>JARGYO010000094.1:2353589-2901564 GCA_029206835.1 Rana muscosa | reverse complement strand
GCTCTTTTTGTACTATAAAGGGCTTATTTTCATTTTTTTTTAACCCATTGTGTTACTGGCCGATTAATCGATTAATTTCATAATCGATTAGTTGACGATTAATGGATTAGTTGTTTCGGCCCTACATAGTCCTGACTTCTGCTCTCTCCCCTCTACCCACTGCTATATATACACTTAATATGTACCGTATATACTCGAGTATAAGCCGAGTTTTTCAGCACATTTTTTTTGTGCTGAAAATGCCCCCCTCGGCTTATACTCGAGTCACCTTTTTGCGCCTGATCTGCCAAACTTTGAGGACCCAGTACCGTAGGTCCCCTGAACTTGGCACACATGTAGCCCCCCTCTTTCTCTACACGTGTGCAAAGTTTGTTGTCCGGGGGACCTACGGCCGGGGAGCACCGATTTTTCAAAGCCGGGCACCCCTTCCATAGACTCCCATGTTAAACGTCAGTCTAGTCCTGGGCACAGTGAGGCATGCACATGGACACCCTAGGCTTATACCTGAGTCAATAAGTTTCCCCAGTTTTTTTGTGGTAACATTAGGTGCCTCGGCTTATATTCGGGTCGGCTTATACTCAAGTATATACGGTATTCTCTTTTGTTACACCGATTTTCTACCAGCTGGACATTTTATATCTGATGATTTGATTGGAGCACAGACTTTTACATGTTGATAATAATGTGATAACATTCTCAAACTTTGGAACCTTAAACAGAAAGTGATAATGGGGGAGGAGTTAATAACCCAATGATGGTGATCTTAAGGATCAGTCCAGTCTTCATCTTGGTTGTCCTCAGGGCCGCTGATAGGGCATTACAACCAGCCCTGTTGTACCGGGCCCGGCCAGCAGGGGGGGCCCGAGCAGATTTCTAGGTAAAAAAAACACAAATTAGCTAAATAACTTTGTTAACCTGCACCTACTTGATTGGCAAGGTATAGTGCCTTCCTGGGCCCAATCAGGTTAATAGAGGGGCGCAGGAGGTGAGAGAAGAAGAGAGACTTTTTCTAAATTTTCGGGTGGTGGCATACAATCCCTTCTCTGCACCAGTGTACCTTGTCTCACTGTATGCTCCCTTCCCTCAGTAAGTGCCGTGCTGCAGCCTGAGGGAGAGACTAATCACTGAGGAGGCAGAAAGAAAGAGTAATCCCAACGCTGGTCCACAGGCAAGCAATCCCCCGGCACATCTCACATGCACACGACACATCACTCACTCACGACACATCACGCACACTCGCTCACGACACATCACTCACTCACACTCGCTCACGACACATCACTCACTCACTCACACTCGCTCACGACACATCACTCACACTCGCTCACGACACATCACTCGCTCACGACACATCACTCGCTCACGACACATCACTCGCTCACACTCGCTCACGACACATCACTCGCTCACGACACATCACTCGCTCACGACACATCACTCGCTCACGACACATCACTCGCTCACACTCGCTCACGACACATCACTCGCTCACACTCGCTCACGACACATCACTCGCTCACGACACATCACTCGCTCACACTCGCTCACGACACATCACTCGCTCACGACACATCACTTACACTCGCTCACGACACATCACTCACTCACTCACACTCGCTCACGACACATCACTCGCTCACGACACATCACTCGCTCACGACACATCACTCACTCACACTCGCTCACGACACATCACTCACTCACACTCGCTCACGACACATCACTCACTCACACTCGCTCACGACAAATCACTCACTCACACTCGCTCACGACACATCACTCACTCACACTCGCTCACGACAAATCACTCACTCACACTCGCTCACGACACATCACTCACTCGCTCACGACACATCACTCGCTCACGACACATCACTCACACTCGCTCACGACACATCACTCACGACACATCACTCACTCACACTCGCTCGCGACACATCACTCGCTCACACTCGCTCGCGACACATCACTCACACTCGCTCGCGACACATCACTCGCTCACACTCGCTCGCGACACATCACTCACACTCGCTCGCGACACATCACTCACACTCGCTCGCGACACATCACTCGCTCACACTCGCTCGCGACACATCACTCGCTCACACTCGCTCGCGACACATCACTCGCTCACACTCGCTCGCGACACATCACTCGCTCACACTCGCTCGCGACACATCACTCGCTCACACTCGCTCGCGACACATCACTCACACTCGCTCACGACACATCACTTACTCACACTCGCTCATGACACATCACTCACACTCGCTCACGACACATCACTCACTCGCTCACGACACATCACTCACTCACTCACACTCGCTCACGACACATCACTCACGACACATCACTCACTCACACTCGCTCGCGACACATCACTCACTCACACTCGCTCGCGACACATCACTCACACTCGCTCGCGACACATCACTCACACTCGCTCGCGACACATCACTCACACTCGCTCGCGACACATCACTCACACTCGCTCGCGACACATCACTCACACTCGCTCGCGACACATCACTCACACTCGCTCGCGACACATCACTCACACTCGCTCACGACACATCACTCGCTCACACTCGCTCGCGACACATCACTCACACTCGCTCGCGACACATCACTCACACTCGCTCGCGACACATCACTCACACTCGCTCGCGACACATCACTCACACTCGCTCGCGACACATCACTCACACTCGCTCGCGACACATCACTCGCTCACACTCGCTCGCGACACATCACTCGCTCACACTCGCTCGCGACACATCACTCGCTCACACTCGCTCGCGACACATCACTCGCTCACACTCGCTCGCGACACATCACTCACGACACATCACTCACTCACACTCGCTCGCGACACATCGCTCACACTCGCTCGCGACACATCGCTCACACTCGCTCGCGACACATCGCTCACACTCGCTCGCGACACATCGCTCACACTCGCTCGCGACACATCGCTCACACTCGCTCGCGACACATCGCTCACACTCGCTCGCGACACATCGCTCACACTCGCTCGCGACACATCGCTCACACTCGCTCGCGACACATCACTCGCTCACACTCGCTCGCGACACATCACTCGCTCACACTCGCTCGCGACACATCACTCGCTCACACTCGCTCGCGACACATCACTCGCTCACACTCGCTCGCGACACATCACTCGCTCACACTCGCTCGCGACACATCACTCGCTCACACTCGCTCGCGACACATCACTCGCTCACACTCGCTCGCGACACATCACTCACGACACATCACTCACTCACACTCGCTCGCGACACATCACTCACTCACACTCGCTCGCGACACATCACTCACACTCGCTCGCGACACATCACTCACACTCGCTCGCGACACATCACTCACACTCGCTCGCGACACATCACTCACACTCGCTCGCGACACATCACTCGCTCACACTCGCTCGCGACACATCACTCGCTCACACTCGCTCGCGACACATCGCTCACACTCGCTCGCGACACATCGCTCACACTCGCTCGCGACACATCGCTCACTCACACTCGCTCGCGACACATCGCTCACACTCGCTCGCGACACATCGCTCACACTCGCTCGCGACACATCGCTCACACTCGCTCGCGACACATCGCTCACACTCGCTCGCGACACATCGCTCACTCACACTCGCTCGCGACACATCGCACACTCGCTCGCGACACATCGCTCGCTCACACTCGCTCGCGACACATCACTCGCTCACACTCGCTCGCGACACATCACTCGCTCACACTCGCTCGCGACACATCACTCGCTCACACTCGCTCGCGACACATCACTCGCTCACACTCGCTCGCGACACATCACTCGCGACACATCACTCGCTCACACTCGCTCGCGACACATCACTCGCTCACACTCGCTCGCGACACATCACTCGCTCACACTCGCTCGCGACACATCACTCGCTCACACTCGCTCGCGACACATCACTCGCTCACACTCGCTCGCGACACATCACTCGCTCACACTCGCTCGCGACACATCACTCGCTCACACTCGCTCGCGACACATCACTCACGACACATCACTCACTCACACTCGCTCGCGACACATCACTCACTCACACTCGCTCGCGACACATCACTCACTCACACTCGCTCGCGACACATCGCTCACACTCGCTCGCGACACATCGCTCACACTCGCTCGCGACACATCACTCGCTCACACTCGCTCACGACACATCACTCGCTCGCGACACATCACTCACACTCGCTCGCGACATCACTCGCTCACACTCGCTCGCGACACATCGCTCGCGACACATCACTCGCTCACACTCGCTCGCGACACATCACTCACACTCGCTCGCGACACATCACTCACACTCGCTCGCGACATCACTCGCTCACACTCGCTCGCGACACATCACTCGCTCACACTCGCTCGCGACACATCACTCACTCACACTCGCTCGCGACACATCACTCACTCACACTCGCTCGCGACACATCACTCACACTCGCTCGCGACACATCACTCACACTCGCTCGCGACACATCACTCACACTCGCTCGCGACACATCACTCGCTCACACTCGCTCACGACACATCACTCGCTCACACTCGCTCGCGACACATCACTCACACTCGCTCGCGACACATCACTCACACTCGCTCGCGACACATCACTCACACTCGCTCGCGACATCACTCGCTCACACTCGCTCGCGACACATCACTCGCTCACACTCGCTCGCGACACATCACTCGCTCACACTCGCTCGCGACACATCACTCACGACACATCACTCACTCACACTCGCTCGCGACACATCGCTCACACTCGCTCGCGACACATCGCTCACACTCGCTCGCGACACATCGCTCACACTCGCTCGCGACACATCGCTCACACTCGCTCGCGACACATCGCTCACACTCGCTCGCGACACATCGCTCACACTCGCTCGCGACACATCGCTCACACTCGCTCGCGACACATCACTCGCTCACACTCGCTCGCGACACATCACTCACACTCGCTCGCGACACATCACTCACACTCGCTCGCGACACATCACTCACACTCGCTCGCGACATCACTCGCTCACACTCGCTCGCGACACATCACTCGCTCACACTCGCTCGCGACACATCACTCGCTCACACTCGCTCGCGACACATCGCTCACACTCGCTCGCGACACATCGCTCACACTCGCTCGCGACACATCGCTCACACTCGCTCGCGACACATCACTCACACTCGCTCACGACACATCACTTACTCACACTCGCTCATGACACATCACTCACACTCGCTCACGACACATCACTCACACTCGCTCACGACACATCACTCACTCACTCACACTCGCTCACGACACATCACTCACGACACATCACTCACTCACACTCGCTCGCGACACATCACTCACACTCGCTCGCGACACATCACTCGCTCACACTCGCTCACGACACATCACTCGCTCACACTCGCTCGCGACACATCACTCACACTCGCTCGCGACACATCGCTCACACTCGCTCGCGACACATCACTCGCTCACACTCGCTCACGACACATCACTCGCTCACACTCGCTCGCGACACATCACTCACACTCGCTCGCGACATCACTCGCTCACACTCGCTCGCGACACATCGCTCGCGACACATCACTCGCTCACACTCGCTCGCGACACATCACTCACACTCGCTCGCGACACATCACTCACACTCGCTCGCGACATCACTCGCTCACACTTGCTCGCGACACATCACTCGCTCACACTCGCTCGCGACACATCACTCACTCACACTCGCTCGCGACACATCACTCACTCACACTCGCTCGCGACACATCACTCACACTCGCTCGCGACACATCACTCACACTCGCTCGCGACACATCACTCACACTCGCTCGCGACACATCACTCACACTCGCTCGCGACACATCACTCGCTCACACTCGCTCACGACACATCACTCGCTCACACTCGCTCGCGACACATCACTCACACTCGCTCGCGACACATCACTCACACTCGCTCGCGACACATCACTCACACTCGCTCGCGACATCACTCGCTCACACTCGCTCGCGACACATCACTCGCTCACACTCGCTCGCGACACATCACTCGCTCACACTCGCTCGCGACACATCACTCACGACACATCACTCACTCACACTCGCTCGCGACACATCGCTCACACTCGCTCGCGACACATCGCTCACACTCGCTCGCGACACATCGCTCACACTCGCTCGCGACACATCGCTCACACTCGCTCGCGACACATCGCTCACACTCGCTCGCGACACATCGCTCACACTCGCTCGCGACACATCTTTCACACTCGCTCGCGACACATCACTCACACTCGCTCGCGACACATCACTCACACTCGCTCGCGACATCACTCGCTCACACTCGCTCGCGACACATCACTCGCTCACACTCGCTCGCGACACATCACTCGCTCACACTCGCTCGCGACACATCGCTCACACTCGCTCGCGACACATCGCTCACACTCGCTCGCGACACATCGCTCACACTCGCTCGCGACACATCGCTCACACTCGCTCGCGACACATCACTCACACTCGCTCACGACACATCACTTACTCACACTCGCTCATGACACATCACTCACACTCGCTCACGACACATCACTCACACTCGCTCACGACACATCACTCACTCGCTCACACTCGCTCACGACACATCACTCACGACACATCACTCACTCACACTCGCTCGCGACACATCACTCACACTCGCTCGCGACACATCACTCGCTCACACTCGCTCACGACACATCACTCGCTCACACTCGCTCGCGACACATCACTCACACTCGCTCGCGACACATCACTCGCTCACACTCGCTCACGACACATCGCTCGCGACACATCACTCGCTCACACTCGCTCGCGACACATCACTCGCTCACACTCGCTCGCGACACATCACTCGCTCACACTCGCTCGCGACACATCACTCGCTCACACTCGCTCGCGACACATCACTCACACTCGCTCACGACACATCACTTACTCACACTCGCTCATGACACATCACTCACACTCGCTCACGACACATCACTCACTCGCTCACGACACATCACTCACTCACTCACACTCGCTCGCGACACATCACTCACTCACACTCGCTCGCGACACATCACTCGCTCACACTCGCTCGCGACACATCACTCACACTCGCTCACGACACATCACTTACTCACACTCGCTCATGACACATCACTCACACTCGCTCACGACACATCACTCACTCGCTCACGACACATCACTCACTCACTCACACTCGCTCACGACACATCACTCACGACACATCACTCACTCACACTCGCTCGCGACACATCACTCACTCACACTCGCTCGCGACACATCACTCACACTCGCTCGCGACACATCACTCGCTCACACTCGCTCACGACACATCACTCGCTCACACTCGCTCGCGACACATCACTCACACTCGCTCGCGACACATCACTCGCTCACACTCGCTCGCGACACATCACTCACACTCGCTCGCGACACATCACTCGCTCACACTCGCTCGCGACACATCACTCGCTCACACTCGCTCGCGACACATCACTCGCTCACACTCGCTCGCGACACATCACTCACTCACACTCGCTCGCGACACATCACTCACACTCGCTCACGACACATCACTTACTCACACTCGCTCATGACACATCACTCACACTCGCTCACGACACATCACTCACTCGCTCACGACACATCACTCACTCACTCACACTCGCTCACGACACATCACTCACGACACATCACTCACTCACACTCGCTCGCGACACATCACTCACTCACACTCGCTCGCGACACATCACTCACACTCGCTCGCGACACATCACTCACACTCGCTCGCGACACATCACTCGCTCACACTCGCTCACGACACATCACTCGCTCACACTCGCTCGCGACACATCACTCGCTCACACTCGCTCGCGACACATCACTCACGACACATCACTCACACTCGCTCGCGACACATCACTCACTCACACTCGCTCGCGACACATCACTCACACTCGCTCGCGACACATCACTCACACTCGCTCGCGACACATCACTCACACTCGCTCGCGACACATCACTCACACTCGCTCGCGACACATCACTCGCTCACACTCGCTCGCGACACATCACTCGCTCACACTCGCTCGCGACACATCACTCACACTCGCTCGCGACACATCACTCACACTCGCTCGCGACATCACTCGCTCACACTCGCTCGCGACACATCACTCGCTCACACTCGCTCGCGACACATCACTCGCTCACACTCGCTCGCGACACATCACTCACTCACACTCGCTCGCGACACATCACTCACACTCGCTCGCGACATCACTCGCTCACACTCGCTCGCGACACATCACTCGCTCACACTCGCTCGCGACACATCACTCGCTCACACTCGCTCGCGACACATCACTCGCTCACACTCGCTCGCGACACATCACTCACACTCGCTCACGACACATCACTTACTCACACTCGCTCATGACACATCACTCACACTCGCTCATGACACATCACTCACACTCGCTCACGACACATCACTCACTCGCTCACGACACATCACTCACTCACTCACACTCGCTCACGACACATCACTCACGACACATCACTCACTCACACTCGCTCGCGACACATCACTCACTCACACTCGCTCGCGACACATCACTCACTCACACTCGCTCGCGACACATCACTCACACTCGCTCGCGACACATCACTCACACTCGCTCGCGACACATCACTCACACTCGCTCGCGACACATCACTCACACTCGCTCGCGACACATCACTCACACTCGCTCGCGACACATCACTCGCTCACACTCGCTCACGACACATCACTCGCTCACACTCGCTCGCGACACATCACTCACACTCGCTCGCGACACATCACTCACACTCGCTCGCGACACATCACTCACACTCGCTCGCGACATCACTCGCTCACACTCGCTCGCGACACATCACTCGCTCACACTCGCTCGCGACACATCACTCGCTCACACTCGCTCGCGACACATCACTCACGACACATCACTCACTCACACTCGCTCGCGACACATCGCTCACACTCGCTCGCGACACATCGCTCACACTCGCTCGCGACACATCGCTCACACTCGCTCGCGACACATCGCTCACACTCGCTCGCGACACATCGCTCACACTCGCTCGCGACACATCGCTCACACTCGCTCGCGACACATCGCTCACACTCGCTCGCGACACATCGCTCACACTCGCTCGCGACACATCGCTCACACTCGCTCGCGACACATCACTCGCTCACACTCGCTCGCGACACATCACTCGCTCACACTCGCTCGCGACACATCACTCGCTCACACTCGCTCGCGACACATCACTCGCTCACACTCGCTCGCGACACATCACTCGCTCACACTCGCTCGCGACACATCACTCGCTCACACTCGCTCGCGACACATCACTCGCTCACACTCGCTCGCGACACATCACTCACGACACATCACTCACTCACACTCGCTCGCGACACATCACTCACTCACACTCGCTCGCGACACATCACTCACACTCGCTCGCGACACATCACTCACACTCGCTCGCGACACATCACTCACACTCGCTCGCGACACATCACTCACACTCGCTCGCGACACATCACTCGCTCACACTCGCTCGCGACACATCACTCGCTCACACTCGCTCGCGACACATCACTCACACTCGCTCGCGACACATCACTCACACTCGCTCGCGACATCACTCGCTCACACTCGCTCGCGACACATCACTCGCTCACACTCGCTCGCGACACATCGCTCACACTCGCTCGCGACACATCGCTCACACTCGCTCGCGACACATCGCTCACACTCGCTCGCGACACATCGCTCACACTCGCTCGCGACACATCGCTCACACTCGCTCGCGACACATCGCTCACTCACACTCGCTCGCGACACATCGCTCACACTCGCTCGCGACACATCGCTCACACTCGCTCGCGACACATCGCTCACACTCGCTCGCGACACATCGCTCACACTCGCTCGCGACACATCGCTCACACTCGCTCGCGACACATCGCTCACTCACACTCGCTCGCGACACATCGCTCACACTCGCTCGCGACACATCGCTCACACTCGCTCGCGACACATCACTCGCTCACACTCGCTCACGACACATCACTCGCTCACACTCGCTCGCGACACATCACTCGCTCACACTCGCTCGCGACACATCACTCGCTCACACTCGCTCGCGACACATCACTCGCTCGCGACACATCACTCACGACACATCACTCACTCACACTCGCTCGCGACACATCACTCACTCACACTCGCTCGCGACACATCACTCACACTCGCTCGCGACACATCACTCACACTCGCTCGCGACACATCACTCACACTCGCTCGCGACACATCACTCACACTCGCTCGCGACACATCACTCACACTCGCTCGCGACACATCACTCGCTCACACTCGCTCGCGACACATCACTCACACTCGCTCGCGACACATCACTCACACTCGCTCGCGACATCACTCGCTCACACTCGCTCGCGACACATCACTCGCTCACACTCGCTCGCGACACATCACTCGCTCACACTCGCTCGCGACACATCACTCGCTCACACTCGCTCGCGACACATCACTCGCTCACACTCGCTCGCGACACATCACTCGCTCACACTCGCTCGCGACACATCACTCGCTCACACTCGCTCGCGACACATCACTCACACTCGCTCATGACACATCACTCACACTCGCTCACGACACATCACTCACTCGCTCACGACACATCACTCACTCACTCACACTCGCTCACGACACATCACTCACGACACATCACTCACTCACACTCGCTCGCGACACATCACTCACTCACACTCGCTCGCGACACATCACTCACACTCGCTCGCGACACATCACTCGCTCACACTCGCTCGCGACACATCACTCGCTCACACTCGCTCGCGACACATCACTCGCTCACACTCGCTCGCGACACATCACTCGCTCACACTCGCTCGCGACACATCACTCACACTCGCTCGCGACACATCACTCGCTCACACTCGCTCACGACACATCGCTCGCGACACATCACTCGCTCACACTCGCTCGCGACACATCACTCACTCACACTCGCTCGCGACACATCACTCGCTCACACTCGCTCGCGACACATCACTCGCTCACACTCGCTCGCGACACATCACTCACACTCGCTCACGACACATCACTTACTCACACTCGCTCATGACACATCACTCACACTCGCTCACGACACATCACTCACTCGCTCACGACACATCACTCACTCACTCACACTCGCTCGCGACACATCACTCACTCACACTCGCTCGCGACACATCACTCACTCACACTCGCTCGCGACACATCACTCGCTCACACTCGCTCGCGACACATCACTCACACTCGCTCACGACACATCACTTACTCACACTCGCTCATGACACATCACTCACACTCGCTCACGACACATCACTCACTCGCTCACGACACATCACTCACACTCGCTCACGACACATCACTCACGACACATCACTCACTCACACTCGCTCGCGACACATCACTCACTCACACTCGCTCGCGACACATCACTCACACTCGCTCGCGACACATCACTCGCTCACACTCGCTCACGACACATCACTCGCTCACACTCGCTCGCGACACATCACTCACACTCGCTCGCGACACATCACTCGCTCACACTCGCTCACGACACATCGCTCGCGACACATCACTCGCTCACACTCGCTCGCGACACATCACTCACTCACACTCGCTCGCGACACATCACTCGCTCACACTCGCTCGCGACACATCACTCGCTCACACTCGCTCGCGACACATCACTCACACTCGCTCACGACACATCACTTACTCACACTCGCTCATGACACATCACTCACACTAGCTCACGACACATCACTCACTCGCTCACGACACATCACTCACTCACTCACACTCGCTCACGACACATCACTCACGACACATCACTCACTCACACTCGCTCACGACACATCACTCGCTCACACTCGCTCGCGACACATCACTCACACTCGCTCGCGACATCACTCGCTCACACTCGCTCGCGACACATCGCTCGCGACACATCACTCGCTCACACTCGCTCGCGACACATCACTCACGACACATCACTCACTCACACTCGCTCGCGACACATCACTCACACTCGCTCGCGACACATCGCTCACACTCGCTCGCGACACATCGCTCACACTCGCTCGCGACACATCACTCGCTCACACTCGCTCGCGACACATCACTCGCTCACACTCGCTCGCGACACATCACTCGCTCACACTCGCTCGCGACACATCACTCGCTCACACTCGCTCGCGACACATCACTCACACTCGCTCGCGACATCACTCGCTCACACTCGCTCGCGACACATCACTCGCTCGCGACACATCACTCACACTCGCTCACGACACATCACTTACTCACACTCGCTCATGACACATCACTCACACTCGCTCACGACACATCACTCACTCGCTCACGACACATCACTCACTCACACTCGCTCACGACACATCACTCACGACACATCACTCACTCACACTCGCTCACGACACATCACTTACTCACACTCGCTCATGACACATCACTCACACTCGCTCACGACACATCACTCACTCGCTCACGACACATCACTCACTCACTCACACTCGCTCACGACACATCACTCACGACACATCACTCACTCACACTCGCTCGCGACACATCACTCACTCACACTCGCTCGCGACACATCACTCACACTCGCTCGCGACACATCACTCACACTCGCTCGCGACACATCACTCACACTCGCTCGCGACACATCACTCGCTCACACTCGCTCACGACACATCACTCGCTCACACTCGCTCGCGACACATCACTCGCTCACACTCGCTCGCGACACATCACTCACGACACATCACTCACTCACACTCGCTCGCGACACATCACTCACTCACACTCGCTCGCGACACATCACTCACACTCGCTCGCGACACATCACTCACTCACACTCGCTCGCGACACATCACTCACACTCGCTCGCGACACATCACTCACACTCGCTCGCGACACATCACTCACACTCGCTCGCGACACATCACTCACACTCGCTCGCGACACATCACTCACACTCGCTCGCGACACATCACTCGCTCACACTCGCTCGCGACACATCACTCACACTCGCTCGCGACACATCACTCACACTCGCTCGCGACACATCACTCACACTCGCTCGCGACACATCACTCACACTCGCTCGCGACACATCACTCACACTCGCTCGCGACACATCACTCACACTCGCTCGCGACACATCACTCGCTCACACTCGCTCGCGACACATCACTCGCTCACACTCGCTCGCGACACATCACTCGCTCACACTCGCTCGCGACACATCACTCGCTCACACTCGCTCGCGACACATCACTCGCTCACGACACATCACTCACTCACACTCGCTCACGACACATCACTCACTCACACTCGCTTGCGACACATCACTCACTCACACTCGCTCGCGACACATCACTCACTCACACTCGCTCGCGACACATCACTCACACTCGCTCGCGACACATCACTCACACTCGCTCGCGACACATCACTCACACTCGCTCGCGACACATCACTCACACTCGCTCGCGACACATCACTCACTCACTCACACTCGCTCACGACACATCACTCACTCACTCACACTCGCTCACGACACATCACTCACACTCGCGACACATCACTCACTCACACTCGCTCGCGACACATCACTCACTCACACTCGCTCGCGACACATCACTCACACTCGCTCGCGACACATCACTCACTCACACTCGCTCGCGACACATCACTCACTCACACTCGCTCGCGACACATCACTCGCTCGCGACACATCACTCGCTCGCGACACATCACTCGCTCGCGACACACGACACATGACACACACGACACATGACACACACGACACATACGACACATGACACACACGACACATGACACACACGACACATGACACACACACACGACACATGACACACACACACGACACATGACACACACACACGACACATGACACACACACACGACACATGACACACACACACATGACACACACACACACACATGACACACACACGACACACATGACACACACACGACACATGACACACACACGACACATGACACACACGACACATGACACACACGACACACACGACACACACGACACACATGACACACACACATGACACACACACATGACACACACACATGACACACACACATGACACATGACACACACACGACTCACACACGACTCACACACGACTCACACACACACACGACACACACACACACACACACGACAGACACACACACACACACGACAGACACACACACACACACGACAGACACACACACACGACAGACACACACACACACACGACACACACACACACACGACACACACACACACACGACACACACTACACACACACACACTATTTTGACAAAACTAAAACCCGCGCTAACAGACTGTGCAGTGACAATTGATTGAAGTGAATAAATAAATAGCTCCGCAGCTGCTGCAACAAAAGGTCTAACACCTCAACACAATAAAAAAATATAAAAATATATAGGTATTTGCAGCGCTTGCAGAAAAGTATATAAACAAAAGGAAATGTGTCACAAACACTTGTATCACAAACATCTATAAGTGAATAGCTTACTACCATATGACATATCATCAATTAATGGTATATCCACTGTGCTCATAAATGAAAATATGTGAAAACAATAAGTAAACAAACTTTAAAGTTCATTAAATAGCAGTTATACCAATCCTGGAGAACTGAGCGTTTCCACACCAGAAATCAGATGTTGGTTCCTTCTAATGGCCCCGCTCATCAGATAGGGGAATAATATAAATACGAGATCTCACCAACTAAAGTCCAGGCAAACTTCATCTCCTGTAGATAGGCTCCATAGTATCAGCAGCAAAGACATTTAAGTGACCATATAGAAAGAAAGGGAAAAAAACTTTCATGTGAAGTACCGCTAGTGAACAGACAGCATGGCGCTGCTAGCAAAGAGACTCACAGGACTGCAGTGATAAACGAGCGTCAGTGTTGTTCCGGGTACACAGCGTGCGTTCCACCGAAACCGGAAGTAGCGTCACTGGTTCTGGATTGGCCGGAAATTGCGTCAACGCGTTTCGCCCCTCCTCCAGGGCATCATCAAGGACATCACTTCCGGCCAAGAAAGTAAAAGTTTATATGCACCGAGGTCTCCTCCTCTTTACAAACAAACCAATTATAATAACAACAGAACCTCTAGGCGTAAAAAAAACGCCCACTTCCTGATCACATCATTGCCCATCACTTGTCAAGAAAAACAACTTTATTATAACATAACATTGACAATGACAGCAATAGAAACGATCCGATGGAAGTTCATTTAAACAATAAAATACAATTATTTCATTATAAAAATCGATATACACATAAAAATTATAAAAATTAATTATAAAATTTGTAAAATGATGCAATTAGATAGGGACTGATTGTAAACATGGTTAAATTATAATAGACTAATAGATATTTCGTTGGTGGACATACACATAAAAAATGAATATGAAAAATAAAAAATAAAATATAAATAATAAAATAAAAAATAAATGAAAATATAAAAAATAATAAATAAATAAAAAAAAATATAAAAAAATAAATAATAAAAAATAAATAATAAAAAAATAATAATAAAAAAAAAAAAAAATGAAAATGAAAATATGTGTGTGTCCAGCAACATCACCAATTGGATAAGAAACAATTTTAAATCCAGTTCGATGTTAAGGCCATTCGGGCTTAAAGTGCCCAGCCTTTGTATCCACTGGGTTTCATTACGTGAAATTGCTTGTTTGAGATTGGAACCTCTCCAATGAGCTTCCACTTTATCAATTCCACAAAATTTCAATCCTCTCGGATCTCTGTTATGGAATAATCTGAAATGATTAGACAGGCTATGATGTTTGAACCCTTTCTTTATTCTATTTACATGTTCCCTTAACCTAACACCTAATTTTCTTGTGGTTCTTCCCACATAGTGGAGCCCACATGGGCAAGATAATAGGTAGGTTACATGAGTTGTTCCACAAGTAATGAATTTTTTTATTTCATAAGTCTTGCCATGAATAGAAAAATGAGTGTTTTTTTTTTCACCCTGTGTCTGGAGGTGCGACAGATCACACATCTCCCACAACTAAAAAAACCTGTCTGATCTAGAAAAGTAAAAGTTTTCTTTGGGGGGGTTTACAACATTATGTGCCAATTTTAGCCTCAACGTGGGAGGTTTTGTATAAATAAAATTGGGTGCGACAGGAAGAACATTTGTTAGATCTTTATCTTTTAGTAACAAAGGCCAGTGTTCCCTAATAATTCTTTCAAACTGTTTGTGTTGTCTGGTATATCCTGTTAGAAAAGCAGTTCCATAGTCTCTTTTCTCACGAACTTTCTTTTCAAAGAGCTGTTTCCTATCCATATCATGGATATCTTCTCTGGTCCTATTAAGAGTAATGGTGTTATCCTTTTTCCTGGAATCTCTTCAGAATTACCTGAGATTGGATATCATAATCTTCGATTTTGTTACAGTTGCGCCGTACTCGCAACATCTGGCTTTTGGGTATTCCATTCAACCACCTAGGGTGGTGGCAACTCCCTAGTGGTATATAGCCATTCCTGTCAACCTCTTTAAAGAAAGTGCGTGTAAGTAACTTGCCATTCTCCTTGAAGATAACCAGATCTAAGAAATTGACCGACTCTGAACTGGATACTTCTGAGAAAGAAATACCACATGGATTGTTGCTGATCTCTTCCAAAAAGCTATAAAAAGAATCTCTTGATCCTGCCCAGATGATAAAAATATCATCGATATAGCGTTTATAGAAGCTCAACTGTGGTATATCTTTGCCATAAATAGCTTGGGACTCCCACCAACTCATAAAGAGGTTGGCCACTGATGGGGCATACTTCGCACCCATTGCAACCCCTCTTTTTTTGCCTATAGTATTTTTTCTCGTGCCCAAAAAAAAATTATGGCTCATAGCCAACTCTAAAGCTTCAAGTAAGAAATCTTTTTGTAAGGGCTTGATATTGGTAGTATCCAAAGCCCATTTTACTGCTTCCAACGCATGATGTTGTTGTATATTTGTATAAAGGGAATTAACATCAACACTGGCAAGAATACAGTCCTGATCCACTAAAAGAGGCTCAAGGAATGTTATAAGGTCTTTACTATCTTTAAGGTATGCAGGACATTTTTGCACTAGTGGTTGAAGAAAATTATCCAAATATTCCCCAATTCTTGAAAATAAAGAGTCTACTCCACTGACTATCGGCCTCCCTGGAGGCTTGAGTGGATTTTTGTGTATCTTAGGTAATTGATAAATTACCGGGATTCTTGGGGCGTCAGGAACCAAAAATCTAGTTTCTTTCTTGTTCAATATTCCTATTTGATGTGCATTCTTAGTCAGTTGCTTCAGTTTGGCTTTATATTTGTTACTAGGATTTCCTTTCAGTCCCTCATATGTTGCAGTATCTGACACCAATTTATTTAATTCTTCCAAATAATCAGACTTGTTGAGAATCACTAGCCCCCACCCTTATCAGCTGATCTTATTACTATATTTTTTTGTTTCTCTAACAATTCTAAACCTCGTTCAACGTCTTTTTTCTTTCTGCTTGGTTGCACTTTTAATTTTCGTAGATCCTCTTCCACCACTGATTTGAATACTTCAACAAAATGATTGTTATTTGGTTTTGGATTAAAAATTGAATTGTTTCTTAACCACTTGTCCCCCGCCCACTGTCAATTGACGGCGGGTGGAGGACACTCTCGTTCTGGGAGGACGTCATATGACGTCCTCCCTTTAAAACAAGCTAGGAGGCGCGCGCGCGAGCCCGCCGCGTTCCCAAGGCCCCGATGCGCGTGCCCGGCGGCCGTGATTGCCGCCGGGCACCCGCGATTGCCCGGGAAACGAGCAGGAAAGTGGATCTCTGTGTGTAAACACAGAGATCCACGTCCTGTGAGGGAGAGGGGACCGATGGTGTGTCCCTTGTACATAGGGACAACCATCGTCACCTCCCCCAGTCAGTCCCCTCCCCCCACAGTAAGAACACATTGAGGGAACATATTTAACCCCTTCCCGCCCCCTAGTGGTTAACCCCTTCCCCGCCAATCACATTTATACAGTAATCAATGCATTTTTATAGCAGGGATCGCTGTATAAATGTGAATGGTCCCAAAAATGTGTCAAAAGTGTCCAATGTGTCCGCCCCAATATCGCAGTCACAATAAAAATTGCAGATCGCCGCCATTACTAATAAAAAATAAAAATAAATAAAAATGCTATAAATCTATCCCCTATTTTGTAGACGCTCTAACTTTTGCGCAAACCAATCAATACACGCTTATTGCGATTTTTTTTTTTTTTTTTTTTTTTACCAAAAATATGTAGAAGAATACGTATCGGCCTAAACTGAGGAAAATGTTATTTAAAAAAAAAAAAAGGGTATTTATTATAGCAAAAAATAGTGTTTTTTTCCCAAACTGGACGCTCTTCTTTTGTTTATAGCGCAAAAAATCAAAACCGCAGAGGTGATCAAATACCACCAAAAGAAAGCTCTATTTGTGGGAAAAAAAGGACGCAAATTTCGTTTGGGAGCCACGTCGCACGACCGCGCAATTGTCATTCAAAGTGTGACAGCGCTGAAAGCTGAAAAATGGCTTGGGCAGGAAGGGGGTTTTCGTGCACAGTAGGGAAGTGGTTAATGAAGTATGAGTAAATTCTTCTATATTTTCTTTTGGTGAAATATCTTTTTTTATGTTTTGCATACGTCTTTTTTATGTTTAATTTCCTTTATAAACTTCTGAAAGTCGATGAAAACTTCAAATTTATTTAAATCTTTATCCAAAGCAAATTTCAGTCCTAATTGTAAAACTTTATTTTCATCTTCTGAAAAAATTGCATTGCTCAAATGAAAAATTCCTGATTTTAACTTGTTCTCTTCCTTTTTCCTTTTCCCTCCTCTGCATCCTCTGATCCGTCTTCCGATTGATTTTGATTGGATGGAGGAGGCTCCTGGGGGTGCCAAGGTCTCCATTCTTCTTCCCTTACATCTTGAGGGTATTGGCCTCTCCCTCTGCCTCTGGGGTTGGGTCCTCCTCGAGGTCTCCGCGGGGGTCCTCCAAAACCCCTCCTCTGAAAATCCCCTCTATGGCAATTTTGATTCGGATAGCCCCCTCTGCCTCGTGGTGGGTATTGGTTATAATAGTATGGTGTCCAAGGGACACCACCTCTATTATCATAACCTCCTCTATGGTCATAACCATTCATACTATGAGAGCCTTTGTTATTTTGTTGAGTATGCTCATAATTTAATGGCTCATACTGGTTGTGAGTGGGAATTCCATATTGTGGAGTAGAGGGTCGCGGGGTACCTCTCCCACCCCCATAGTGGGCACCCCTAGCAGGATCTTTCCGCTGTCCCTCAAAATCGAATCAAAATGACCATAGAGGGGATTTTCAGAGGAGGGGTTTTGGTGGACCCCCGCGGAGACCTCGAGGAGGACCCAACCCCAGAGGCAGAGGGAGAGGCCAATACCTTCAAGATGTAAGGGAAGAAGAATGGAGACCTTGGTACCCCCAGGAGCCTCCTCCATCCAATCAAAATCAATCGGAAGACGGATCAGAGGATGCAGAGAAAGGAAAAGAACAAGTTAAGAATCAGGAATTTTGAATTTGAGCAATGCAATTTTTTCAGAAGATGAAAATAAAGTTTTACAATTAGGACTGAAATTTGCTTTGGATAAAGATTTAAATAAATTTGAAGTTTTCATCGACTTTCAGAAGTTTATAAGGAAATTAAACATAAAAAAGACGTATGCAAAACATAAAAAAGATATTTCACCAAAAGAAAATATAGAAGAATTTACTCATACTACATTAAGAAACAATTCAATTTTTAATCCAAAACCAAATAACAATCATTTTGTTGAAGTATTCAAATCAGTGGTGGAAGAGGATCTACGAAAATTAAAAGTGCAACCAAGCAGAAAGAAAAAAGACGTTGAACGAGGTTTAGAATTGTTAGAGAAACAAAAAAATATAGTAATAAGATCAGCTGATAAGGGTGGGGGCTAGTGATTCTCAACAAGTCTGATTATTTGGAAGAATTAAATAAATTGGTGTCAGATACTGCAACATATGAGGAACTGAAAGGAAATCCTAGTAACAAATATAAAGCCAAACTGAAGCAACTGACTAAGAATGCACATCAAATAGGAATATTGAACAAGAAAGAAACTAGATTTTTGGTTCCTGACGCCCCAAGAATCCCGGTAATTTATCAATTACCTAAAATACACAAAAATCCACTCAAGCCTCCAGGGAGGCCGATAGTCAGTGGAGTAGACTCTTTATTTTCAAGAATTGGGGAATATTTGGATAATTTTCTTCAACCACTAGTGCAAAAATGTCCTGCATACCTTAAAGATAGTAAAGACCTTATAACATTCCTTGAGCCTCTTTTAGTGGATCAGGACTGTATTCTTGCCAGTGTTGATGTTAATTCCCTTTATACAAATATACAACAACATCATGCGTTGGAAGCAGTAAAATGGGCTTTGGATACTACCAATATCAAGCCCTTACAAAAAGATTTCTTACTTGAAGCTTTAGAGCTGGATATGAGCCATAATTTTTTTTTTGGGCACGAGAAAAAATACTATAGGCAAAAAAAGAGGGGTTGCAATGGGTGCGAAGTATGCCCCATCCGTGGCCAACCTCTTTATGAGTTGGTGGGAGTCCCAAGCTATTTATGGCAAAGATATACCACAGTTGAGCTTCTACAAACGCTATATCGATGATATTTTTATCATCTGGGCAGGATCAAGAGATTCTTTTTATAGCTTTTTGGAAGAGATCAGCAACAATCCATGTGGTATTTCTTTCTCAGAAGTATCCAGTTCAGAGTCGGTCAATTTCTTAGATCTGGTTATCTTCAAGGAGAATGGCAAGTTACTTACACGCACTTTCTTTAAAGAGGTGGACAGGAATGGCTATATACCACTAGGGAGTTGCCACCACCCTAGGTGGTTGAATGGAATACCCAAAAGCCAGATGTTGCGAGTACGGCGCAACTGTAACAAAATCGAAGATTATGATATCCAATCTCAGGTAATTCTGAAGAGATTCCAGGAAAAAGGATAACACCATTACTCTTAATAGGACCAGAGAAGATATCCATGATATGGATAGGAAACAGCTCTGAAAAGAAAGTTTGTGAGAAAAGAGACTATGGAACTGCTTTTCTAACAGGATATACCAGACAACACAAACAGTTTGAAAGAATTATTAGGGAACACTGGCCTTTGTTACTAAAAGATAAAGATCTAACAAATGTTCTTCCTGTCGCACCCAATTTTATTTATACAAAACCTCCCACGTTGAGGCTAAAATTGGCACATAATGTTGTAAACCCCCCCAAAGAAAACTTTTACTTTTCTAGATCAGACAGGTTTTTTTAGTTGTGGGAGATGTGTGATCTGTCGCACCTCCAGACACAGGGTGAAAAAAAAAACACTCATTTTTCTATTCATGGCAAGACTTATGAAATAAAAAAATTCATTACTTGTGGAACAACTCATGTAACCTACCTATTATCTTGCCCATGTGGGCTCCACTATGTGGGAAGAACCACAAGAAAATTAGGTGTTAGGTTAAGGGAACATGTAAATAGAATAAAGAAAGGGTTTAAACATCATAGCCTGTCTAATCATTTCAGATTATTCCATAACAGAGATCCGAGAGGATTGAAATTTTGTGGAATTGATAAAGTGGAAGCTCATTGGAGAGGTTCCAATCTCAAACTAGCAATTTCACGTAATGAAACCCAGTGGATACAAAGGCTGGGCACTTTAAGCCCGAATGGCCTTAACATCGAACTGGATTTAAAATTGTTTCTTATCCAATTGGTGATGTTGCTGGACACACACATATTTTCATTTTTTTTTTTTATTTATTATTTTTTATATTTTCATTTATTTATTTTTTTATTATTTATTTTTTTATTTTTTTATATATATATATATTTTTTTTCATATTCATTTTTTATGTGTATGTCCACCAACGAAATATCTATTAGTCTATTATAATTTAACCATGTTTACAATCAGTCCCTATCTAATTGCATCATTTTACAAATTTTATAATTAATTTTTATAATTTTTATGTGTATATCGATTTTTATAATGAAATAATTGTATTTAATTGTTTAAATGAACTTCCATCGGATCGTTTCTATTGCTGTCATTGTCAATGTTATGTTATAATAAAGTTGTTTTTCTTGACAAGTGATGGGCAATGATGTGATCAGGAAGTGGGCGTTTTTTTTACGCCTAGAGGTTCTGTTGTTATTATAATTGGTTTGTTTGTAAAGAGGAGGAGACCTCGGTGCATATAAACTTTTACTTTCTTGGCCGGAAGTGATGTCCTTGATGATGCCCTGGAGGAGGGGCGAAACGCGTTGACGCAATTTCCGGCCAATCCAGAACCAGTGACGCTACTTCCGGTTTCGGTGGAACGCGCGCTGTGTACCCGGAACAACACTGACGCTCGTTTATCACTGCAGTCCTGTGAGTCTCTTTGCTAGCAGCGCCATGCTGTCTGTTCACTAGCGGTACTTCACATGAAAGTTTTTTTCCCTTTCTTTCTATATGGTCACTTAAATGTCTTTGCTGCTGATACTATGGAGCCTATCTACAGGAGATGAAGTTTGCCTGGACTTTAGTTGGTGAGATCTCGTATTTATATTATTCCCCTATCTGATGAGCGGGGCCATTAGAAGGAACCAACATCTGATTTCTGGTGTGGAAACGCTCAGTTCTCCAGGATTGGTATAACTGCTATTTAATGAACTTTAAAGTTTGTTTACTTATTGTTTTCACATATTTTCATTTATGAGCACAGTGGATATACCATTAATTGATGATATGTCATATGGTAGTAAGCTATTCACTTATAGATGTTTGTGATACAAGTGTTTGTGACACATTTCCTTTTGTTTATATACTTTTCTGCAAGCGCTGCAAATACCTATATATTTTTACACACGACACATCACACACGACACATCACACACGACACACGACACATCACACACGACACATCACACACGACACATCACACACGACACATCACACACGACACATCACACACGACACATCACACACGACACATCACACACGACACATCACACACGACACATCACACACGACACATCACACACGACACATCACACACGCACGCACGACACATCACACACACACGTCACACACACACACACGTCACACGACACATCACACACACGACACATCACACACACGACACATCACACACACACGACACATCACACACACACGACACATCACACACACACGACACATCACACACACGACACATTACACACACGACACATTACACACACGACACATCACACACACGACACATCACACACACGACACATCACACACACGACACATCACACGACACATCACACACACATCACACACGACACATCACACACGACACATCACACACGACACATCACACACGCACGCACGACACATCACACACACACGTCACACACACACACACGTCACACACACGTCACACGACACATCACACACACGACACATCACACACACGACACATCACACACACGACACATCACACACACACGACACATCACACACACACGACACATCACACACACGACACATTACACACACGACACATTACACACACACGACACATTACACACACGACACATCACACACACGACACATCACACACACGACACATCACACACACACACACACAAGACACATCACACACACACACACACACAAGACACATCACACACACGACACATCGCACACACACGACACATCACACACACACACACGACACATCACACACGACACATCACACACGACACATCACACACGACACATCACACACGACACATCACACACGACACATCACACACGACACATCACACACGACACATCACACACGACACATCACACACACGACACATCACACACACGACACATCACACACACGACACATCACACACACGACACATCACACACACGACACATCACACACACGACACATCACACACACGACACATCACACACACGACACATCACACACACGACACATCACACACACGACACATCACACACACGACACATCACACACACGACACACACACACACACACACACGACACATCACACACACACACACAAGACACATCACACACACACAAGACACATCACACACACACAAGACACATCACACACGCACGACACATCACACACACACGCACGACACATCACACACACACGCACGACACATCACACACACACGCACGACACATCACACACACACGCACGACACATCACACACACACGCACGACACATCACACACACACGCACGACACATCACACACACACGCACGACACATCACACACACACGCACGACACATCACACACACACGCACGACACATCACACACACACGCACGACACATCACACACGCACGACACATCACACACACACACACGACACATCACACACACACACACGACACATCACACACACACGACACATCACACACAGGCTGAGACTCAGTCCCCTGACTCACCATTGTGTGCTCATGGTCATTATCATTATGATGATCAGAGCACAGCAGGTGTTGTCAGTGTAACATGACTGTGTGGTGCTGACTTTCTTAATATATGGCTGTGCTGTGTGTTGCAGACTATAACACAGCACAGCCATAACAAAGTCAGCACCCAACAGCATGTTACACTGACAGAGCCATACACCACCTGCTGTGCTCTGATCATTATAATGAGAATGATCATGAGCACACAATAAGATGCTACTTTACACATGTAATGGGGGGAAGGGACAGTAAAAACACACAGCCAAGCTGCATTGTTACCACCCCCCAAACCACTCCCCTTTGAGAATTTTTCACCCAAGCTTTGCAGTCAGGTCCACCTGTTAGTTTTTCCTGTGGACCAGAGGGTACAGTAGCTGCGTATGATGGCACACTAGCTGTGTTTGATGGCAATTGATGGGCACAGTAGCTGCGTATGATGGCACAGTTGTGGCAATTAATGGCACAGTGGCTGCGTGTGGTGGCAATTGATGGGCACAGTGGTGGCAATTGATGGGTACAGTAGCTGCGTATGATGGCACAGTGGTGGCAATTGATGGGTACAGTAGCTGCGTATGATGGCACAGTGGTGGCAATTGATGGGTACAGTAGCTGCGTATGATGGCACAGTGGTGGCAATTGATGGGTACAGTAGCTGCGTATGATGGCACAGTGGTGGCAATTGATGGGTACAGTAGCTGCGTATGATGGCACAGTGGTGGCAATTGATGGCACAGTGGCAGCAATTGATGGGCACAGTAGCTGTGTTTGATGGCACAGTGGCAGCAATTGATGATTTTTTTTCTGAATTTTTCAGTTTGTTTGCACCCCTCCAAAAAATTTGATCACCGGCTTCCACTGATGTGGACCTGATTGAAAGCTCCATGTAGGTCTACAGGAGTCCAGATATGAATTGATTTGTGGGCATTCAGGTAAAAAAAATAAATGGAAAAGAACATCCTGTTCTATTTTTCCAGATCTAAATGTGACAGATCAGAGGTAGCCTGATGTAAATGGACACAAGTCTGTGGAGTATGCGGTAGAGCTGCCATGACGTGTCAACGTAATTGATTACGTCGACTGCGGAAATACGTTGACATGCGTGAAAGGCGTCGATGCGTCACACGTTGCGAGTTGCAGGTCAATAAACCCCCACCATGGCTTTCAGCGCGGTGCTTCTCTCCCACAAACGATCACCGCTGACTGTCCCCTATCCTCCTCCAGTCCTCATCTGCCTTCTCCATGCTGCTGTCCCCCTCCATGCTGCTCCGTGTCTCCCTCTCTCCTCCGTGCATCTGTCCCCCTCTATGCTTCTGTCCCCTTCCATGCTGCTCCGTTTCTCCCTCTCTCTTCCGTGTCCTCCTCCATGCTGCTCCGTGTCTTGCTCTCTCCTCCGTGCATCTGTCCCCCTCCATGCTTCTCCGTGTCCCCCTCCATGCTTCTCCGTGTCCCCCTCCCTCTCTTCTCCCCGTCCCCCTCCCTCTCTTCTCCCCGTGTCCCCCTCCCTCTCTTCTCCCCGTGTCCCCCTCCCTCTCTTCTCCCCGTGTCCCCCTCCCTCTCTTCTCCCCGTGTCCCCCTCCCTCTCTTCTCCCCGTGTCCCTCCCTCCCTCTCTTCTCCCCGTGTCCCTCCCTCCCTCTCTTCTCCCCGTGTCCCCCTCCCTCTCTTCTCCCCGTGTCCCTCCCTCCCTCTCTTCTCCCCGTCTCCCTCCCTCCCTCTCTTCTCCCCGTCTCCCTCCCTCCCTCTCTTCTCCCCGTCTCCCTCCCTCCCTCCCTCTCTTCTCCCCGTGTCCCCCTCCCTCTCTTCTCCCCGTCTCCCTCCCTCCCTCTCTTCTCCCCGTCTCCCTCCCTCCCTCTCTTCTCCCCGTCTCCCTCCCTCCCTCTCTTCTCCCCGTCTCCCTCCCTCCCTCTCTTCTCCCCGTCTCCCTCCCTCCCTCTCTTCTCCCCGTCTCCCTCCCTCCCTCCCTCTCTTCTCCCCATCTCCCTCCCTCTCTTCTCCCCATCTCCCTCCCTCCCTCTCTTCTCCCCGTCTCCCTCCCTCTCTTCTCCCCGTCTCCCCCTCCATGCTGCCGTCCCCCTCCCTCCCTCCCTCTCTTCTCCCCGTCTCCCTCCCTCTCTTCTCCCCGTCTCCCCCTCCATGCTGCCGTCCCCCTCGGTATCTCAGGAGGGAGAGCGGAGGTAGGAGCCGGTAAACCCGGCTCCTTAGTTTTCTGAATGGACAGAGTCAGTGATCACTGACTGTCTATTCACATAACTGAAACATTGTAACCTCCTGTGATTACGATGTCTTCTCTCAATTCATTATCAGTGCAACTGAGGCTGCTGAGAAAGGGACTGGGGAATCTGTGTCCCTAGTCCCTTTCCCTGTCTCAAAGGGGAGATGTCAGAGGTCTGTTAAGACCCCTGATATCTTACCATAGCCCCCCAACAGTGCTGATAAAAAACAAACAAAACAATTGCAATAAATAATAATAATTAAAAAAAATTGTAAAAAATAATAAAATAAAAAAAAACACACTGACACTGTCCCCACATCACCCCCTTAAAAAAAGAAAGCATTGTAAAAAAATAAGAAGAAAATTATAAACATTCATGAACTTCTGAACAGAAAAGAAAAACAGAACATAAAACAAAAGGTAAGATAAAAGAATATAACTACATACATATATTATATTATATTATATTATATTATATATATGTGTGTGTGTGTGTGTGTGTGTGTTAGTTATATTCTTTTATCTTACTTTTTTTTTTTTATGTACTCATCATTTATGGTAAAGTTGTCCAAAGGATTAATTAGCTAATCAAAAAAAAGAACACTAGATTAAGTAAAAAATGAAATAAAAATAATCGTTATAGTCGATGACTAATCGAAAAAATAATCGCTAGATTAGTCGACAGACAAAATAATCTGTTGTGCTTTTAAGGGACAGTTTTGCCCGCACAATATATTAATTTTAAGTTCTTTTTAACGAAAGATATTTTTGAATACAAGTCAATCTATATGATACAGTCTATAATATGAAACTTATTCACGGAGACGTGTGATCATACAAAATAGCTACATTTATTGGTTGACAAAAAGTAAATATTTACATGAAATTAAAATACCAATCCTGTTACATGAACGACTTCAAAATCAATACAATTACCCGCAAAATGGGCATACAGTCCCTTAGACATAATGCTGTCATGATAAATTCTCATTAGGTTCAACAACCTTGTATAATTGACAATGAAACAGAACGTCTGTATTTCACACATCCAACCGTTACTATACCGCAGGTAAGTAAGTGGTAACAATGTGAAATAAATTGGACGTTTGTTTTGTCACTAAGATTGGAACTCTGCAAAAAGAAAAATGTAATCTTTACAAAAAAAAACATCTACCAGTTGTTGGTTAATGAGAATAAATCATGATTGCAGAATATTCAATACTTCAACAATTTTGAGAACAACAATGAATTCAAGATAAAATCAAAAATGGCATATCTACCCATTCCATAATGGCAATCTCCTGACCAGAGTTAAGATGGCTGCCGTGGTTTTCAGGATTCGGGTGTCTAGGAATCTTCATGAGTGTAAGAAGATGTCTTCATGCATGGTGCATGGGTGTCAGTTTGTCTGAGAGTGTGGATCTCCCAGTGTGCCCCTCAGGGTGGGTCCCTGAGTGTCTCTCCCCGGCCGGTGGGAGTGACTGGCTGTCTGGGAGTCCTCGGTGAGTGATGTCAGTGTGTGGTCAGTCCCCCTGTCTCCGTTCCTTTCATCTAATTTTTCTTCCCTTAAATATTGTCTCTGGACAATAAGATTATAAAATTTATCCTAAGTTCTTCCCAAAGGAGGTGGTTCTTCCACTTATTGGTGGCTGCAGTTAGGGGAGTTACTGTACAAAGATCTCTGGTTTCTATAGGTTGGTAATTTAATAATTAACTGTTCTCTGAATTTTTGGGAACCTCAAGTAATACCACTTTCAGCCACTAGGGCATCAATTCTTTAAATTGATATATTCTATTCTCAGAATGTGGGTAATTTGTATATTGTGGGAAGAATATATGGATTTTAATCTTCTTGTAATCCGGTATATATAACATACTTCTAATATACTTCTTGATTCATTCACATAACATAATTTGTTTTATATTCCTGTCTGAAAATATATCTATAAGCTGGTTTTACTAAACAGGGTACACATTATATGTCAATCAATATAACATTCAATATTTATCTCTATCTTTTGAATATGTGGTCATTTCTAAACGTAGACTCCTTTTGTATTCTATAATCATAATTTGACGTATTTCATAATGCTAATTAACTCTTTATGACACTTCTATATATAAAGTCACACTGGTATCTATATTTATTCTTCTAACACAGTCCCTAGGTCAACAGATACTAAAATCATAATTTCCCTATGGCTTAACATGTCGTTTGGTAATCTAAACATAATTTTTCATTTATTCCCGACGTATATTTATATAGGCAGATATATAGGAAAAGCTATACCTGGTTTGATTTGTTTATGGTTTGTAAGAAGGCATTTCGATTGACCTAACTTCCTCCATTATACAAAATGTATGGCATGTTGTAATATACATTTATATATGTATATTTATATGAACCGTAATGTCATTTTTTAATTCCAGTTTCAGTTGCTTGTTAATAATGGACTGGGTTTTCCTTAAGACAAGATACCAGTTCAGCTATATAAACAAATCCTTCACCTGGATCCTTCTTGGTCAACATCATCCTTTGTCCCCATACGGCTAGTATTGTCCTTTCTGTGTACTAAAAAGCCTTTCTCACAATGGGTGAGTTTGCTCTAGTTGGAAGGTTTGTAATTTGGTTAACTATCTGTAGAGTATTTTCAATGGCAGTGTTGACTTCTTAAACATCTCTAATTTGTCCTGAGGAAAGTTGTCATTGTTTTAACTTTCAAACCAGGTTTGTAAATGTTAGAGATGGCTAGCCCAATTGTTATGGGAAAAACGTGTTCATCAGCTTTTGAGGCCTAAGTGAACTTTCAAGTCTCTGCCCGTAAATATTAAAATTATTATTATTATTAATATTATTATTAAGGAAACCCATAACAAATCGTTAGTTGCATGTCTAGTATGCGGGCACAGATGTCAAAACACTGACATCTCTCCCATTCAGATCCAGTTATGATTGGTGGGGTGCTGTAAAGCTTCCTGGTGGTAAAGCTAAGGTGGGTTTAGACTACGGTCCGAACATGCCTGAGCTCATCCCAGCTAATTAGTTGTTATCAAAAATGTTCTAAAATAAGACATCTCTGCTACTTTATCATAGTGTAAAAATTTTATAATAATAATGGTTATTAACCACTTAACGACCGCTCACTGTATATATACGTCGGCAGAATGGCACCGACAGGCACAATCACGTAGAGCATACGTGATTGCCTTTGTATAGTTGGGGGGGTCCAATCGGACCCCCCTCCTATACAGTGAGCGGTGGCTAAGTGTCCGGGAGCGTTCCGGGATGAGGGGGCAGCCATTCGTTTCCGGCCACCCCCTCGCGATCGCTCCCGGCGAATGGAAATGCCCCCTCTGTCTGTGTCAGGCAGAGGAAGCAGGAGGAAGTGATATCATCTCTGGTGCGGCGCTCACATATACCGAGCGCCGTACAAGAGAAGACATCAGGTCAGTGCACACAACACTACACTGACACCAGAACACATAGGGGCATAAATCGCCCCCCCAGACACCCCCAGATCACCCCCCCCCAGCCCCCAGTCACAGTGTCACTGATTGCAGTGACCATTTGTTTACTGATCACTGCAATCAGTGACATTTGTGACTGTAAAAGTGTCAGTACATTCAGTTTTAGGTCCAGTGTAGCCCCCTAACCCCCCCTAATAAAGGTTTAACCCCCTGATCACCCCCCAGATAACCCTTTCACCCCTATCACCACTGTCGCTAAGCGATCATTTTTCTGATCGATGTCTTAGCGTCGGTGATGCAAATCGGCAGCCAGTAATTTTTTTTAGGTTCGCCGCAGGTTTTTATAGCGTGAGGTACCCCAATATATTATCTAATAAAGGTTTAACCCCCTTGATCGCCCCCCAGGTAACCCTTTCACCCCCTATCACCACTGTCGCTAAGCAATCGTTTTTCTAAACGCTGTCTTAGTGTCGGTGATGCAGATCGGTAGCCAGTAATTTTTTTTAGGTTCGCCGCAGGTTTTTATAGCGTCAGGTACCCCTATATATTATCTAATAAAGGTTTTAACCCCCTAATTGCCCCTAGTTAACCCTTTCACCAGTGATCATCATATAAGTGTTACGGGTGACGCTGGTTAGTTAGTTTGCTTTTTATAGTGTCAGGGCACCCGCCGTGTATATAACCCAATAAAGGTTTAACCCCCTGATCGCCCAGCGGGTGATATCAATTAGGTTTTAGCGTCAGAGAGGGTCTGCGTCACACCCCAGGCAGCGTCAGGTTAGTGCCAGTAACGCTAACACCCACGCGTTAAGCATACACCCCCCTTAGTGGTATAGTATCTGAACAGATCAATATCTGATCTGATCAGATCTATACTAGCGTCCCCAGCAGTTTAGGGTTCCCAAAAACGCAGTGTTAGCGGGATCAGCCCAGATACCTGCTAGCACCTGCGTTTTGCCCCTCCGTCCAGCCCAGGCCACCCAAGTGCAGTATCGATCGATCACTGTCACTTGCAAAACACAACACACATAACTGCAGCGTTCGCAGAGACAGGCCTGATCCCTGCGACTCCAGTGCTGTAGGAGGTGATTTCACCACCACAGTTAAATAAAAAAAGCAAATATGCCGAAGCATTGGGGCAGCAGGGGCGGAGGAGCGATTTTGCTCCTAATGCCGCGTACATACGGTCGAAATTCCGACGGAGGCTTGCCCGTGGAAAAGTCCGACCATGTGAGTGCGGCATAACTTTTTTGTGGGAGGATGCCCCCATGCTTCGGCATATATAAATGGTGCGTGTATGCCCATCATTAGAAGTGGGTGGACGAAGGGCGGTATTCTAATGGTGGGCATACCCACCGATCAATCTCTTTTTTCGTTCAGCCAACTGGCTGCATGAAAAAAAAAGATTACAATACATGTCCAACAAGGACCAGCAACGTACTGGTATGTTGCTGGACTTTGAATGTTTATACCAGAATGATGCCTGCGGGTTTAGGTATCATCTTGGTATCATTCTTTTCAGCCTGTGGCCGGCTTTTCATGTAAAAGCAATCCTAGCGGCTAATTAGCCTCTGGACTGCTTTTACAAGCAGTGGGAGGGAATGCCCCCCCCCCCCGGATATAAAAAGCGCCATTGGGAAAGCATTTTATCACACCGATCTTGGTGTGGTCAGATGCTTTGAGGGCAGAGGAAAAATCTAGGGTCTAGAAGACCCCAGTTTTTTCCAAAAAAGAGTACCTGTCACTAGAGGTCGACCGATATATCGGCTGGCCGATATTTGGCCATTTTTGATAAATCGGCATCGGGCCGATTATCATCAAAATTAGGCCGATATTTTACACTGGCCATCCCTCCTGTCCTTTCTTCTCCACACTCAGCAGCTCTGGTAGCATCAAGTGCCACGCTGAGTGTGTGAACAGAGAGGAGGGAGAGAGAAGCTGTCAGCTTGATGTCGGGAGTAGGGGGGAGGGGGCGGGGCGGTGTAGCAGATCACTTCACTTCCTTGTTACTTTATGGTCAGTCCAGGCAGCTCCTCCCGTCTGCACTTATCTCTCTGCATGATCACACAGTAAGTCAGCACCAATTCTCCTCACTCCTGTGCCTAGTTAATTTTTCCCGTATCTTATCTGCTGTCCTCTCCATAAATCTATCATGCTGCCTCCTGTCCTGTCTCAGCTTTGCATTCCACACACACAGATCTTACACCCTTTCCATCCCAGTTTGCTTTTAGCTCTCATAGTTGTCCTGTCCCCACAATGCAGCCTAGCACATTCCCTGCATTCTGTCACTAATAAAGACATTAGCACATACATTTACCACCCCAACCTCCTCACCATTCTCTCTTTTATAATATCTTACCCCCCCCCCCCCCCTTCACATTGTAGCAATTTGACAAGTCACATCCTATTGCCGGCAAGGCACTGTTCAAATCAATGCGACACTGACTTTGAGTTGCCGCATAAATTTGAAAAAGTAGTACATGCACTACTTTTGCGATTTAGGGTGTGACTTCAATAGCCACACAGATGTCTTCAAAGTCGCAACCCAAAGTCGCACTGAGATGCAGCTCTGAAATTGTGCGATTTCAGGTTAAGTTGCACAATTTCAAAGCCACAGTCAATAAGAACGGGGGGCTAATAGTAGGTTCACACTGGCGTGCTGCGGTCTGGCCACAGTGCGATTTGTATATTCAGTTTACCCAGAGTTTTAGGTGCGCTCCCATTCAATTCTATTAGACTGTCTGTTTTCACGAAAGCAAATTACAGTCTTGCATGCTGCATCTTTGATGCGCAATCAGAAAACACACAGTCCACTAGAATTCATCAGAAGCACACCTACAACTGCAAGTAAATCACACATACAATCGCACTGTGGTCAAACCAAAGCGCACCAGTGTGAAACCCGAGGGGGCGCACTTTGCCCTGGGCACTGGATGACCTTGTCCCAGCACTGGTTGCAGTTACACTCGGCTTAGTGTGAAACCTGCCAGTGTCACCGCCAATCAGTGCCATCTCTCAGTGCCACCCACCACTGCCACCCACCCCTGCCAGCCAGTGCCACCCACCCCTGCCAGCCAGTGCCACCCGCCCCTGCCAGCCAGTGCCACCCGCCCCTGCCAGCCAGTGCCAATTGCCAGTGCCATCTGTCCCAAACTAGTGCCATCTGTCAGTTCCAAACCAGTGCCACCTGCTAGTGCCAATGCCATCTGACAGTTCCAAACCAGTGCCACCTGCCAGTGCCAATAGTGCCATCTGTCAGTTCCAAACCAGTGCCATCTGTCAGTTCCAAACCAGTGCCATCTGTCAGTTCCAAACCAGTGCCATCTGACAGTTCCAAACCAGTGCCATCTGACAGTTCCAAACCAGTGCCATCTGACAGTGCCATCTGTCAGTTCCAAACCAGTGCCACCTGCCAGTGCCATCTGTCAGTTCCAAACCAGTGCCACCTGCCAGGTCCAACTAGTGCCATCTGTACTGAGGACATCAAGGGTGTGCTAGAGTGACAGGAGTAAGCAAGGAGTTGAGTGGGTGAGTTTTTTTTTCTTTTTTTGTTTTTAAATCGGCCTAAAATATCGGCCACAAAAATCGGCCATCGGCCGCCCCAATTTCTAAATATCGGCATCGGCCAGAGAAAAACCCATATCGGTCGACCTCTACCTGTCACTACCTATTGCTATCATAGGGGATATTTACATTCCCTGAGATAACAATAAAAATGATTAAAAAAAAAAATATGGAAGGAACAATTTAAAAATAAAATAAAAAAGCAAAATGTAATAATAAAAAAATAAAAAAAAAGCACCGCTGTCCCCCCCTGCTCTTGCCCAATGGCGAACGCAAGCGTCGGTGTGGCGTCATATGTAAACAGCAATTGCACCATGCATGTGAGGTATCACCGCGAAGGTCAGATCGAGGGCAGTCATTTTAGCAGTAGACCTCCTCTGTAAATCTACTGGGGTAACCTGTAAAGGCTTTTAAAGGCTTTTAAAAATGTATGTAGTTTGTCGCCAATGCGCGTTTGTGCGAAATTTTAAAGCATGTCGTGTTTGGTATCTATGTACTCGGCCTAAGATCATCTTTTTTATTTCATCAAACATTTGGGCAATATAGTGTGTTTTAGTGCATTAAAATTTAAAAAAGTGTATTTTTTAACCCAAAAAAATGCGTTTGAAAAATCGCTGCGCAAATACTGTGTAGAAAAAAAAAATGCAACACCCACCATTTTAATCTGTAGGGCCTTTGCTTTAAAAATATATATAATGTTTGGGGGTTCAACATAATTTTCTTGCAAAAAAAAAAATGTTTTCATGTAAACAAAAAGTGTCAAAAAGGGCTTTGTCTTCAAGTGGTTAGAAGAGTGGATGTAAGCTTCCTAATGTTGTGTATAAAATGCCAGAACAGTTCAAACCCCCCCCCAAATGACCCCATTTTGGAAAGTAGACACCCCAAGCTATATACTGAGAGGCATGTCGAGTCCATGGAATATTTTATATGTTGACACAAGTTGCGGAAAAACGACAATTTTTTTTTTTTTTTTTGCACAAAGTTGTCACTAAATGATATATTGCTCAAACATGCCATGGGCATATGTGGAATTACACCCCAAAATACATTCTGTTGCTTCTCCTGAGTACGGGGATACCACATGTGTGAGACTTTTTGGGAGCCTAGCCGCGTACGGGACCCCAAAAACCAAGCACCGCCTTCAGGCTTTCTAAGGGTGTAAATTTTTGATTTCACTTCTCACTGCCTATCACAGTTTCGGAGGCCATGGAATGCCCAGATGGCACAAAACCCCCCCAAATGACCCCATTTTGGAAAGTAGACACCCCAAGCTATTTGCTGAGAGGTATTGTGAGTATTTTGCAGATCTCGCTTTTTGTCTCAAAGTTTTGAAAATTGAAAAAGAAAATATATAATTTTCTTTCTTCATTTTCAAAAACAAATGAGAGCTGTAAAATACTCACCATGCCTCTCAGCAAATAGCTTGGGGTGTCTACTTTCCAAAATGGGGTCATTTGGGGGGGTTTTGTGCTATTTTGGCATTTTATGGCCTTCAAAACTGTGATAGGCAGTGAGGAGTGAAATCAAAAATTTGCGCCCTTAGAAATCCTGAAGGCGGTGCTTGGTTTTCGGGGTCCCGTACGCGGCTAGGCTCCTAAAAAGTCCCACACATGTGGTATCCCCGTACTCAGGAGAAGCAGCAGAATGTATTTTGGGGTGCAATTCCACATATAACCATGGCATGTGTGAGCAATATATCATTTAGTGACAACTTTTTGTAAATTTTCTTTTTCTTTTTGTCATTATTCAATCACTTGGGACAAAAAAAAAATATTCAATGGGCTCAACATGCCTCTCAGCAATTTCCTTGGGGTGTCTTCTTTCCAAAATGGGGTCATTTGGGGGGGTTTTGTACTGCCCTGCCATTTTAGTACCTCAAGAAATGAGATAGGCAGTCGTAAATTAAAAGCTGTGTAAATTTCAGAAAATGTACCCTAGTTTGTAAACGCTATAACTTTTGCGCAAACCGATAAATATACGCTTATTGACATTTTTTTTACTAAAGACATGTGGCTGAATACATTTTGGCCTAAATGTATGACTAAAATTGAGTTTATTCGATTTTTCTTATAACAAAAAGTAGAAAATATCATTTTTTTTCAAAATTTTCGGTCTTTTTCCGTTTATATCGCAAAAAATAAAAATCGCAGAGGCAATCAAATACCATTAAAAGAAAGCTCTATTTGTGGGAAGAAAAGGACGCAAATTTCGTTTGGGTACAACATTGCATGTCCGCACAATTTACAGTTAAAGCAGCACAGTGCAAAATTCTGAATTCACCTCTGGTCCTCTAGCTACCAAATGGTCCGGGGCTTAAGTGGTTAAAGGTTCACCTTTTGGAACATGTTACAGCTCCTGCCACCATTCCCCCAGATTTTGTGACAGCATGGGGTCAGGGGTGGAGCCAGGGGTGGGGTTGTGGGCGGGACCAAGGGGCCCCTATGATTTTCGAACAGCGGCCCTGGTTGTCCTCCCCATCCTCACTCTCTGACCTCTGGTGGGGCTCAGCCCCGCTGTTATTCATGACTAAATCATGGACTAAATAAGGAAGCACAGGACTTCTTGTGTTGGGAAGATGACAATGAGTGATAGAGGGGGAGGGGACACTCGTCCTATAATCCCCTCATCACTGCCACTCCTATAAAAGACAGTTCTCGTTGTTTCCTCACTCTCTGACTAAGGTCCATGAATAAAGAAATGATTTGGTAGATCAGAGGACCCATTTATTAGTTACCTTGAGGGGGGAATTGTAAGATCCTCAGAGACAAAGCTGCTTGATGTGGGCGGAGTCCTGGTTTAGGGGAACCAATCAGCTCATGTCTAGTAATAATCTTTGTATTTCTATTTTAGTAGATGGACGGGAGATGAGGAAAACCTCAGAGGATTGTCTCACTTTGTCTCCAGACTGTAAAGTAGAAGATGAGGACATCACACAGTATAGTCCAGGAGAAAACCCGACTACCTCAAATGTCCATCCGTCACCACACAGTGTAGATGGACCATCATATTCCTCTTATCCTGAGGAACCTCAGACTGTGCGGGACGGTGCCGGACCATCGTATTTCTCTTATCCTGAGGAATCTCAGACTGTGCGGGACGGTGCCGGACCATCGTATTCCTCTTATCCTGAGGAACCTCAGACTGTGCGGGACGGTGCCGGACCATCGTATTCCTCTTATCCTGAGGAACCTCAGACTGTGCGGGACGGTGCCGGACCATCGTATTCCTCTTATCCTGAGGAACCTCAGACTGTGCGGGACGGTGCCGGACCATCGTATTCCTCTTATCCCGAGGAACCTCAGACTGTGAGGGACGGTGCCGGACCATCGTATTCCTCTTATCCCGAGGAACCTCAGACTGTGCGGGACGGTGCCGGACCATCGTATTCCTCTTATCCTGAGGAACCTCAGACTGTGAAGGATGGTGCCGGACCATCGTATTCCTCTTATCCTGAGGAACCTCAGACTGTGCGGGACGGTGCCGGACCATCGTATTCCTCTTATCCTGAGGAACCTCAGACTGTGCGGGGCGGTGCCGGACCATCGTATTCCTCTTATCCTGAGGAACCTCAGACTGTGCGGGACGGTGCCGGACCATCGTATTCCTCTTATCCTGAGGAACCTCAGACTGTGCGGGACGGTGCCGGACCATCGTATTCCTCTTATCCCGAGGAACCTCAGACTGTGCGGGACGGTGCCGGACCATCGTATTCCTCTTATCCCGAGGAACCTCAGACTGTGCGGGACGGTGCCTGACCATCGTATTCCTCTTATCCTGAGGAACCTCAGACTGTGCGGGACGGTGCCGGACCATCGTATTCCTCATATCCTGAGGAACCTCAGACTGTGCGGGACGGTGCCGGACCATCGTATTCCTCTTATCCTGAGGAACCTCAGACTGTGCGGGACGGTGCCGGACCATCGTATTCCTCTTATCCTGAGGAACCTCAGACTGTGCGGGACGGTGCCGGACCATCGTATTCCTCTTATCCTGAGGAACCTCAGACTGTGCGGGACGGTGCCGGACCATCGTATGCCTCTTATCCTGAGGAACCTCAGACTATGCGGGACGGTGCCGGACCATCGTATTCCTCTTATCCTGAGGAACCTCAGACTGTGAGGGACGGTGCCGGACCATCGTATTCCTCTTATCCTGAGGAACCTCAGACTGTGCGGGACGGTGCCGGACCATCGTATTCCTCTTATCCTGAGGAACCTCATACTGTGAGGGACGGTGCCGGACCATCGTATTCCTCTTATCCTGAGGAACCTCAGACTGTGCGGGGCGGTGCCGGACCATCGTATTCCTCTTATCCTGAGGAACCTCAGACTGTGCGGGACGGTGCCGGACCATCGTATTCCTCTTATCCTGAGGAACCTCAGACTGTGCGGGACGGTGCCGGACCATCGTATTCCTCTTATCCCGAGGAACCTCAGACTGTGCGGGACGGTGCCGGACCATCGTATTCCTCTTATCCTGAGGAACCTCAGACTGTGCGGGACGGTGCCGGACCATCGTATTCCTCATATCCTGAGGAACCTCAGACTGTGCGGGACGGTGCCGGACCATCGTATTCCTCATATCCTGAGGAACCTCAGACTGTGCGGGACGGTGCCGGACCATCGTATTCCTCTTATCCTGAGGAACCTCAGACTGTGCGGGACGGTGCCGGACCATCGTATTCCTCTTATCCTGAGGAACCTCAGACTGTGCGGGACGGTGCCGGACCATCGTATTCCTCTTATCCTGAGGAACCTCAGACTGTGCGGGACGGTGCCGGACCATCGTATTCCTCATATCCTGAGGAACCTCAGACTGTGCGGGACGGTGCCGGACCATCGTATTCCTCATATCCTGAGGAACCTCAGACTGTGCGGGACGGTGCCGGACCATCGTATTCCTCTTATCCTGAGGAACCTCAGACTGTGCGGGACGGTGCCGGACCATCGTATTCCTCTTATCCTGAGGAACCTCAGACTGTGCGGGACGGTGCCGGACCATCGTATTCCTCTTATCCTGAGGAACCTCAGACTGTGCGGGACGGTGCCGTCCTTCCAACAGAAAAGAGGTTTTCCTGTACTGAGTGCGGGAAGTGTTTCCCTTCTAAATACAATCTTATTGTGCATATACGATCTCACACAGGGGAGAAGCCGTGTTCCTGTCCTGAGTGCGGGAAGTGTTTCTATTCTAATGCCAATCTTAATGTTCATAAAAGATTCCACACGGGGGAGAAGCCATATTCCTGTTCTGAGTGCGGGAAATGTTTTTCAGTCAAGTCTCATCTTTCCACACATCAGAGATCTCACACAGGGGAGAAGCCGTATTCCTGTCCTGAGTGTGGGAAATGTTTTTCAGTGAAATCCAGACTTTACACACATCAAAGATCTCACACAGGGGAAAGGCCATATTCCTGTCCTGAGTGCGGGAAATGTTATTCAGAGATGTCCAGTCTTTCCACACATCAGCGATTACACACAGGGGAGAAACCACATTCCTGTTCTGAGTGTGGGAAATGTTTTTCAAAAACATCAATTCTTTACAGACATCAAAAATCTCACACAGGGCAGAAGCCATATTCATGTCCTGAGTGCGGGAAATGTTTTATACGAAAATCGGAGCTTGTCATACATCAGCGATCTCACACAGGAGAGAAGCCGTTTTCCTGTCCTGAGTGCGGGAAGTGGTTTTCACGAAAGTCCAATCTTTACACACATAAAAAAATTCACACAGGAGAGAAGCCGTATTCCTGTCCTGAGTGTGGGAAATGTTTTTCAGTGAAGTCCAGTCTTTACACACATCAAAGATCTCACACGGGGGAGAAGCCGTATTCCTGTCCTGAGTGCGGGAAATGTTTTTCAGTGAAGTCCAGTCTTTACACACATCAAAGATCTCACACGGGGGAGAAGCCGTATTCCTGTCCTGAGTGCGGGAAATGTTTTTCAGTGAAGTCCAGTCTTTACACACATCAAAGATCTCACACGGGGGAGAAGCCGTATTCCTGTCCTGAGTGCGGGAAATGTTTAACACAGACGTCTGATCTTTACAAACATCAGGGATCTCACATGAGAGAGAAGACACTTTCCTGTCCTGAGTGAGGGAATTGTTCCTCACTGAAGTCCTGTCTTCCTGTACATCAGGGATCCCACACAACCCTGGAGGTGTATTAGTGCCTTGAGTGTGGGAAATGTCTTGTATATGAATGTTGCTCTCATGTGGGGAAGAAGCACACCCTGATATACACCTCAGATATACTCCATGGCTGATCTTCATCATGTAAGAAACAGTTGATAAGGAGATCAGAGATCACCAAAGACATGGATGAAGTGTTGTACCGTGTTGGCCATTGATAGCAGGAGAAAAATAAAAATGGAGTCATTACCTCTCATTGGCTGAGTACATTTTGGGGTGAAGATTTCACAAACACTTAGAGGTCTGTTTTTTTTTAAACTTAGTTAAATTATTGTGCCCAGCTGTGACAATATCTGCCCATGTTTTATTTCATATGATCATTGGATTAATCTGGTGGCTTTAAAGTCGTATTGCACTATTTTTACTGATGGAGGTATTTCAGGAACAATACTGTATTATGGCCACTAGATGGACCTCACCATCATAGGAAATCACTGTGTTATTAACGTTTGTATGAACAAATGCTTGTCACATTCATCCAATGAATTTGTCTATAAGTAGAACCCTTTGTTTTCTTCATACGAATACCTGAGATCATACTCATACACTTATCAGTACAGTACACACTGAACGATACGAAGGGTACATTTCAGTTAAAAAAAATACACTAGATTAAGAGCACACAAATTCAATATTTTACCATCATTTTGGTAAAATATAAAAGCTGTGGTTGTGCTGAGTAAATAGACACCCAACATGTCCAGCCTTAAAATTGTGCTCAGGTGTGTGCTGGTGAAAGGATGAAAACTTTGGTACTCAAAAACAGGCCAAAGGTGACACTTTTTACCCTTCCACTGCCATGGATGTCATACTGACCTACAGAACTGCTTCCAGCTGGCCAGGTCAGTACGATGTACATCCATTCTCCCTTCTGCTATAAGCTCATGTTCTCCTGAGCTTCCTGCCGGTCCTCTAAGATGCTCCCCACAGTTCTAACATCTCCCCTGCAGAATTATCCCCCCACAGTACCCATTGCTCCCCCCCCCACAGCAACGATCCACCCATGGTTCCTTTGTTGCTGGCTTCTTCTCTCTACTTCCACCAGCTTCAGTTGCTGCAGAGAAGCCACAGGGAGATCAAAATGTTTCAAACACATCTTCATCACTGAAACTCCCCACCTCTGTCCTGGGACCTCCTACTGATGCCTGCGAGTGCAGTGCTGATGGCTGTCTTCCTCTCCTCCCTCGCCCACTGGCTGCTGCTGGGGTTGTAGATCAGTGTGGTGTTCAGGATGGAGAGTGAGGTGGGTTGGCATGTTATGTTTACCAGGCCCCTCCTGAATGAGCATAGTGAGGGATTGGTACCAATCACTCCTGTGTTCAATCATCACTGAAGCATAGTAAAGAGTGTTTGCTGTGCTTCAGTTTTGTGAATGAATAGGATCCTCTGTACAGAATCTTCCTACAAATCACACCCATAGAACAATATTGGAGATAACCGCTGTATTGTCTTCACCAATCACAGCCTGGATATTTTCCTGTACAGGTCAGGAGGGGGATGGGTTATAGTACAATAAGGGCTCCATAGACATGATATGAGAGAGATCCCCATAGATACAACTTTCATGTGATTTATCAGGAAATGACCAGATTGGAGGACAGTCATGTCTGGGAGGTACCTGCACACAGTGGGGGATATTGTGATTGGACAGGTCAGAATACTATATATATATATATATATATATATATATATATATATCCCCCTTATAAACCAACACTGGGAGGAGTCTGTGTGCTCCTCCCCCTCCTCTCTGCATATAAATAAAGAGACCTGTCATGAGAGCAATATGTAGAAATTCTCCAAACCATCAGGAGATGGAAAAAAAGAGAATAAGAGATGGGACTAAGTATAGTGCTAATACCAGAAGGTGTGAGGTTGTTCTAGAACAGTGGTTCTCAACTCCAGTCCTCAGGGCCCACCAACAGGCCAGGTTTGCAAGATAACTGAAATGCATCACAGGTGATATAATTTGCTGCTCAGGGATTGCAGTATTCTAGTCTGCATCTCACCAAGGTAATACTTAAAATCTGGCCTGTTAGTGGGTCCTGAGGACAGGAGTTGAGAACCACTGCTCTAGAAGATCGGTAGAAGTACAGGGCATGTACTCATATCTGTGAGGTTCTAGAAGATCGGTAGAAGTACAGGGCATGTACTCACATCTGTGAGGTTCTAGAAGATCGGTAGAAGTACAGGGCATGTACTCACATCTGTGAGGTTGTGGGGAACCCATCCAGAGATCAGACAACCTATCTGAGGACTTGCGGAGAATATGTCTTCTTCTCACTGAAGTCAATGGGTGGTCACACTCCATGGCCATCTGGGAATTCTGGATGGCCATATACTAAGCAGTATTTGGATCCCGGTGGAGAACTTTCACCACAAGAAAAAATCAGGATGAGGTCAGCAGAGGCACCTATAGTAAAGGAGGAAACTCTGAAATGTTTTCTTCAAAAGACAGGTGATTATTGGGCAAGAACTGTAAAATACATCAACGAGTTTCATGGCTTCAAAGTGTCACTTCATCAGGACAGGTGCAACAAGACGATATAAAAATAGGGAATGAAGTAAAAGTCCAGTATATCGTATTATTATAAAGACCCCAAGTCAGATACAATTCATAGACATGACAGATTTATAGCATTTAGGATTTGTATTATGTTAGAGAAGGTGAAAATATACATGGGGAGGGTGATCAATACATGGAGAAAACAGAAAATTTACTATCAAATACTTACCGTAATTCTCCTTTCCTGATGGACTTCATGGTGACGTTTGTTTGGGTAGCCCCGCCCTCGCTCCTACCCCATAGGGCCCACTCCCATAAATTTACAGGGTGAGCCAGAGGCCGTGTTCCGTAACTAGCCTATTCACGACTCTGGGAGGGAACTTCTGCTGCCATGGAGTCAATCAAAAAAGGAAAATTACGGTAAGTATTTGATTGTAAATTTTCTGTTTTCCTGACAGACTTCCATGGCAGCATACGTTTGGGAACTAACTAGCCCAAAAAACAAGGCTGGGATGTTGGAAAAGTAGGGCTTCAATCATAGCCAACAGAAACACTATATAGATAGTAACAGCATAAGGAAGTTAGCTACGCCCCTCAATTCGCCAGAACAGTGTTACTATTTTTGGCGCCCTTTCACAGGGAGCCCACAAAGCCTACATTACATACTTCTGGATGAGTATGTGGTGACTGCTTCCTGAGCTTTATAAGCCTAATGTCTAGCTGAAACGACCCATCCAGCATAAATTCTGTAAAACATCTACATCCTGCTGATTCTGCTAGAGAGAGTAACAAATATGTCCTAAAACCGAGCAAATCTGTAGCTTGAGAGCATGCACAAAGTATCCTAATATCCATAGCAGGGAACCAGTTATTCTTGGTTGTCCTGCATATAGGAGGAACAAATCCTTTGTTTTTATAAAATGCCAAAGCCACCTCAGATTGCCACCCCGTACTGGGCAAAAAGCCATAAGGATCCCTCTTGGCACAAGGCCCAGATCCCAGCAAACCTCCTGACTGAGGAAAAAGAAACCATAGAAAGGATGCCTTCATGACTGAGACTTTACTCAAAACTGGAATGAAAGAGATTCCATCTGGAGCAACAAGCTACCAAGGGGCCTTAAAGGCCCTTATTCTGGACAAGCTTCCTGATAAGGATGTAGCCATAGAGAGATTGACATCATGGCTCATTCCTTACTCTAACTGGACTGGAAGGGATCCCACCTGGAGCTCTAAGTCACCAAAGGATCCTTCCTAGCCTAAACTTTGATCTTGGCAGACTTCCTGGCTGAAGAGATATCTCTTAGGCCTCGTACACACGGCCGAGATTCTCGTCGAAAAAAACATGTCGTTTTTTTTGACGAGATTCTTGGACAAGAAAATTGTCCCGGCCGAGTGTACACACGCTCGATTCAAAGAACCCGCGGTTCTTTGAATGGAGCGTACGCGGTGACGTCATCGACTACGACGAGCATGCGCTCGTCACATTCGATGCCGTCGCCGCCATCTTGGTATACCCTATCTATGCCTAGGAAGCTACCGCGCATGCGTCGAATTCATTTCGAACATGCGCAGGCTTCCGGGAGGACAGGTAAGTGTACACACACTCACTTTTCTCGTCGAGAAACATGCCGACGAGAATCTCGACGAGAAAATAGAGAGCAGGATCTCTATTTTCTCGTTGAGATTCTTGTCGCTTTTCTTGACGAGAAACCATACACACGAACGAATTTCTCGGCAAAAAATCTCTGCCAGCAAGTTTCTTGCTGGTTTTTGCCGAGAAACTCGTTCGTGTGTACGAGGCTTTAGAGTGCATGTCTTCATACAGTCTTTACCCAAGCTTGACTGCAAAAATATCTCACCTGGAGCCGGCAAGGAAGTCCAGAACAAGTAGTAAACCCCACCTAGAGAGTCTTGGCTCTCCTTCCAGTCTCAGATGCAGCCCCGATCAAAGTATTGGATGAGTAAGGGATAGTCTACCCATGAGACATTGGATATCAAAGGAACTTCAGAGATCTGCCCTCTAAGAGAGCTTCAGGATCAGTTGGAGTCCAGAATGCACCTGACCAGAGGAATGAAGCAAAGAAAACAAAGCAGTCCAAGCTGAACTATCTATTTAACTCCTTTTGTATGATTTATAGATAATAGCTTAGAGAAACAACAGCCAAGCCTGATCAGTCTCTTCCTGCTAGGATGAGAAACTGGAAGAGACGAACAAGGGTGGAATATTTCTCTCTACGACAGAAGATCTCATCTGAGAGAAAGGACTTCAATCCGATACCCTGGTATCAAAGGAAGGAACCAGGGCCTGTTTGGCCAAACGGGAATTATTGCAAAATATCCTTGGTCTTTAACAACAGACCCCCCCCCAAACAAAAACTGTACATGGATCAAACGGGAAAGCATATGGCTTGTGAGACCTTGCTGATCTGACACAGCATCCGCACCAAGGGCTTGGCCCAGGCCCCTAATGAAAAGCTTTCCAACTTGGAACAATAAGGAGATGCTACCAGATTTAACTCTGAAATCTTGTCCAGAGATAAAAATCCACTTGGAGGGACCTGGATGTAAGAACTGCTTATTGCCCAATTGGGCCAAAGAATATGGATTCTTCCCAGAAATACTATGTAGATTCCAAAGAGATGATAAGGAAGATTCTACTCCACCCAGATCACAGTCATCTCTACCTCTTCTCAGTGGACTGACCCTGCAGGTTCTGACCTGCCCCCGATGTAGGACACCACTGTGATGTTGTTCAGCCTCACTGGAGACTAAAAAGCCTGCTGTCAGGTGACAAAAGGCGAAGAGAGCATGAAAAAGCTGGTGTGAGGGTGTTAACTCGGTAGCGGGTGTGTCTGACCCCCTGGATGGGCTCCCCACACAAAAACAGGCCCAGCAGACGGAGGTTGTGGTTTTCAAGATCAAAAGGTGCGGTTTATTTCTCTATTTACAGTGACAAAAACACAGCAAAGCAAAAAGAAACATAAACAAAATAAATCCTGGTCAGCTTGACCTCTGACTAAACACGCAGGTTTCCCTAACTAACAACTGGGATCAGCCTGGTGCTGTCCTAGTCCCTAAGTCCCTGGTTTAGTAAATGTCCAAACAAATAGCCACACAGGCTTTGCCTCACCGCACAGGGGTTCACTCTCCCTAGACAGTCCACACAGGTCTGGTTCCAGGCATGAGCAAACACCTAATGAAGCTGGGAGTTTTTATAGAGGCCTTAAACGAGCTGACAAGCTTCAGCTGGTCTCATCAACTCCCTGCCTGCACGACGCCCAGCACTCTCCCTAGAGGTATGAATCATCCATGAGCCCACTAGCCTCAGCTGGGCTTCATCAACTCTCTCCCTAGTTGTATAAGTCGGCATAAAGCCTGAATCTGGGAGAAATATACCTACCCCCCTGGATGCAACCAGGTGACTTTACCTTCCTGCTGTCACATACCCCCCCTCTTGTTTTAACCTTGGGGTTGGAACACCAGCACTCAGGCATTCATGTACTCGAGACAAAGCATCCACATTCCCCATTTGAACGCCAGGGCGATGCTTTACTGTGAAGTTGAATTCCTGTAGGGCCAGGAACCACCTATTCACTCTTCTATTTGTCTCCTTGTTTTGAGCCATCCACTTTAACGGAGCGTGATCCGTAACCATGTCAAAGTGCCTACCTAGCAGATAGTACCGAAGGGAATCTAGAGCCCACTTCACCGCTAAACACTCCTTTTCAACCGTGGCGTAATTTACCTCATGGGACTTCAACTTCCTGCTGAGGTAAATGACTGGGTGCTCTTCCCCGTTCCAGACCTGGGACAATACTGCTCCTAACCCCACATCTGACGCATCACTTTGTACGACAAAGTCTTTAGAGAAGTCGGGTGAGTACAACACTGGCTGGCTATGTAACGGATCTCAGATACCCCAGAAGGGCACATCCGCCAGACTTGTGTCTCCTGTCCTCCAAACGCACCCGCAGCCTGCAGATTCGCCATAACCAGCCCTTAACCCCTCAATCACGAGACAATCCACACAGGTGTTGAGGGTTAAACATGCAGAGCATTAACTGTTTATTAAATCCAAAACATACACTTTTACACACAGTTAGGGACACTCCCCTTAGCCTTGTCATAGAGGGGGGGGTAGGGGACAAGGAAGAACCAATGGGAACTGAACACTTGTACATTGAAACAGAGACTACAGATAAACAAAGGGATTATGATAAGCAGGCAACCCCTCAATACACATCCCCTGCGGAGAGATGTCTGCAGTCCAGACCATTGTCTGTGTGCCATGAACCAACACAGCTAAACACAGCAACAAGAGGGGGGGGGATGGGGGAGAAGGGATGTAGCATTACATTACATTATCTCAATGGCAGCTTCTCCCCGAGTCTCCAGTCTCTTCTGGGCCATAATCTGTGGGTAGGAGGCCCGCCCTCAGTCCCTTCCAAAGCACACAGTGACAGTGGGTTCTGTCACATTTCTCCCCTTTTAAAAACAGACTAACCAGGTTCCTGACCCCGAACTGGTCTGGACCTGCGTTAGTCGCAAACTTCCACCCCAGGCCACCAGGAAAAGGAAAAGTACGTCTCTGGGGCTGGGGAGCAAAATCGCACATACGGTCTCCCGTGAATAAAAACAGCCGCTGCAGAGTGGGAACAGCTGTCCGCACTCCCGTGATCCGGGGCTGGGTTTCAGATATTGAGGGGAGCTGAATAATCCTCTGCCCCGATGCCAGCGCTTCAGCTTGTAGGGAACATAGGCTGGCAGTGCTATGCAGTTGGGGAGGAAAAGGTTCTTGCTTTTCTCCTGGAGTAGCTAACAGCCGCTGAGGAGGTATCTTGCAGGGACTGTCTCCCGGACTCTCCGTCTCTTTTTCTGATGCTGGGCAGAGGCCAACATCGCTCTGCCCCGTAGCCAGTGCTTCTGCTAGGGGGACATATACAATGGTAGAGTTCAGCAGCTGAAGAGGGGGAAGGATTTTCTCCCCTCCTGGTTCTGTGACCAGCTTCTGAGGCGACTTCTGACAGGGGCTGTCTCCCAAACCCTCCAAAAATCTACTGAGGGCTGGGTCGGGGCCGGTAACACTCTGCCATGCAGCCAGTGCTTCTGCTGGGGGGATATACACTGGGGTAGTGTCCAAGTGCTGGGCAACCAGCTCACTGAGGTCATCCCTCGGACTCCCTGGATCTAACTCTGAGGGTGGGCAGAGGCCCGCGGCACTCTGCCCCGTAGCCAGCGCTTCTGCTGGGGGGATGAACACTGGGGTAGTGTCCAAGTGCTGGGGAAACAGCTCAATGAGGTCATCCCTCGGACTCCCTGGATCCAACTCTGAGGGTGGGCAGAGGCCAGCGGCACTCTGCCCTGCAGTCAGCGCTTCTACTGGGGGGATGAACATTGGGGTAATGTCCAATTGCTGGGGAGGGAGAATTGCTTCCTCCACTCCCGTTGGGGATATCTGCTGTTGGGGAAAAGGCTCACGAAAATCATCTCTCAGACTCTCCGGATCCAACTCTTTTTCTGATGCTGGGCTGAGGCTAGTGGCACTCTGCCCTGTAGCCAGCGCTTCTGCTGGGGCACCGGATGCAATACTCTCGACTTGCTGCTGATCACCATTTACCAGCCTTCCAGCGCCAGTCTCAACTTCCCCTTCTGAGACCTTTATGCTATTATCTTGTCTCTCTGCTTGGGGAACCTCTGGTGCGTTCCGGCATTCTAGCACTCGCAGTGCCCTCTGTATCATCGCCGCTTCTTCCATTGCGGTTAGGACGGGAAAACGTAGGGGCACTCCTGGCCCCATTTGCTCCGCATCTTCGTGACTGTCCGCTGTTTCTCCAGGAAAGTCCCAGGCAACGGGAGCCATGCCAGGCTGCTGATCACCGTCAAACAGCCGCTTGTAGGCAATCTCGAGCTCCCATTCCTGCTCAACCAGGAACTCCAATTCCTCCAGGTCACACGCCTCTTCAGGGAGGTCCAGCACCTCATCTCGGAAGTCCAGGATGTTTTCCAGCCGCCACTCCTCATCGCTCCCAAAGTCTGGGTCTCCGTACATTTTTTGATGGAGCAGCCCCACGCCGCCGTAGCCAACGCCTTCTGTCGGGCTGCCGTCTGCTGTACTTGGCCACAGTTGAGCCGCGAACCACCGGAGGGCTCTGTAGCTGGCGTCCAGCCTCATCTCCTCCTGGACCAATCTTCCGAGCTCCGTCTTCCACTCATCTCGCGGTCGTTCCCTCAGGAACACCTCTCGCGCATGGTACTGCGTCCAGTACATCTCTGTGGAGGAGGGAAGGATCTTCCCCTGATGGCGCCGCTCGTGGCTTAGCGTTTCATGCCAGAGTTGCCAGCGGATCACATCCTCCCAGCCGAGCATGGTGCGCTCTGTCGCTGGTCCCCGATGTTGCTTCCGCATGCCTTGCAGCCTCCTCTCAAACTCCGCTCTCATGCTGGCTGGTCCCCGTATTGCTCCTCGACGGCTGCCCAGATCTTGAATCCTGGTGGTGGTTTGGATGGCCCGGACTGCAGGAGACATCCCACTGCTGCCACCACTGTAACCCAGATGGGCACATCCGCCAGACTTGTGTCTCCTGTCCTCCAAACGCACCCGCAGCCTGCAGATTCGCCATAACCAGCCCTTAACCCCTCAATCACGAGACAATCCACACAGGTGTTGAGGGTTAAACATGCAGAGCATTAACTGTTTATTAAATCCAAAACATACACTTTTACACACAGTTAGGGACACTCCCCTTAGCCTTGTCATAGAGGGGGGGTAGGGGACAAGGAAGAACCAATGGGAACTGAACACTTGTACATTGAAACAGAGACTACAGATAAACAAAGGGATTATGATAAGCAGGCAACCCCTCAATACACATCCCCTGCGGAGAGATGTCTGCAGTCCAGACCATTGTCTGTGTGCCATGAACCAACACAGCTAAACACAGCAACAAGAGGGGGGGGGGGTGGGGGAGAAGGGATGTAGCATTACATTACATTATCTCAATGCCAGCTTCTCCCCGAGTCTCCAGTCTCTTCTGGGCCATAATCTGTGGGTAGGAGGCCCGCCCTCAGTCCCTTCCAAAGCACACAGTGACAGTGGGTTCTGTCACAGGCTACATAAGGCTTGTTTCAAGAATTGGAATGCTGCCTCAGCCTCGGGGGTCCATTTAATCATGACCGACCCTTTCCCTTTCGTCAGGTTGGTTAGGGGCACAGCCTTAGAAGCAAAGTGGGGAATGAAGCGCCGATAATAACCCGCGATTCCCAGAAAGGCTCGTACCTGCTTCTTGCTGTTGGGACGTGGCCAACTCTGGATGGCCTCGACTTTGTTGAGTTGGGGTTTTATTACTCCCCTGCCAATGGTGTACCCAAGATATTTGGCCTCCTCCTGCCCAATGGTACACTTCTTGGGGTTAGCCGTAAACCCCGCTTCCCAGATAGAGTCTAGGACTGCTTGCACTTTTGGCAGATGTGAGGCCCAATCTGTGCTATGGACAATTACGTCATCCAGGTAAGCCGCAGCATACTTCCGATGGGGCCTCAGTATCTGGTCCATTTTCCGCTGGAATGTGGCCGGCGCATTCTGTAACCCGAACGGCATTCTCTTATATTGGAACGCCCCGTCTGGGGTTACAAATGCGGTTTTCTCTTTGGCCGACTTGGCCAGGGGAATTTGCCAATACCCTTTTGTGAGGTCAAGAGTCGTCATGTATCGGGCTGTTCCCAGCCGGTCGATCAACTCATCTATACGTGGCATGGGGTAGGTGTCAAATTTTGTAACTTTGTTCAACTGACGAAAATCGTTACAAAATCGCCAGCTCCCATCCGGTTTAGGCACCAACACAATGGGACTAGACCAATCACTTTGGGACTCCTCTATCACCCCTAAGTTCAGCATTTTCTGTACTTCCTCCCGTATTGCCTCCCGTCGGGCCTCTGGGATCCGATAGGGTTTTAACTTCACCCTTTCACCGGGCGGGGTAATAATATCATGCTCTACCCCAGATGTTTGTCCCGGCAGCTCAGAGAACACCTCCTTGTTGCGAAGCACAAACTCCTTAACCTCCTGTTGTTGGGGTTGTGACAAGGTGGCTGCTATTCCAACCTCCGGAATCACGCAACCAGTTTGAGCTGGTGACCAAGTTTCTGCGACTAGGGACTCTCTATCCCTCCAGGCTTTCAACAGATTAACGTGATAGATCTGTTCGGGCTTTCGCCTTCCTGGTTGTCTGACCTTGTAATTCACTTCGCTCACTTTTTCCATTATCTCGTAGGGGCCTTGCCATTTGGCAAGGAATTTACTTTCAACCGTAGGGACAAGTACCAATATCCTATCCCCCGGGGAAAAGGTACGGGTCTTGGCTCCACGGTTGTACACTCTCTGCTGTGCCAACTGCGCTTGGGCCAAATGTTCCTTCACGATGGGCATTACCTGTGCAATTCGATCTTGCATCAGGGCGACATGCTCAATCACACTCCTGTGGGGAGAACTCTCACTTTCCCAAGTTTCCTTGGCAATATCCAACAGCCCTCTTGGGTGTCTCCCATACAGTAACTCAAAGGGGGAGAATCCCGTAGAGGATTGGGGCACCTCCCTAATAGCAAACATCAAATAAGGAAGTAGACAGTCCCAATCCTTTCCATCTCTATCCACCACTTTCTTCAACATTTGTTTTAGGGTTTTGTTGAATCTTTCAACCAGCCCATCGGTTTGGGGGTGATACACAGACGTACGCAATTGCGTCACTTTGAACAATTTACACAGCTCTTTCATAACCCGGGACATAAAGGGTGTACCTTGGTCCGTAAGCAGTTCTTTACAAATACCCACCCGGCTAAAAACAAGAGATAGCTCTTTGGCTATGGTTTTGGCCGAGGTATTTCGGAGAGGGATCGCTTCTGGATAACGGGTGGCATAGTCCATTATAACTAATATGTACTGGTGCCCCCTAGCGGACTTGATTATAGGACCTACCAAATCCATTGCGATCCTCTCAAACGGGACCTCAATGATGGGTAGAGGGACCAGCGGGCTACGGAAATGTGGCATCGGGGCCGACCTCTGACACACAGGGCAGGAGGAACAATAATTTTCTATGTCCTTCATCACCCCAGGCCAATAGAATCTCTGTAATACCCTCTCTCGGGTTTTCTCTGTCCCCAGATGACCTCCAAGAATGTGCCCATGGGCCAACTCCAACACCAACTTCCTGTAAGGTTTGGGCACCACAAGCTGCTCAACGGTTTCTTCTGCCCTTTTTGCCACCCGATACAGTAGGTCCTTCTCTACGCTGAAGTATGGGTAAGTGCAGGTATTATCTGGGTTCACTAACTCGCCATCTATTTCCACTACGTTTTCCCGTGCCTTTATTAGGGCGGGGTCTTTTAACTGTTCTGTGGCAAAATTTTCCCTGTGAACCTCAAGATCAGAAAACTCCACAGACGGTAGGTTTTCGTCTGAGGAGGTGGGCTCCTCTCCAGTTTCTTGAGTCTCGCCTGCCAATACTGACAAGGGAAATTCTGGAGAGTCCTCACCACTCTCAGAGGAGTTCTGGCTATCACCTTCCTGGTACATAGGGGCGCCAGTGGGGGGCTCAGGATCATCCCACAGTTCCCAGAACTTCGGAAAATCCCTTCCCACAATGGCATCATGCGGTAATTGAGATACTAACCCCACTGGATGAGAGAGGGTACCTTTGGGGGTCTTGAAACACACTGTAGTCACTGGATACTCTCGGGTGTCCCCATGCACACAAATAACAGCTACCTTGCTATTCCCAGAGACCTCTGTTTTAACTAATTCAGCCTTTATCAGGGTCACAAGGCTACCTGAATCCAGTAATACCACAACATTTCTACCATTAATACACATTTTGCATAAATGTTTCTCAGTTCCCCGAATGGCAGTGCATGCGACTGTCGCACACAGCGACTGACGTCTGTCCATCAGAAAGTCACATTGCATGGGTTCCTCCACAACCAGGCAATTTGCTGCAATATGTCCCGTTTGCCGGCAGCGGTAGCAAACAATCCTTTTGGCTGCCTCTTGAGCCCCCGACTTCCCAGGCTGTTCTCGCCAAACCCTGGGCAGAGCTCCCACCCTCTCACTCTCTCCACCCTCACCCCTTGGAATCATCTTATCCGCCCCTGGGGATGGTCTGGTCTTAGGGTGGAAAGTCCGAGAGTCTCTGGAAGAGGCCGTCAGGTTCTCTGCAGCCAAGTATCTCTCTACACGATCCACAAGTTTACCGGCCGTTTCTGGGTCTCCATGGCTTACCCACTTTTGAATGGCGGTAGGAAGAGCTCTCAAGAAACGATCCATCACAACACGTTCCACAATCTCCGGTGCGGACAAAGTCTCTGGCTGTAGCCACTTCCTGCTCAGGTGAATGAGATCATACATTTGAGACCTGGGGGGTTTTCCAAGCTGGAAAGTCCAGTTATGCACACGCTGAGCCCGGACAGCCAGGGTGACACCCAGCCTTGCCAATATTTCAGCTTTTAGCATCCCATAGTCTTTTGCTTGGTCAGGCTCTAGGTCATAGTAAGCTTTCTGCGATTCACCAGTTAACAGAGGAGCCACCAGTCCAGCCCACTGCTCTTCAGGCCACTTTTCTCTTTCAGCAGTCCTTTCAAATGTGGTCAAAAATACCTCTGGATCATCCTCTCCAGTCATTTTTGTCAATAAACGACTCACCCCAAAGGACGCGGTATTAGTGGGACGGCTTTCCTCACTGGTCTGCTGACGTTGCTGCATTACTGCTTCCATCTGTTGTTGTAGTCTCTGCTCTTGCTTCTGCAACAGGTCTATGAAGCGGGCCTCAGATTGTTGCTGGGCTGCGAAGCTCTTTTGCAAACCTGCATTTGTCTGCTGTTGATTGGCATTTGCTAGAGCCAGCTGTTTCAGTATCTCCTCCATGCTGGCTTAAAAAAAACTGCCTGCATTCTCCACCAACTGTGAGGGGGTTAACTCGGTAGCGGGTGTGTCTGACCCCCTGGATGGGCTCCCCACACAAAAACAGGCCCAGCAGACGGAGGTTGTGGTTTTCAAGATCAAAAGGTGCGGTTTATTTCTCTATTTACAGTGACAAAAACACAGCAAAGCAAAAAGAAACATAAACAAAATAAATCCTGGTCAGCTTGACCTCTGACTAAACACGCAGGTTTCCCTAACTAACAACTGGGATCAGCCTGGTGCTGTCCTAGTCCCTAAGTCCCTGGTTTAGTAAATGTCCAAACAAATAGCCACACAGGCTTTGTCTCACCGCACAGGGGTTCACTCTCCCTAGACAGTCCACACAGGTCTGGTTCCAGGCATGAGCAAACACCTAATGAAGCTGGTAGTTTTTATAGAGGCCTTAAACGAGCTGACAAGCTTCAGCTGGTCTCATCAACTCCCTGCCTGCACGACGCCCAGCACTCTCCCTAGAGGTATGAATCATCCATGAGCCCACTAGCCTCAGCTGGGCTTCATCAACTCTCTCCCTAGTTGTATAAGTCGGCATAAAGCCTGAATCTGGGAGAAATATACCTACCCCCCTGGATGCAACCAGGTGACTTTACCTTCCTGCTGTCACAAACTGACTTCCCAACTGTAAAAATAGCTTCCCGACAGGGAAGTTCCACTGGCAATAACTCAGCAGCACAGAAGGTTTATTACTGTCCCAGCACCCGAGGCTTCATCTGTCTGTTTGCAAGACATGAATAGCTGGGTGCATGATCAACATTGGAGAAAAATAAACTTTCAGGACAAGAGGCCATTTCCATTGATTATACCTCAAAATAGGGATGGGAGAGACCATGGTCCTGATCATCAGGTATTGAGACACTGACAGGTGAAGAGAGGGAAGCCATGATTACCCAGCGTCCTACCACCTATATGCTCTAGTGGCAAAAACTATGTTTCCTGAACCATGATAGATTAAGCTCTCAGATACACAAGGATTTGCGTAGGAGTCACATGACCCTTTTTGAAAGACTAGCCAGGCAATCTCTTGTAGGCTTCTGAGAATTCCCTCTATATACTTGACAGTAATCCCTGTCTAGAGGAGGAGTGGATCAAGAACCCAACCAGCAGATATATATGCTGCATGATCTCTTAATCCTTGTAGAAACAGAGGTATGTCAGAAGACAACTCTGGGTGTTGGAACTGGGCATCCCTCTGAGCAACAATAGTATTCCTCTTAAAATCACATCTGCTGGAATTGGAATTGCTGTCCCTAGAGGCGGTAAGAACCACATTGGCTAGCAGAAATTGCTTATTGTTTCTGGAGCAAAGAATTCCTCCTGGCACAGTCAGAGGATTGAAGGTGACTGATTGACCCACATGGCCTGAAGTGCTTGACCTGAGGGTCCAACCATCTGAGATCAAAGCTGTATCTTCCTATCAGAAGAGGAGCAACCAGGTACCCATATGATATATGTATGGGTGGCACGAATATGAAAAAGGTCAGTAAGAAACCTCTGCCCCAGAAGTGGAGCTCTTTGCTGAGGACTTTCTCTTTAATTCTTTCCTGGACTCCAGGCCAGAACTGCAGGAGCAAACCCTTTGGAGTTAAACTCTGAAGCCTCGTACACACGACCGATTTTCTCGGCAAGAACCAGCAAGAAACTTGCTGGCAGAGCTTTCTTGCCGAGTAAATCAGTTGTGTATGCGGCTTTCAGGTTTCTCGTCAAGAAAACAGGCAAGAATCTCGACAAGAAAAATAGAGAACCTGCTCTCTATTTTCTCGTCGGGATTCTCGTTGGCCTGTTTCTCGACGAGAAGCCCGAGTGTGTGTACACTTACCTGTTGCCGTGGAAACCCGCGCATGCTCGAAATGACTGACGCATGCGCAGTAACTTCCTAGGCATAGGTAGGGTGTAGCAAGATAGCAGCGACGGCATCGAATGTGACGAGCGCACGCTCGTCATAGTCGATGACGTCACCGCGTTCGTGCCATTCAAAAGAACTGCGATTCTTTTGAATCGTACGTGTGTACACTCGGCCGGGACAAGTTTCTTGTCCAAGAATCTCGTCAGGAAAAACGACAAGTTTTTTCCTGACGAGATTCTCGGCCGTGTGTACGAGGCCTGACTCTTGAATCACAGTCCTCTTGTAGACATGTACTCTGAGGCAGGAGGCCAAACTAAACACAGCTCTTAGCTGTCAAATGAAGCTAGCCCTTGAAGGGGACTGCTAGACTCTCGCAATGCAGACAAGATTGTCCCACTTGTAGAATTATTCCCAGCTATTTGCTATCAAAGGAAGCTAGCCCTTTAAGGAAGGGGATAGTTTAGAATCTCACAATGCAGACAAGATTGTTCTACTTGTAGAATCGTCTCCAGCTATTTGCTAGCCCTTGAAGGGGCAGTTTAAACTCTTGCTGTTCTTTAGGATAGAATATTAATCATCCCAACTTTCATTGCATTGGAAGAGAGGCAAGGGTTAAAGAAGGCTCCCAGGCTGCAACTGCAGACAGATATACCCCTCAGGGTCCAACACAAAGCTACCACCAGAAGACACTACACCCCCCAAGGACACACCTAATGATCCTGATTGAGTATACCTCCAAAGGACACAGCATTCTCCAATGACAACTCTATGTATGCAGCTAAGCTGATGAAGGCCACATCAACCACATCAACCAGACAGGTGACTCATTATGCTGGAAAACCTCTTACCCATAAGTGCCTTAATCTGACTTCCTGCAGGTAGAAGTGTCCTGGTTGGGGATTGAACTTGAGCAACCTGCAAGGCGCTGACCACTAAAGCCCTGTACACACGATCGGTTTTACAGATGAAGACAGTCCGATGGACTTTTTTCATCGGACAAATCGATCATGTATGGGCCCCATCGGTCTTTTTTCCATCGGTGTTAAAAAATAGAACATGTTTTAAATTTATCCGATGGAAAAAAAAACGATAGCAAATTACTATCGTCTGTGGGGAACTCCATCGGATAAAAAACCCACGCATGCTCAGGATCAAGTCGACGCATGCTCAGAAGCATAGAACTTCATTTTTCTTGGCTCGTCGGAGTGTTTTACATCACGGCGTTTGGGACGATCGTTTTTTTGACTGATGGTGTGTAGGCAAGACTGATGGAAGTCAGCTTCATCGGATTTCCGATGGAAAAATCCATCGGTTTAAAATCCATAGGAAATCCGATCGTGTGTACAGGGCTTAAGACATTCTGCTGCTCTGTCCTTCTGTTCAATTTGCACCCCTCTACAAGAATAAGCTTCTAGCTTAAACATCATAGGAGAAAATGCAATGCCAATGCAGTCCTTTGGAAGTGTTAACATACTTACATTGCAGGTACCTCTGCCATTTTAGGCACCCTAACAGCCTTACAAAAGGAAGGTACAAAAACCTGCTCAAAGATCTTCCCCAGCGGCATATTACTTTTAGGAATTGTTTTGAAGAGGGGTAAATTGGCCTGCTGACTGGTCCTGCAAGAAAAAGCTTGACATTGTCAGAGTAAAGATTCCTTGCACAGGGAGAGCTGTAACAGACTCATTTAGAGTGTCTTGACTACCCGTGGCAACCTGTTGGTCGCTGTCATCTTGCCCCCTGGATGCCTGAACAAGGCAAGAATTTCATACAGGGTTTTACCAGCCAAGGCATGAGCACCAAAGGCCCAGTTTGTGGTGTGGATAATACATGTAGATCTGGAGACGCTTAATAGCAAGTATCCATTAGTCAACTTTCCATACACCAGCTTGAAGAGGCCAGAAGAAGGACTGACCATCCAGGAACAGTATCAGTAAGGAAGACACTGCACCCCTCCAGCTATAACCTGCATGGAGCACACAAGGCATAGAGGGATTAGGCTGCAGAAATAAACCAATCTCTAAGTTTAAGGGAGAACTCCACATTGTTAAGAAAATAAGTATTATAACATGTACAATTGCTACTCAAGCCATGCAGTCATTTATTAAATAACCTTCCCAATTCGAACTGTTTCTTAACCACTTCTGCCCCGGACCGTTTGGCTGCCAAATGACCGGGCCACTTTTTGCAATTCGGCACTGCGTCGTTTTCACTGACAACTGCGCGGTCGTACGACATGGCTCCCAAACAAAATTGATGTCCTTTTTTTTTCCCCACAAATAGAGCTTTCTTTTGATGGTATTTGATCACCTCTGCAGTTTTATTTTTTTGCGCTATAAACAAAAATAGAGCGTAATTTTGGGGAAAAAAATAATATTTTGTAATTTTTCCTATAAAAAATATCCCCAATTTTTAAAAAAAAATCTAATTTTTTCTCAGTTTAGGTCGATATGTATTCTTCTACATGTAGCGCCCCTCCCAATATTTGGGGTCGCTATGTACAAATTTAGGGGTAGTCTAAGCCAATAGTTAGGCTCAGACCAATTACAATTTCAATTATTTGGTTCTGCTCTGGGTGTGATGCTGCCTGGCAGTACAGTTCCCTGTTGCCTGTGGGTGGCACTGTCACCGCTGGCTCAGGTTGAACCACAGGGGGTATCACAGCACCATTGGGTGTCCTTTCTCAGCAGCCGTACAGTGGGAGTGGTCGGCCCGCTGTGCATGCTGGGAGAGGGTACATAAGGGGCAGACGCCATTAGGCGTGAGGTATTCCAGGGGACCCCTTGGTCCTGGAGGATGTTCAGCACATACCCCACCTCTTGTGGCCCTCATAGCCAGGGGTGCATACGTGTGTTTCAGTCCCGGTCACCTTTAGCCCGAGGCTGCATCGCTGCTTGGTGGGCCCAGCTCGGCTGGCTAGGGCCTACACCTCACAGAGGGATCCCAGGCTGCCCATTGGAAGGGGGCCCAACTTTAGGAAAGGAGTTCCAGGGGAAGATCGGTCCTGTCGGAGACTGCTGTCTTGGGGAGAGGTCTGGAGGCCTACCTAAAGAGGGATCCATCATCATTGGTACAAGCCCTGCAACACCCTAAAGGTTTCTCTCATTGTTGCTGGGCTGGGAGGTTTGGGACTGGATAATCCTGTGGCAGAGGATTCCCAATCGCATCCCCATTTCATAAAGGACAGATCTAAAGAGGGAATATCCGGGAGAACAAAACCCACTCAGGCTTGAGGGGCGACGGTACTGAGTCTTAGGTGTTGCGTGCCTGAACCTTTTCCCTACTTCGTCTATTCTCTCTCTCTCTCAAAGTTGTACCTCAAGATAAAATAATAAAACCTTGCTGCTTAGGTTTTACACCTGTGTGGACATTGGCTTTATTACAAAGGGACTTCCGCCTAGACAACGGAGACTAGGGATCCACTCGTGAGAGGTATTTTGCTGCAGACCCAAAGGTAATTAATCAGTGGATTCACACACTTAACCAAGTTTGGATCCGGCGAAGCCGCAGGGGAAGAGGAGGAGAGAAAGTGTAATACCCCCCTGAACATATTTTTGCCCGTGCCATGTTGTCGACGTACATCTGCGTGCGGAGGTCGGCAAGTGGTTAAACAAACAGATATCTGTTCAGGACAGAAAGCAACTGCCCCAAACTTTGATAAAAATGTTGCAATGCACATCAGAGCATAGACATCTCCATATGTTTCATTTTGTTTTGTTTTTTTAACATAAGTGGAGTTATTCCCTAGCAGTCCGCATAGTATCAGGTCCCTGACCAGTGTAATCGAGATATTCCCAACACTTTACCCATACCATACCATTCTATCCTCTTAAATTACATACCCCTTATCTTAACCACTCTATAATAATTAGACCACACCAGAGTTGGAGTATAACTGGCCATAACAGCCTTTTTATTAAAGCATAATTAGATAAAACTCCAATATAAAACAATACTTTCACTTCAATAACTTTAACAGTTTAACTCCCAATCTGTTGGTCTCTGACGGCACCCCGAACTTTTAACACTTTTTCCACCAATACACTGCGGGACCAAAATTTTACCATACCAGGCCACCAGCCGTATCACAGCTCGGAGACAACCCCTTCCCGCAGTGCAACCATACCCGTATTCCAGCAGACACCGTTCCACTGGAATACACCAGAGGGGCACATACCACCGATGAGCCCCCCACCACTTCCATCACATCTGTTTTATGCCACCGTCAAAGACCAAAGACACCGCCAGTACACAGCTGTTACGACGTCCCGAAACCATCCGACCTGAAACACAAGAAAACACACAAACATGACAAAAACACCAAACAATAGGGAGGGTGGGTGGGAAAAACTTCCTCTTCCTCGCTGTCTCCTCACAAAATGTTCCCGGGCGTTCCCGCCCCTTCATATTTAAAGCACTCCTCCCCTCCAGCACATATTACTCCAGTCTCCTCCCTCTCCAAACTTCCCAGCTTTTTTAACCCTGTGTTGCTTTTACTCTCCACCTTGTCATGCCCGGCCCTCCATTATTCTTTCTTTCTGTCTTTTCATTCCGGGCCTAACTTTCTGCTCACCTCAAGCCAAATATACTTACGTATCCTGGACCTCTTCCATAGCTGGGCATCCGACCTGTGCAAACACCCACCAATGGCTGGGTTTCCCGATTTCTGCAGGTATGGATCCTCAACGCACGTGTGACATACACCACCCCACTGATAGCTGGGCATCTGACCTGTGCAAACACCCACCAATGGCTGGGTTTCCCGATTTCTGCAGGTATGGATCCTCTGCGCACTTGTGCCATACACCACCCCACTGATAGCTGGGCATCCGACCTGTGCAAACACCCACCAATGGCTGGGTTTCCCGATTTCTGCAGGTATGGATCCTTTGCGCACATGTGACATACACCACCCCACTGATAGCTGGGCATCTGACCTGTGCAAACACCCACCAATGGCTGGGTTTCCTGATTTCTGCAGGTATGGATCCTCTGCGCACGTGTGCCATACACCACCCCACTGATAGCTGGGCATCCGACCTGTGCAAACACCCACCGATGGCCGGGTTTCCCGATTTCTGAAGGTATGGATCCTCTGCTCACGTGTGACATACACCACCCCACTGATAGCTGGGCATCCGACCTGTGCAAACACCCACCAATGTCTGGGTTTCCCATTTTCTGCAGGTATGGATCCTCTGTGCACTTGTGCCATACACCACCCCACTGATAGCTGGGCATCCGACCTGTGCAAACACCCACCAATGGCTGGGTTTCCCGTTTTCTGCAGGTATGGATCCTCTGTGCACGTGTGCCATACACCACCCCACTGATAGCTGGGCATCCGACCTGTGCAAACACCCACCAATGGCTGGGTTTCCCGATTTCTGCAGGTATGGATCCTCTGCGCACGTGTGCCATACACCGCCCCCACTGATAGCTGGGCATCCGACCTGTGCAAACACCCACCAATGGCTGGGTTTCCCGATTTCTGCAGGTATGGATCCTCTGCGCACATGTGACATACACCATCCCACTGATAAATGGGCATTTGACCTGTGCAAACACCCACCAATGGCTGGGTTTCCCGATTTCTGCAGATATGGATTCTCGGCGCACGTGTGACATACACCACCCCACTGATAGCTGGGCATCCGACCTGTGCAAACACCCACCAATGTCTGGGTTTCCCGATTTCTGCAGGTATGGATCCTCTGCGCACGTGTGCCATACACCACCCCACTGATAGCTGGGCATCCGACCTGTGCAAACACCCACCAATGGCTGGGTTTCCCGATTTCTGCAGGTATGGATCCTCTGCGCACGTGTGCCATACACCGCCCCCACTGATAGCTGGGCATCCGACCTGTGCAAACACCCACCAATGGCTGGGTTTCCCGTTTTCTGCAGGTATGGATCCTTTGCACATGTGTGTCATACACCCCCCACTGATAGCTGGGCATCCGACCTGTGCAAACACCCACCAATGTCTGGGTTTCCCGATTTCTGCAGATATGGATCCTCTGCGCACGTATGTCATACACCACCCCACTGATAGCTGGGGACTTGGTGACCACTGGAGCCACCCTGGAAGACTTCTGGACACCACAGGACACTCCTGACATCCACACGGCTGTCTGGCATGAGACCTAGCCACTGATACTTCCAAAAGGTAGGAAATCTAAATACAAAATTGGTCTTATGAGTGTGGAGGACAGAAAAGGAACACGGCCTCTGGTTCAGCCTGAAAATTTATGGGAGTGGGGTGCTATGGGGTAGGAGCGAGGGTGGGGCTACCCAAACGTATGCTACCGTGGAAGTCTGTCAGGAAACCACCTTTGCTATTAGATGGTGCTCATTTCTATGATACTTAGTGCCATCTAAAGGCCAAATGCAGCATTTCACCATTTAAATCAATCAACCTTTGTTATCAATTCCGATTGGGGCTCTCTGAACAACTCAAAGATGAACTGGCACGTGTAGGTGTTCCCGGAACTTTGGACGCTCTGATCAACCTAACCATCCAGATTGACCGACGCCTACGAGAACGTAGGACTGAACGAGCCACCGGGCCTTCTCGCCCGGTTTGGATGTTGCCCCGGGTACCCAGCTCTGCCAACCCAGCTCCTTCATTTCCAGTTACGGCCTCCTCTGACAGCTCAGAACCCATGCAGCTGGGACTCCTCCGTCCCTCACTCACCTCTGAGGAACGTCAACGTAGGCGAACCCTTAACCTCTGTCTATACTGCGGAGAACCCGGACACTATGTACGGACTTGCCCTGTGAAAATCCGTAAGTGCCTCTCCATGTCGTTTGTGCATTTACCCGTTATACCCAGTAATTCAGCTCACCTGACGATTCCCATTCTTTTGCAGCTCCCAGGAGGGAATATTCAAGTCAGCGCTATCATTGACTCCGGGGCCTGCAGTTGCTTCCTGGACTTAGCGTTTGCCACCACCCATCACATTCCTCTGCGCCCTCGAGTTAAAGGGCTTTCAGTATACCTCACCGATGGATCTACCCTTAAATCCGGACCTGTCACACAGGAGACCCTACCATTGGCTACAACCATTGCCAGTTCCAATCAGGAGTTACTATGCCTAGACGTCATCAAGTCTCCGCTGTTCCCCATCATTCTGGGCATGCCCTGGTTACAGGCCCATAACCCGCAAATTAATTGGACATCAGGAGAAGTCAGTTTCTGTTCCCCCTACTGCTGTCAGCATTGTCTGCAGGAAGTTCCGGGTACTCCTTCATCTCTGCTTTGCATGGACTCTGATGCTGAGGTCCGCCAGTTAGTTCCTGAAGCATATCATAATTTTCTGGACGTTTTCAGCAAAAAAGGGGCTGAGACCCTTCCCCCACACAGGCGTTACGACTGCCCGCTTGAGCTTCTCCCCGGGGCTGAAATCCCCTTTGGCAGGATTTTTCCCCTCACGGAACTTGAACTCGAGACCCTCAAGGTTTATGTTGATGATAACCTTAAGAAAGGGTTCATCCGTCCTTCTACGTCACCGGCAGGGGCAGGGATTTTCTTCGTTGAGAAAAAAGACCATTCCCTTCGTCCTTGTGTGGATTACAGAGAGCTCAACAAAGTGACTATAAAGAATCGGTACCCCCTTCCTTTAGTACCGGAATTGTTTCAAAGACTAGGATCCGCTGTCATTTTCACAAAACTGGACCTCCATGGGGCCTATAATCTGGTGCGGATCCGAAGCGGTGATGAGTGGAAAACTGCCTTTCGCACGCGCTTCCGGCACTTCGAATATTTAGTCATGCCCTTCGGACTTTGCAATGCCCCGGCTACGTTCCAACATTTTGTGAATGACATTTTTAGAGACTACCTTGATCTTTTTGTCATCATTTACCTGGACAACATCCTCATCTTTTCCCCCTCTTTGGAGAAACACCGGGAACACGTTCAGAATGTGCTCGCACGGCTTCGAATGCACGGGTTATACGCAAAACCCGAAAAATGCGAGTTCGAACGCCAAAGCATTCAATTCTTTGGACTGGTCATCTCGGTGGAAGGTATCACGATGGACTCCCAAAAAGTGGCTGCAATTCTTGACTGGCCGGTACCCATAGATAGAAAAGGCATACAGCGCTTCATTGGATTCGCAAACTTTTATAGGAAGTTCATCAGGGGGTTCTCTTCCATCATCACCCCATTAACCAACCTAACCAAACAGACTGTCTGGTTCCGGTGGTCTTCAGAAGCCCAAACGGCCTTCGAGACCCTTAAGAGGTTATTTACCTCTGCATCTGTTCTGAGGTACCCTGGTGCGGCTCTACCTTACATACTGGAGGTGGACGCCTTGGAAACGGCAGTTGGGGCGGTTCTCTCCCAAAGACAGGGGGCCAAGGCTCTCTTACATCCGGTCGCCTTTTTCTCCCGTAAGCTGTCAGATTCGGAGAAGAACTATGATGTGGGAGACCGGGAGCTACTGGCAATCAAAGCTGCCCTGGAGGAATGGCGGTACCTCCTGGAAGGAGCAGCGCATCCGATCCTGGTCTAAACGGATCACAAGAATCTGGAGTATCTGAGAGTGGCAAAAAGACTGAAACCCCGGCAGGCCAGGTGGGCACTTTTTTTCACACGTTTCTCTTTCCATATAACGTATAGACCAGGGTCGAAGAAAACCAAACCCGATGCTCTCTCACGTATGTTCTGTGACCCTGAAACACCTGCCCCTCCAGATACCATCCTGTCACCAGGAAACTTTCTCTTGGATCAAGAGGACATGCTATCTCGGATCAAGCAAGCATCCAAGGAGATCTCTCCCTCACCTGGGACAGAGTTACGGCTCAAGGATGGACTTTTATGGTACAAAGACTAAATCTTTGTGCCAGAGGACTTGCAAGTCGCGGTCCTTAGTTCCTGCCGCGATAACAAACTGGCGGGGCACTTCGGGGTACTCAAGACCCCCGAACTCCTACAACGCATGTTCTGGTGGCCGCAACTGTCAAAGGACTGTAGGAGCTACGTGGAGTCGTGCACCACATGTATCAGAAACAAGGGAAGTAAGTCCAGAGCCTGGGGTCTGTTGAAACCATTGCCCGTACCCGAGAGGCCATGGAGGATGATTTCCATGGACTTCATCGTAGAGCTTCCCCCCTCTGAACTTTTCACCACTATCTTTGTGGTTGTGGATAGACTCTCAAAAATGGCACACTTCTTGACCATGAGGGGTACGCCTTCCGCTCCTGAGACAGCTAAAATTTTTGTCAAAGAAATCGTAAGGCTCCATGGCATCCCTGCGAACATCGTGTCGGATCGAGGGGTGCAATTCACTTCCAGGTTCTGGAAGGCCCTGTGTGAAGCCCTTGGGATTAACTTGTCCTTCTCGTCTGCCTACCATCCACAATCAAATGGCCAGACGGAACGGACGAATCAAACACTTGAGCAGTACCTACGCTGCTTTTCCTCGTTCTCGCAGGAAGACTGGGTACCTCTGCTGCCGCTGGCCGAGTTCGCATACAATAATTCGGTCCACTCTGCCACAAAGCAATCCCCGTTCTATGCAAACTATGGATTTCACCCCTCATCCTTGTCCAACTGTATCCCGGAGTCTGTCGTACCTGCTGTCCAGGAGACATTGGATTTTTTCAGAACAAACAATGAATTATTACGAGACACAATGACTAAAACACAGGAATATAATAAAGAAGTGTTCGACAAAAAAAGAAGAGGAGAACTCAATCTGGAACCCGGAGATCAGGTGTGGTTATCTACAATGAACCTTAAACTTGCCTGTCCCTCAAAGAAGTTGGGCCCCAAGTTTGTGGGTCCTTTCCCCGTCAGGAGACGGATTAACAGTGTGGCCTACGAATTGGAGCTGCCAGAATCGTTCCGGATCCATCCGGTTTTTCATGTTGCCCTACTTAAACCTACTGTCCCTGACCCCTTCTCGGGACGTGACACCGGCCCTCCCGAACCAATCTTGGTCGACGGTGAAGAGGAGTTTGAGGTGGAATCCATCGTAGATTGTAGGAAGAGGCGCAACCAAGTCCAATTTCTTGTAAAATGGAAGGGATATGGCCCTGAGGAGAACTCATGGGAACCCGAGTGCAACATCCATGCCAAAAGATTGGTCCAGTCCTTCAAGGACTCTCATCCAGTTAAGCTGGCCCAGTTGGGCATCCGGAGGCTGCCCATTGGAGGGGGGCAATGTCATGAAGGGCAACCTTACCTACAAGCTTCGGCGCGCGCATGCGCAATAATGACAGTTCAGCGCGGGTGCGCGCCTGCGCAATAGCGGCTCATCGGGATGCGCGGTAATGGCGTGCGCGGGTGCGCGATGACACCTCTTGGCGCCAACCTGGGGCTATTTAAAGGGGCTTAGGCCTGGGCTCCTTGCTGTCTGGTCTACAGCGTTCCTGAGACCCACCTGCTATCTAATAGTTCCCTGCTGATCTGTTCCTGTGACCCGGCTTGTTCCTGACTCTCCTGCCTTCTGCCTGGCCACTGACCCCCGGCTTGTTGACCTTGCTACCGCCTGCTCCTTCTGTCTCCTGCTGCCTGCCCGTTACCGATCCGGATTGTATAACGACTCTGCCTCTGCCTCTTGGACTTCACCTGATCTGCCAGCCAGTGGATTACCCGGCCTGCTTGGACCTGTCTGCTCAGAACTACAGGACACCTCCCCGCTGTCTGCTGCCTCTCTCCTCAGTTCCTGTGTACCAAGCCTGCCTGCCTTTCCTGCGTCCCTACTGTCGCTGACGCCTGCACAGAGCTTCCTGAAGGTCCAGCTCCATCTCTGCACCAGTGCTGCTGACAGGCACTTGTGCGACTCTGCACTCCCGAGCTCCCTGTTCCCACCTTCAGGGGTTCCGGAGTGAGAGGTGCAAAAGAGGCCGCTCCCTGCATCCCAGGCTCATCACCAGGTACGTGACACTCCGCCTAGTCAGCTGTGAGTACACACAGCTAACTGCAGAGTCCATGGCGCTTCTCAGACAGAGCGGTGCACGGCGTGGCCACGCCCCTGGGGGCGGAGCATCGTTGCACATCGCGGTGTCTCCGGCAGGAAGAGGTTCCCCACCAGCAGAGAAAATTCCACAGGAGGGGACACAACAATGCTCATCTCAGCGCAAGGCCTGGGTGAGGACGGATGGCGTCCGTCGCCAGCCCGGCCAGCGCTAATAGAGCTTGCCTGCCGGGTGTCAGTGCAATGACGAACCAGGATGTGTAAACCCACAGAGCCATCTAGTGGACGAATTGCATAACAGCCAACATTGAACAAAAAATATTTACAATCATAAGGTAGGAACATGACCATACAACATAACATCGTGTAGCAATACCCCCAGCTAAGAGGGCTGCTGGTATTATTTTCGGGCCTGTAGTAACTGGCTCTACCCTCCCCTGGCACAGCTAGCGAGAACTAAAGGATTGTGAGACCCATAGGCTATGGGTATCACAATAAGGCAGATAACATACACAGTAATATTTGCTTGCTGAACTGACCGTCTCTTATACACAGTAATCACACCACACAAAGTGTCTGCTTAATCACTCATGCATATACTGAATAGAATAAAAGATCAGAGTAAACAGTAGTACATCTATTCATGCAGAGCCCTGCAATAAGAACTAGTCAGCATATAAAACAGGTATACAATCCCCTCAATCCTATGCACAATAAATAAACCCTGCTTGCAAGCTTCCCCCTCGTGGGCAAGATGGCGCCCAGCAATGTCTCTACTCTATACAGTCAGGCCTGACTACTTAGTTCACAATGTTTCTGTAGAGAAGGATCTTCGCTAGCAATGGTGGTGGACTTTGTAGGTTATTTGTAATCTACAGGGTGTAAAACAATTAGCTGCTGAATGTGCAACAAGGGATTCAACTAAGGCTGCACGGCACACTGTCCCTCTGGGGTGCAGCTCAACTTGATAACGATGCGCCCTGAGTGAAAGACACTGGGCCTAAAGAGTAACTTAAAGCGGAGTTCCACCCAAATTTGGAACTTCCACTTTATCCACTCCTCGCCCCCTTACATGCCACATTTGGCATGTAATTTTTTTTGGGGGGGGAGTGGGGGCTTCAGTAGGAGTGGGACTTCCTGTCCCACTTCCTCCTTCCGCCCTGGAGCCGCCTAGGCGATACGTCATATTGCCTTGTGGCGGCTCCTCCCTGTAGGCGATCACCTGGGACGTGACAGGTCCCAGGCGATCACCTGTCCACTCACAGAGCACTGCGCCATTCGCGCATGCGCAGTGAGTGCCCGGCCGTGAAGCCGAAAGCTGTCACGGCCGGGTGCCCACACAATGAATGGAGGCGCCGGCAAAGAAGAGGGGGAGAGGAGTGGAGCTCTGGGCGGCGCGGCGCTGGACAGTGGAGCAGGTAAGTGTATGTTTATTAAAAGCCAGCAGCTACACTTTTTGTAGCTGCTGACTTTTAATAAACATAAAAAAAGGCTGGAACTCCCCTTTAAGAAATCTTCAAGCAAGTGCTCTCTCACCCAACCGAACCAGTCCATGCGGCCGACTTCCACCACTGTGCGTCCCACACACAGTCTCACGATACCCGGAGTCTCCGATCCTCCCGACAGGCCTTGGAAGGTAGACACACGAGACGTCTCAGGGATTCTTCAGTGAAGAGTAGAAGGCTCTTTGGTTCCACAGGGCCCAGCTCTCGGGCCTAGTCCGGAACAGCAGACCCAGCACAGAGTTCCACTTGCTAGGCGGGCAATGTCCAAAGAGACCCCTGTGCTGCTCCACCCCTCCTTATATAGTCAAACCCCAGCAGACCTTGCGCCGGGCCCAAAGGAACTGTGGGTATCCCATTGCATACTGGGTTAGGTAGTCTTTTTGGGCCGCTTAAAGCAACACCCCGCTACAATCATTATCATTAGTGAAGTAATGAATAATAGCCAAAAGTGTATACAGTACACAGATGAATTGTAGCTGTGGGTGTATAAAGTACATGTATAAGAAGTGTATAGGCACAAGTACATACAATATGAAAAATAATTGAAAAATAAAGGAAAATGGAAAAAGAAAAGTGATTGAATAGGTTGCATACATACATTTGCCTAATGTGGATGGATTTTCGCCCTGAGCTTGAATAATAGGCAGACGGTAAATAAATAGCTTATTCATACGAAAAATAGCAAAGAGAAAAAACAGGAGTATTATAAAGGCAAAACATATGATCCCCTACCATAGAGGATAAAAGAGTCTTTATAAATTCAGCTCACAGACCCCTGATGCCAAGCCAGGAAGGAATGGTCTAAAGTTGAATGCCTCATTCAACCCAGGTGGTGAGGTGACCTGTAGGTTGAAAATCCAGTGTAATTCACATTGGAGGAGGCATTTATTGAAATCACTGCCTCTTGCATGGAAGTGCACCCCGATCAAGGGCCAAAAAGAAAACAGTGGGAAGTGAATTGGGGGGTACCAAGGCCATATGCCGGCCAATGGGTACATCCGGATCACGTTTGCGGATTGTCAGGGTATAAATTATTTTCCAGAACTCGTTGATAGTTTTCCCAACATAGTAACAGCCACATTTACATGTAAGCAAGTAAACTACGCCGGGGGTTCTGCAATTAACAAAATGTTTTGGACGAAAACGTTGTCCATTGGGTAGAACTATATTCGTACGTCTATCCATATATTGACAGTATGCACACCCCCCACATGAGAAGGTCCCTAGCGTTTTACAAGTATCAACTCTGTGGGGTTGATACTCGCTGGTAACTACTTTGTCACCTATAGATGGAGCTCTTCTAAAGGTGACAGCAGGTACACTTGGAACAAATTGGGATATTAAAGAGTCCATTGTTAATAAATGCCAACATTTATTTAGTATTCGTCTAAAATGTTTGTGTTGCACCGAGTATGTGGTGACAATTCTAGTTCCATCTTCAGTAGAGGATTGTTTAACTGTACTAAGTAAATCACGGCAAGATGTTTTGAATGTTTTTCTATAGGCCTTCTTGAGGGAGGAGTTAGAATAACCTCTCTCAAGGAGTCTTTTTTTTAGGATATCAGCCTCTTGTTTAAATGTAATGTCATCTGAGCAGTTCCTACAAGCCCTGAGGTACTGGCTATAGGGTATAGAGGCCAGCAAGGGTTTGGGGTGGAAACTGGTTGCGTGAAGCAATGAGTTCCCTGCCGTAGGCTTACGGTATAATTGACTTGATAGACTTCCGTCTGGTTGCTTTTTTACCAGTACATCCAGAAATGTGATCTCTGATTTACTGTGTGACATGGTAAAACATTTTGTTAACTGCAGAACCCCTGGCGTAGTTTACTTGCTTACATGTGAATGTGGCTGTTACTACGTCGGGAAAACTATCAACGAGTTCTGGAAAATAATTTATCAGCATACCCTGAAAATCCGCAAACGTGATCCGGATGTACCCATTGGCCGGCATATGGCCCTGGTACACCCCAATTCACTTCCCACTGTTTTCTTTTTGGGAGAGAGATTTTTACCACTCCAGGTGAATACACTCCAACAATCCGAAATGACAGGACTACCGTGGGTGCCAGCAATGCACGTAGCATATGAAGAGGAAAAAATAAAAAATATGGACAGCCGCACTCCAAAAAACCTTTGACTGTTGCCTTTATTGTAAAAAGATGGAAAATTTACACCAAAATTCATCACAGCATAGCCAGGGTAACTGCTTACATGTTTCACACTGAAGGTCAGTGCTTAATCATAGCTAATTAGTTACAAACATCACACCTCTAATATAGAAAGAAAAGACACATACTCATGTGATCTGAGGCCTCAATTAGAAGCCAATTAAAAATCAATTAGTGTTGAAAAGTATTGTGAGTGAAAAACCCCATTGCATGTATATGGTTGACAATTATTATCTATGTGACACTAAAAAGGTAAGTAAAAAGAAAATAAATGAAACAAAACTTAAATGAAAGAGACAATCCCTCAGGAACCAATACAAGTAATCCAGAGAGAAAAAAAAAAAAGGAAAAAAAAGAAAAACTGTGATAATGCGTTTATTGTGTAAACGAAGGTGTAATATGAGAAAATTAACTGGTGTATGTAATGCATATAATATGTGTATAGTTGATAATAATAGTGATGATTAACAGTGGACTAATGAAATGTATGTGTGTGTTACCTATATAACATTAAACATGAAAATAAAATAAAAAAAATGAAATGAAAATAAAAAATGTGTATGACAATATAATATGTAAAGAAATATAATAAATTGGTGTATAAATGAGTGAATATGGTGAATGAAATAAGTGATAATGATGAGAGGTGTACTAATGTGAAAATAAATGATTAAAATTGAGAAGTGAAATATAAGGAATATAAAATAGTGAGAGAAAAGGAAAGTAAATAAAGAGAAAACAAGAGAAAAAAGAAAGAGGGAAGAAAACAAGGAAAAAAGAAAAAGGAAAAAGTGTCTCCATACATAAAAATATATGTCTGCAAAATCAATGAGTGTGTCATACATACAGTTAGTGGTCTATTAATAAAAACCAACTAGTGTATAAATATATTGTGCAAGCTATTGTTAACATGTTTTACATATATATGTATTTCTATCGGTTTTTAATGATTATTGTCATGGTGTCCCCGGAACTGGATGTTATTCATTTGTTTTCTGTATAATAAAATTGTACTAGTGTGGCTAAAACAATTATTGTACCCAATTACTAAGAAACCATAACCGATACCAATATTACACTGTATAAAAAACAGTTTCAACATACATAAAAAACATTATAAGAACATATGTAGCACAATAAAATGAAAAAAAAAAGAGGTACAAAAAGAATAATGATCATAAAAAATGTTATCATTTATAAATGCTCCCACAATTGCCATCGTAGTCTATAATTTCTTGCGGCTTACTAGCATGCAAAAGTGGACATACAACCGTCCTGGCAAATCTGTGTGTTATTTTCACTTTATCCCGATGTAGCAAAATATCTAATTTTTAGGAAGGAAAAAAATAAATAAAAAGTGAAACACTTATGAGCGTGAATGATCGTTCTATTCTTTAATATTTATTATTTTGTATGTTTTTTAGTAGAACTCTGATTCTAATAAACAGAGCCTTATATTGTTTTTCTAGGCAGATCCCCATAGATGCAACTGTAGGATATGTGGTATTACTGTATTTTTAATGTATTTTTAATGTTACATCGTATATCGGCCCTAGTCCCATCGTGGTGTATATGGCTGTATGTGAATCTAGACAGCCAATTATGCCAGGGACTGCGCACGGGCATGGGAGATGGAAATGGCAATCGTGTCGTGCAAAAAACTTCCCAGTTTTATCCAGATCCTCCAATCTCTGGGGTGTTCTAAAAAAAGTATATTGGTGACAGCAGACGTGGGGTCCCTGTACACCATTATAGGACACCAGGATGCACTGACGGCTGTGGAATGGGCTCTGTCCACCTCTACGCTGTCTGGTAGACATCAGGAGTTCCTTTTGAGTTGTTTGGATTTTTGTTTATCCCGGAATTATTTTTGGTACGATGGGGATTTTTTCTTACAAACTAGGGGAGTTGCGATGGGGGCCCGTTTTGCTCCCAGTGTGGCCAATATTTTTATGGCCCACTGGGAGGAACGGGCAGTGTTCGCATGTCGTCCCCCTGAATTAGTTTGTTATTTTCGTTATATTGATGATTTGATCCTGGTGTGGGAGGGTGATAGATCCGCTTTGGATTTTTTCATTAGTCATCTTAATGACAACAACAAAAATATTATCCTCACATGGACCATAGACAATGAGAAGGTTGATTATTTGGATCTTACCATCACCAAGGGAAGTGATCATTTTAAGTTGATCAATCACTTTAAACCCACCGATCGCAATGCGTACATTCCCCTGGGGAGTTGTCACCACCGTTCTTGGTTGTGCAACATCCCCAGGGGACAGTATATTAGGTTGCGTCGGAATTGCACACAAGTATCTGATTTTGTAAACCAATCACGAGTGTTGACCACTAGATTTGTGCAAAAGGGTTATGATGAACAGGTTCTGCTCCGAGAGGTAGAACAAGTTAAGATGATTGATAGACAGACATTATTGACTGATCGAAGTAAAACTTCTGATGGGGATTCTCACAATTTTCGAATGATATTGGACTACAATGTCCAGTATAAAAAGTTCGAGAAAATTATTGCTAAAAATTGGTCCATCTTAAAACAAGATAAGATTCTTGGTCCCGTTTTACCGGAGAAACCCCAATTCATTTATAAGAAAGCCCCGTCCTTGCGAGATCGATTGGCACCTAGTGTCCTAAACCCCCCTGTACCGTCAGATAACAGCATGTTTAGATTCCTTGGTGGATTTTACGCATGTGGCCGTTGTGTCCCGTGCAGGACCTCTAAAGTTAATCTTAAGAAAAGGAAGTCTTTTTTGGCATCTGCCACCAATAAAGAATACAATATTTAACAATTGATTACGTGCGCCACGGTGGGGGTCGTCTATATGCTGGAGTGCGATTGCGGACTCCAATATATAGGCCGAACCTCGAGACCTCTACATGTTCGTGTGGCAGAACATGTTAATAATATTAAAAAGGGGGTCAAAACCCATAATGTCTCTAGGCATTTTAAACAGTTCCACCAACAAAATCCCAAGGGTTTGAGATTCTGGGGCATAGAGAAAGTCACTAGACATTGGCGAGGTGGCAATTTTATCCGTCAGCTGAGCAAAAGAGAATCCCATTGGATTCATGAAACACGAGTTCTTTGCCCTGACGGGTTAAATGTCGAATTTGACATAAATTGTTTTATAACTGACCGCTAATTAGATCTTAGATGTTTTTTTCATTTTTATTATATGTGATTTATTAATGTATTATTGTTTTAGTATGTTTATTTTGGTTTGGTGAGATTGTTGTGGGCTGTGGTTGATGTCACGTTTATATTCAGGTCTGTAGTCCAGATTTGTTTATTTATTTTTTATCCAATGTATAAGCAGCTTCTTTCTCCATATCGGTAGTAACTGTAGGAGTTGATCGCTGCATTAATATACATATATTTTATATTAACCAACTGGGCTGGTTTACTGGTTGAATTTTAGATATATATATTTATATTTTCTATTTTAAAGTTTTTATCATGTATTTTGGTTGCCTTTGGAGCCTTTGTGTGGATATCTGGCTCACGGGGACACTTCCTGGTTGATGTCATGTGATTCAGACGTCCCTATCGGCGTCATGTGACGCCGCATCGTGTCTCCATAGTTACAGGCGCCTTGTTGCTATAAGAGCGGGTGTCTGGCGTTCTTCCCATATCCGCTGATGAAGTCCCGCCTACTGGGACGTAACGTGCGTACGGATGGGAAGTTCGTGACGTCACCCGCAGTTCATTCACAGTCTCACCAGACGCGCTGTTGTACCTCGGCACTGGTTTAGTGCCTTTTAAATGTAAGTGCACTACTTTTGTTTTTCATTAAATTGTTTTCTATTATGGAGAAACACTATGGTCTGCTTCTATATTTTCCACATGTAAACACTGCCTTATGAACTTAATACCTGGAAGTTTTTGAATGATCCTGATGTTATATGGAATTGATGACCCTAATCCTTTTGGGGAAGTTTACATCTTCATCTGGTTTGGATTAACCCGTAAGGGAAAGTTTTCAGTGACCCTCTGTAATTAAAGGGTCCATGTTGGAAGGTGAGCGGCCAATTTATCTGTTGGTGGAGGTCTCTCACTGTGTGTGTGTCTGTTACCACCTGCATGCAATCAAGAGTCCATGTGTCATCTATGAAGATCACGGGGATTATATACTGATTTACTGTGCTGTTTTTCTATCTTTGATATATGGACTTTTAAAGCGCTGCACTATTTATTTTTATGTTCTACTCAGGGATTTTGATTATTTGACCCTTAGTGTTCAGCTGCTTAGTAGTACATTATAGTTTATTGCGCGGATTTGTTTCTTTTTACATATTCTGATTTCTCAAGTTATCAAAAATCACGCTGCAATAATGGATGTTTTTCAATATTTAGAAAAACGGGAAGTTAAAATTAATGAAGTTTTCTCTAGGAATTCTTCTAATGAACCTATTAATGATATCTCCCAGGCATTTCGTAAATTGGGGCATATTTTTGAAAAAAAGACTAAAACTTGGTGGGATATTACATCGTTTGAACAGTATTTATCTGCCAAGCTTATTCCTAGAAGGTTAAGGTGGGATGTGCCCCCTAATGATGGTCTACTTGACGATGATTCTATGTCCGAGTGGAGTGGCTTTTTCATCAAAAAAGGTTTTGAGCTAATAGAATTTCTTTTGGCTTGGAAACAAAGAAAATTAAAGCTCCTTGACTCTCAGATTGGGGAGATCATTTCATTTTTAGAACCCCATAAAGAAAGTGAAGAATTTCTGAAACTTTCAGGGGAGCTAAAAAATAAACTTATGAAATGGGATGCTGAGATTCAAACAAAGAAAAAGAAGAAGTTTATACGTGATTGGGATGATTTCACTGGAGGTAGCATTTTCAAATGGCAGAATGCTCCCCCCATAGGTGGTGGTAATGTCACTGCCAATCCCCAAGTCGAAACTCTCAATGCCACTAAAATGGCAACACCTAGAAACCAACCAGTGTATCAATATGATGTACCTCCCCCTCATGAGAGGTTTTCTTCCCCTCATGATTACCCTAATAGGGGTCCCCCCAAAAGGGGTAAGAACAAAAGAGGTAGAGGTAAAGGTAACTATCAACCAACCCCCCATTATGAAAATGATTATCCAACATCATCTTATTATCAGAATGCATCCCAACCATGGAGAGATTCTCGTAATTTTGGAGATGGGGCTGACCCATCCAATAGAGGGAGGCCCCATTACCCCCAAAATAGGGGGTTTCCTACGCAAAATAGTTTTGCACCGTTAGCCAACCACTCCGACCACGATAGGGGGGATTTTTTAGGGTCACGTGGGGGATACCAAACTGGACCCCCTGTACACAGACCCAACCTAGGGGAATGGTGGAGACAATTGCCACAGTATCCACCGCCCAATGTAGGTACCCCAAGAAAAAGAAAAGACAGAGAGGAAGGAGAGGGGGTAGGCGATTACAAAAGGTCGAAACCATAACAGGAGCAGGAATTTATAATCTAAGTGGGGTAACATTAAATGATGATGAAATCAAAGTCCTGGATAGAGGGCTTAAATTTGCCCCAACCAAAAATTTGAACAAATTCCAAACTTACGTAAGTTTGCAAAAATACATTAGAAGTTTGAACATGAAAAAATATTTTTTATCCAACACCAGTAGGGCTACACCACTTGTTAGGGGTGACCATTCTTCTTTACGAAATAAATCAATATTCAACCCCATTAATGTTGACAGCAAATATATGGAGGTCTTCAAGAATATGGTAGTAAAGGATTTGGAGTCATTGAAAATTAAAAAGGTATTAGATCCACAATATATTAAACGGGGTATGGGATCTTTGGAAAAAAGAAAAGAAATTGTAATTCGTCCAGCGGACAAAGGAGGAGGGTTAGTTATCCTGAGTAAAGAATACTATAAAATGGAAATGAGTAACCTATTGTCAGATGAGGATACATATAGAGTTCTTCATACAGACCCTATGTTGTCCTTTAAGGATGAGTTACACCATATCATTGAGGATGGTAAAGATCAGGGAATATTGACCAAAAAAGAGGCTCTTTACCTGGATCCATTGTTTTGCAGAACTCCTATCATTTATTTGCTACCGAAATTACATAAAGACAGTGTTAACCCTCCAGGGAGGCCCATAGTAAATGGGATTGACTCAGTGTCAGCCCGATTAGGGCAATACATTGATTCATTTTTACAACCCCTGGTAGTTAAAACGCCAGCATTCCTTAAAGACACTAAACATATTATCCAGATCCTCCAATCTCTGGGGTGTTCTAAAAAAAGTATATTGGTGACAGCAGACGTGGGGTCCCTGTACACCATTATAGGACACCAGGATGCACTAACGGCTGTGGAATGGGCTCTGTCCACCTCTACGCTGTCTGGTAGACATCAGGAGTTCCTTTTGAGTTGTTTGGATTTTTGTTTATCCCGGAATTATTTTTGGTACGATGGGGATTTTTTCTTACAAACTAGGGGAGTTGCGATGGGGGCCCGTTTTGCTCCCAGTGTGGCCAATATTTTTATGGCCCACTGGGAGGAACGGGCAGTGTTCGCATGTCGTCCCCCTGAATTAGTTTGTTATTTTCGTTATATTGATGATTTGATCCTGGTGTGGGAGGGTGATAGATCCGCTTTGGATTTTTTCATTAGTCATCTTAATGACAACAACAAAAATATCATCCTCACATGGACCATAGACAATGAGAAGGTTGATTATTTGGATCTTACCATCACCAAGGGAAGTGATCATTTTAAGTTGATCAATCACTTTAAACCCACCGATCGCAATGCGTACATTCCCCTGGGGAGTTGTCACCACCGTTCTTGGTTGTGCAACATCCCCAGGGGACAGTATATTAGGTTGCGTCGGAATTGCACACAAGTATCTGATTTTGTAAACCAATCACGAGTGTTGACCACTAGATTTGTGCAAAAGGGTTATGATGAACAGGTTCTGCTCCGAGAGGTAGAACAAGTTAAGATGATTGATAGACAGACATTATTGACTGATCGAAGTAAAACTTCTGATGGGGATTCTCACAATTTTCGAATGATATTGGACTACAATGTCCAGTATAAAAAGTTCGAGAAAATTATTGCTAAAAATTGGTCCATCTTAAAACAAGATAAGATTCTTGGTCCCGTTTTACCGGAGAAACCCCAATTCATTTATAAGAAAGCCCCGTCCTTGCGAGATCGATTGGCACCTAGTGTCCTAAACCCCCCTGTACCGTCAGATAACAGCATGTTTAGATTCCTTGGTGGATTTTACGCATGTGGCCGTTGTGTCCCGTGCAGGACCTCTAAAGTTAATCTTAAGAAAAGGAAGTCTTTTTTGGCATCTGCCACCAATAAAGAATACAATATTAAACAATTGATTACGTGCGCCACGGTGGGGGTCGTCTATATGCTGGAGTGCGATTGCGGACTCCAATATATAGGCCGAACCTCGAGACCTCTACATGTTCGTGTGGCAGAACATGTTAATAATATTAAAAAGGGGGTCAAAACCCATAATGTCTCTAGGCATTTTAAACAGTTCCACCAACAAAATCCCAAGGGTTTGAGATTCTGGGGCATAGAGAAAGTCACTAGACATTGGCGAGGTGGCAATTTTATCCGTCAGCTGAGCAAAAGAGAATCCCATTGGATTCATGAAACACGAGTTCTTTGCCCTGACGGGTTAAATGTCGAATTTGACATAAATTGTTTTATAACTGACCGCTAATTAGATCTTAGATGTTTTTTTCATTTTTATTATATGTGATTTATTAATGTATTATTGTTTTAGTATGTTTATTTTGGTTTGGTGAGATTGTTGTGGGCTGTGGTTGATGTCACGTTTATATTCAGGTCTGTAGTCCAGATTTGTTTATTTATTTTTTATCCAATGTATAAGCAGCTTCTTTCTCCATATCGGTAGTAACTGTAGGAGTTGATCGCTGCATTAATATACATATATTTTATATTAACCAACTGGGCTGGTTTACTGGTTGAATTTTAGATATATATATTTATATTTTCTATTTTAAAGTTTTTATCATGTATTTTGGTTGCCTTTGGAGCCTTTGTGTGGATATCTGGCTCACGGGGACACTTCCTGGTTGATGTCATGTGATTCAGACGTCCCTATCGGCGTCATGTGACGCCGCATCGTGTCTCCATAGTTACAGGCGCCTTGTTGCTATAAGAGCGGGTGTCTGGCGTTCTTCCCATATCCGCTGATGAAGTCCCGCCTACTGGGACGTAACGTGCGTACGGATGGGAAGTTCGTGACGTCACCCGCAGTTCATTCACAGTCTCACCAGACGCGCTGTTGTACCTCGGCACTGGTTTAGTGCCTTTTAAATGTAAGTGCACTACTTTTGTTTTTCATTAAATTGTTTTCTATTACGGAGAAACACTATGGTCTGCTTCTATATTTTCCACATGTAAACACTGCCTTATGAACTTAATACCTGGAAGTTTTTGAATGATCCTGATGTTATATGGAATTGATGACCCTAATCCTTTTGGGGAAGTTTACATCTTCATCTGGTTTGGATTAACCCGTAAGGGAAAGTTTTCAGTGACCCTCTGTAATTAAAGGGTCCATGTTGGAAGGTGAGCGGCCAATTTATCTGTTGGTGGAGGTCTCTCACTGTGTGTGTGTCTGTTACCACCTGCATGCAATCAAGAGTCCATGTGTCATCTATGAAGATCACGGGGATTATATACTGATTTACTGTGCTGTTTTTCTATCTTTGATATATGGACTTTTAAAGCGCTGCACTATTTATTTTTATGTTCTACTCAGGGATTTTGATTATTTGACCCTTAGTGTTCAGCTGCTTAGTAGTACATTATAGTTTATTGCGCGGATTTGTTTCTTTTTACATATCCATATGTGGGTAAGCACAGACATTGATTGCAAATACTGCTAGACCCACACGACTGTGGTCGGTCCAAACATATATTCCATAGTTGCTGATGAAGAAAAGCCCAAAAATGGAAAGGAGGGGCAGACAAGAGAGAGATAGATAGGACACAATGACACAGCCAGGGTAACCAGTAAAGGAGGGAGGAGCAGAGAAACGACAAAGAGGATGAAGCATAGAGGATAGAGAATAGTAAATAGGAAATAAGAGAGAAATGTAAGGGAAATAAAAAGGGGGAAAAATAAAGACCAGGAGAGGGGAGAGAGGGGACACTCCTTATACTATTTAATCATAATAGTGAGAGATGTCCCACTCAAAGTTTAACCCATGGGGTATTCTAGTATTAAGAGAAAAAATTCAGAATACTTCTCGTTTACAAAGCCTCCTGAACTTGTCTCCTCCTCTTATTGAAGTGGTGATTCTCTCTATTCCCTGAATCGACAGGCTTGATGTATCCTTAAAGTGCACATTATTCCAATGTTTGGCTACATTGGTGTTGCGTTCTTTTTCTATGTCATATAGGTGGTTGTAGAACCTATCTTTTAGCCTGCGAATGGTTCTGCCCACATACTGAATTTTGCAGTGCTCACAGTTAATCACATAAACTATATACCTGGTATTGCAGTTAATGAACTCTTGTATCGAAAAGCTATTTTCGGTCACATATGAGTGGATATGTGGACCTGTTTTTATACGGATGCAATATTGGCATCCTTTTACTCCACATTTATAGGTTCCTTTGACCGATAACCAATTGGAACCAATAGGTTTTGTATCGAACAAACTAGGTGACAGTTTATTTCCTAAAGTGGGTGCTCTTCTTGATACGATTTTAATTCCATTGGACAAAATGTCTTCATATGTTTCATCGTTATAAAGTACCGGAAGATACTTTGTAACAATGGATTTTATCTGTTGGAATTCCGTACTATAAGGTGTAGAAAAAATTGGCACATTTTTATAGGGCATGATGATTTGTTCTTTATTTTTATTGTCACTGCTGTTCTTATCCTTGTTTTTAATCTTATCCAATAATAGGGAATTTCTCGGTATTCTTTCCACTTTGGACAAAGCTTTTGTAATAATTTTTGTTGGATAGTCCCTCTCAATAAATCTTTTAGACATTTCTGCTGCTTCCCTAGTGAAATCCTCGGCTGTGCTACATAGGCGTTTTAGCCTGAGAAATTGGCCAAATGGTATCCCCTCAATGGTGTGTTTGGGGTGGGCGGAATCAGCCCTGAGCAACACATTGCCTGCCGTACTTTTTCTATATAAACCTGTGTTCATGTCACTCTTGTTGCCAGTGAGTTTAACATCCAAAAAGTCTATGGTTGTTCTTTCTAGTTTTCCAGTGAATTTTAGATTTAGGCTGTTATCATTAAGATAAGTGAGCCATGTTTCCAAATTGGCATTACCATCCGTGGTAATAAACAGGAGGTCATCCATATAGCGACAGTAAAATACTGTATCCATACGACGGGGGCTACCATGTCCAAAAATGCGGGACCTCTCCCACCAGCCCATGTAAAGATTGGCTAGGGAGGGAGAAAATTTGGCTCCCATGGAGGCCCCGCATTTCTGGAGATAGTAGCCCCTGTCGAACATGAAAAAATTATGTGTTAATAGATAATCCAATGCCTGCAAGATGAACTCCTGTAGGACCAAAAACTATTTTCCTGACTCCTTCAAAAAAACAGAAACAGCTTGTAAGCCCAGGTGATGTGGAATGCTCGAGTATAGACTGGACACATCAAAGCTGATCCATCTATACTCATCCTTCCATGTGAAATCTTTCAGATCCATCAATAGCTGCTTGGTGTCCCTAAGGAACCCTGGGAGTTCTGTGACTAGTGGCTGTAGCTGACCATCCAGCCACTCGCCCAGTCTCTCATTGAGGGAGCCTATACCAGCCACAATAGGTCTACCTGTGAGCGGGTATAACCCTTTGTGCACCTTTGGTAGGTGATGGAACACCGGCATGATGGGGTTAATGGGTACAAAAAGATCTTTCTCTTTTTCAGAAAAAAATCCTAATGATACTGCTCTGTTCAAAAGTTCATGGAGTATTTTAGTAAATGGTAGGGTGGGATCTGATGTGAGTGGCAAATATCTGTCTGTATCCGACAGTTGTCGGAGAGCCTCTTCCTTGTAGGTAGTGGAATCCAAAACTACTACTGTGCCTCCCTTGTCTGCATTTCTGATGGTGATACTATGGTCTGTTGCTAGCGCTTTCAGTGCTGTTCTTTCCAGCCCAGATAAATTGTCAGGAGACTTATTTTTATGGCAATGGCAGGCCAGATGTGTAAGATCCCTCTCCACTAGTTTTTTAAATGAGTCTAGATCCTTGCCCCTGGATTCTGTAGGATAAAAATCTGACCGCAGTCTAAATGGGATTGTATTTGTATTTACTGAATCTATTGGATCAAGGGGACAAGGATCTGATTCTTTAGCCAAATCAGTGAGGTCTTGTAAAGCACAAACTTCTTTAAATAATATAGGAGAGGGAAAACACTCACCCAAATCCAGACTGCCATTAGAACAGACCGTTTCCCCTGGTGTGGAAGCTGAATACTGTCTTTTGAGCGTCAGGTTGCGGCAAAACTTGTTTATATCCAAAATAGTCCCAAATAAATCAAAATGTTTTGAGAGGCAGAAGTTGAGGCCTTTAGACAGCAGCATGTTCTCTTCGGTGTTCAAGGTTCTGTTGGAAATATTGAGAACGTTGGTTATTATCGTTTCGTTCTCCCTCGTAGGGAATTTTGCATGCTCCTTGTTCTTGTGTTTAGTTCCTCACCTTCTTGTCTTCCTGCAGATGTTTTCTTTTTCTTTGTCTTTTTGCCCGACCCGTGAGGGTGTCTCTGATTGGAAGTGTCCCCAATAGTTGATTTGGGCAGTGTCACCGTTCGCTCTGGAGAGGACTCCGACCCTGTGGTAGCCAAAGTGTCATAGGCAATATCATTTTCCTGGTCAGAGAAGCTTACGCTTTTTCCCCTACTCCTGTGTGACCGATTGACTTGATATTGCGTTTTTTTTCCAAATGTAAACCTTATCATTCTCATAATCAATACGGTCACGAGTCATCTTCCCTTTTTTTGTGTCTATTACAAATTTCTCCAGCTTATCAAGTCTCTTATTCAATTTCCCATCCAATTCCAAGAATTCTGAGTGGGTTTGCAATGGTTTTAAATTCTCCTGTATAGAGGTCATCTCCACCTGTATTTCTTCCATTCGTTTTTGATTGGAAGTAATCAAGATTAGTGTTGAGCGAACCCGAACTGTAAAGTTCGGGTCCGTACCGAACTTTAGCTTTTTCCCGAACCCGGACTTTGCCCAAAAGTCCGGGTTCGGGTTCGGCAATCTAATAACGCATTTAGAAATGCTTCAGGGGCCAGCCAATCACCTTTTGATTAGCTGGTGTGCCCTTAGAGGCCATCATAGCCATGCCTACTAATGGCATGGCTGTGATTGGTCAGTGCAACATGTGACCCAGCTTCTATATAAGCTAGAGGCACACAGCACACATGACACTCTGCTTCAGAATAGATAGGGAGAGGATCTAGTCTGCTGCTGCTGCTTTTAGGGAGAGATAGAAAGATAGATGAGGTAGTCCTGATTCTACAATCTGAGGGAAAAGATAGAGAGATAGTGTAGTGTAGGGCCAGGTTCCTGTGTTGGTGCTTTCAGGGAGAGAGAATATTATATAGGAGTCCAGATTCAGAGATTAAAATCAGCGATCTGCATAGGTCTACCTATTTGTGTTGCAGTGCAGTCTTTTTACACTGCCATGAGCCCAGTGTCAGAGAAAATCTAACTTTTAGGGGAAAAAAAGGCACTTTATTGTTCTCTTTTCCAAAAGACCCATAGGGCAAAAAAAAAAAAAAAAAAAAAAGCATTTTATTTTGCTCGTGCAAAAAAAGACCAGTTTAGGGCAAAAAATAAAAAATAAAAAAAATTTCCACTTTAATGTACACTTGCAAAAAACGCCGTTTAGGGGCACAAAAAAAAGTTTGCAGTGTGTTATACATATTTTGAGGTGTGTGAAATAAACAATTTCTATATAGTTTTCTCCTACTGTGCTATACTAAAAAAACAACTTTTTTTTGAATAGCATTTTCTGCAGTTCTGTAGCTGTGCGATTCAGCGGTTACGTACTGTGGGTGTGTTCTGCTCTTCCAAAAAACGCCGTTTAGTGGCACCAAAAAAAGTTTGCAGTGTGTTATACATATTTTGAGGTGTGTGAAATAAACAATTTCTATATAGTTTTCTCCTACTGTGCTATACTAAAAAAACAACATTTACTCTTTCGTCCATGGACCGACACAGCTTCTCTATTGACAAAGTGGGTATTATCCGTTAATTAGGAGTGACTAGGCAGAAAAACTTGTAAAAAGTGTTGCATCACACCTTCTACACTACCGCCCAGGGGGCGGACCCTCTGGGTATACCCTCTCAGTCTGCATCTTCGCAGATCAGTTTTTTTCTGTCTAGCAAGGAGTAGGACATGGCTCCCTTCGGGCCCATTGGTCCGGGGAAAAAATATATATATATATATATATATATTTTTTTACATTTTTTTTGCTACATTTGTTGTTTCCTGCGATCTTCGATCAACTGCCGACTGGGTGACAGGCTGGATCCTCGATCCTTGTAGTCTCCCCAGTTTCGGCCATCGAGCGTGTGCCGACCCTAGCTACGCGCTGGGTTTTCCACGACATGCCCGTCGCTCCACGGGTGGCCGGTGAGCTTACGCTCCAGGGCCTGCATCGGACCGCTCAGCTTCGGCTGACCTTACGGCCGAGTCGCAGCAGCCTGACCGGTGAGCTTACGCTCCAAGGCTTGCATCGGACCGCTCAGCTTCGGCTGACCTTACGGCCGAGTCGCAGCAGCCTGTCCGGTGAGCGTCATGCTCCAGGGCATACATATGATCGTCCCTTCTGGGTCCAATCACAGCATGCCTGGCCAACAGTCACCTTCCGTGCGCGGACGATGATCTGTTTGGAATGTCTTCCAGCAGAATACATGCAGGATAGGTAAGTAAAACTTCCCTGCCTCGGCTGGGTGATTTAGCTGGACATTCCTGGAGAGATCAAGTAAGAGGTTGTGGCCCCTTTCTTCCCTCTCTCCCTGCCTTTCCCTCCTCCCTGGGCTTCTAGCTAAAGGTTGCTGGGTGCTGGGGGTCACCTAGGGGGTCCCACTGGAGCGGGGCTGGCTGTAACTAACATTTAAAAGAAATGTCATTTTTTCTTACCTGTGTTTGTGTCCTTCCTCCTCCATGCTGTCGGTGGCCATTTTGAGGTGGTCCATGCCAAGTTTGGCCTCTTGTGACTGCCCGGCGGCCATCTTCCTGTGGTTCGGCCACACCCACTGGCCCCTATCAGCTGATTGGCGGCCATGTTTGTCCACCCTGTATGCAGATATTGCCGTTCGGCGGCCATCTTTTTGTGGGCTATGGCTGCTTGACCTCTATCTTCTGTCGGTGGCCATTTTCTTAGAGCCCACATTATCTTCCATACAGACATTTTTGGCAACCATTTTTCGAGAGCCTTCGGCCTCTAGGGTGCATTACACTGGCGCGAAAATTCACACAGGAAGTGCTGATAAAAGAAGCAGACTGACACAGCAGCAGTGGGACAGCAGCACAGGAGGGTGGCCTATTGATATCTTGCCTGGAGTCCTGTGAGTGTCAGCGTGTGGTCAGCATGGCATCTGAGCCAGATGTCTTCTCCCCTGAAACACCAGATTTAGCAGCTGGTGCCCCTGAGGTGTCTATGAATGCTATGACTGCAATCCTAGAGGCGTTTGCTGCCAGGGTGGAAGCAGCACACGGGAATACAGGGGGTAGTAAACGCCCCATCCCCTGCAAGCTTCTGGGGATAATTCTGGTGCAGAACCAGGTCCAGCTACGGCTCGGGGCCCAGATTCTGACGCATCAGAGACTGCAGACCGTGACCGGACAGTGAGAATGACTCAAAGTCCAGGTCAGTACGCGAGACGGCTTTGGTATCTGACCTTATTACTGCAGTGCGGGATATGCTAAAATTGGAAAATACTGCAGAAGCAGCAGAGACTCCGGTCCACTTGGGTTTCATAGACCTGCCCGCACTGCTAAGGTGTTCCCTTGTGTGTCTTTTGATAAACTCTTATACAAGGAATGGGAGAACCCACTGAGGGTCTTTACAGCCCCAAAGAGGTTTGCGGTACGGTACCCCTTTTGAGGAGAGTTTTCTGAAGAAATGGACCTCTCCCCCTATAGTGGACCCTCCGGTGTCCAGACTTAATAGAGCCACCACAATTCCTGTAGAAGGGGCTCCTGTTTTCAAGGACCCTGTGGATAAGAAGGCTGAAGCACTCGCTTGCTACCTATACTCAGTGGTAGGCTCGGCAGTACGCCCGGCATTGGCGGGGGCCCTAGTGTCTCACACACTTACTGAATGGGCAAGATTGCTACTCCAGGGGTTAAGGAGCGAGATGCTCCTCCTGATGAGATAACATTGGCCGACCTGTTGGTCCAGGGCCTTAGGTTTGTCTGCGAGTCAGACATGAATACTATTCCCCTGCTGTCTAAAACTTCGGTTTATGCAGTAGCAATACGCCGCCTGATCTGGCTAAAAGGCTGGTCTGCGGACCAGACTTCCAAGAAAGCCCTGTTGGATCTGCCTTTTAAGGGCGACAGACTTTTTGGGGCTTCTCTGGATGACATCATCAAGGATGCCACAGGAAGTAAAAGCACTTTGCTTCCCCAAATTAGCAAGGGTAAGGGGCCACGCCAAGGGCAAGGGCCCTCCTTTACTGCACACAAGTGGTTTTTTCGTCCCCCTAGGGCGACAGGGAAAAGACCCCAGGCCGATAAAGTGCCTGCCCAAGGACAAAAGCGTCCCTGGTCCCGCATACCCAATAGGCCTGCGGACAAATTTGCGTCCGCATGAAGTTCCACCCCCACCCAGCTCTCGGGTGGGGAGACGTCTTCGCAAATTCGCGACTCAGTGGACAGCACTAATCTCCGACAGGTGGGTTTGCAAAGTAATCTCCTCAGGCTACAAGATAGAGTTTCTCTCTTGTCCACCGGACAGATTCAACACCTCCAATCTCCAGCTACTACCGACCCGTCGGGAGGCCCTGTATGGGGCGGTCCAGGGTCTACTGGAACGTGGGGTAGTTATTACAGTTCCAGAACTGGAACGGGGTTTTTACTCAAATCTGTTCATTGTGCCGAAGAAGGAGGGGGTTCGTCCAAGCTTGGATCTCAGAGCCCTCAATTGCTTTGTGAAGGTACAAAGTTTTCGGATGGAGTCGGTTCGATCTGTTGTCACGGCTCTCCATCCGGGGGACTTTCTGGCCTCCTTGGACATCAAGGGCGCATACCTGCATGTCCCCATATACTCCAGACACCAGAGGTTTCTGCGATTTGCTATCGGGAAGGACCACTACCAGTTTGTGGCCCTCCCGTTGGGCCTTGCCTCAGCACCCAGGACGTTCACCAAGGTGCTCGCTCCGATTCTGGCACTTCTAAGACAGCGGGGTATCGCTATCACAGGCTACTTATACGACCTTCTGCTGAAGGCCCCTTCAAGCTCAGAATTAGAGGTAAGCGTGTCCATTACCTGTCAGACTCTTCGAGACTGTGGTTGGATACTAAACACGCAAAAGTCAGTATTGGTGCCCACTCAACGCCTAGGGTACCTGGGGTTGATTCTGGATTCTTCAGAGGCAAAGGTATTCCTCCCTGTGGAGAAGTTGCAGACCCTCCGGGCTGCAGTACGGCAGCTGACTTCCAGGAATTGGTCGTCACTCCGTTTTTTGCATGCGAGTGTTGGGCCTCAGGGTAGCCTCCTTCGAGGCGGTTCCATATGCTCAATACCACACTCGAGTGTTACAGAAGGAAGTTCTGTCCAGATAGAGCAGATGTCCATCATCTCTGGATTATCAAATCCGAGTGAGCCACATAGTCAGGAGATCCCTGGTATGGTGGCTGACAGCACCGGCTCTAATGGCCGGGAAGTCATTTCTTCCGGTTTACTGGATAGTGATCACGACGGATGCCAGCCTTACAGGTTGGGGGGGAGTCTGGGGTGTTCAGTCGGCGCAAGGTCGCTGGACCCCAGAGGAAGCCCTCCTGCCGATCAATGTCCTGGTAATCCGGGCGATCAGGCTGTGCCTCTTCAAATGGTCTCAGAGGCTGCAAGGGCGTCCAGTCAGGATCCAGTCAGACAACGCCACAGCAGTGGCATATGTCAATCATCAAGGAGGAACAAGAAGCTCAGCTGCAACATCGGAAATCGCTCGCATCCTGAAGTGGGCAGAGAGGAGCGTACCGGCACTGTCGGCCGTGTACATTCCGGGTGTGGAAAACTGGCAGGCGGACTACCTGAGCCGCCAGATGCTGGACCAGGGAGAAGGGTCCTTACACCCGGAGGTGTTCCAACTCCTCTGCCAAAGATGGGGCACACCAGACGTAGATCTTCTGGCTTCCCGACTCAATCGGAAGGTATTGAGATTTGTGGCCCGGTCAAGAGACCCATGGGCAGACGCAATGGACGCATTGGTAGCATCGTGGGGTCAGTATCGGCTAATCTATGCCTTCCCTCCCGTCGCTCCACGGGTGGCCGGTGAGCTTACGCTCCAGGGCCTGCATCGGACCGCTCAGCTTCGGCTGACCTTACGGCCGAGTCACAGCAGCCTGACCGGTGAGCTTACGCTCCAAGGCTTGCATCGGACCGCTCAGCTTTGGCTGAACTTACGGCCGAGTCGCAGCAGCCTGTCCGGTGAGCGTCATGCTCCAGGGCATACATATGATCGTCCCTTCTGGGTCCAATCACAGCATGCCTGGCCAACAGTCACCTTCCGTGCGCGGACGATGATCTGTTTGGAATGTCTTCCAGCAGAATACATGCAGGATAGGTAAGTAAAACTTCCCTGCCTCGGCTGGGTGATTTAGCTGGACATTCCTGGAGAGATCAAGTAAGAGGTTGTGGCCCCTTTCTTCCCTCTCTCCCTGCCTTTCCCTCCTCCCTGGGCTTCTAGCTAAAGGTTGCTGGGTGCTGGGGGTCACCTAGGGGGTCCCACTGGAGCGGGGCTGGCTGTAACTAACATTTAAAAGAAATGTCATTTTTTCTTACCTGTGTTTGTGTCCTTCCTCCTCCATGCTGTCGGCGGCCATTTTGAGGTGGTCCATGCCAAGTTTGGCCTCTTGTGACTGCCCGGCGGCCATCTTCCTGTGGTTCGGCCACACCCACTGGCCCCTATCAGCTGATTGGCGGCCATGTTTGTCCACCCTGTATGCAGATATTGCCGTTCGGCGGCCATCTTTTTGTGGGCTATGGCTGCTTGACCTCTATCTTCTGTCGGTGGCCATTTTCTTAGAGCCCACATTATCTTCCATACAGACATTTTTGGCAACCATTTTTCGAGAGCCTTCGGCCTCTAGGGTGCATTACACTGGCGCGAAAATTCACACAGGAAGTGCTGATAAAAGAAGCAGACTGACACAGCAGCAGTGGGACAGCAGCACAGGAGGGTGGCCTATTGATATCTTGCCTGGAGTCCTGTGAGTGTCAGCGTGTGGTCAGCATGGCATCTGAGCCAGATGTCTTCTCCCCTGAAACACCAGATTTAGCAGCTGGTGCCCCTGAGGTGTCTATGAATGCTATGACTGCAATCCTAGAGGCGTTTGCTGCCAGGGTGGAAGCAGCACACGGGAATACAGGGGGTAGTAAACGCCCCATCCCCTGCAAGCTTCTGGGGATAATTCTGGTGCAGAACCAGGTCCAGCTACGGCTCGGGGCCCAGATTCTGACGCATCAGAGACTGCAGACCGTGACCGGACAGTGAGAATGACTCAAAGTCCAGGTCAGTACGCGAGACGGCTTTGGTATCTGACCTTATTACTGCAGTGCGGGATATGCTAAAATTGGAAAATACTGCAGAAGCAGCAGAGACTCCGGTCCACTTGGGTTTCATAGACCTGCCCGCACTGCTAAGGTGTTCCCTTGTGTGTCTTTTGATAAACTCTTATACAAGGAATGGGAGAACCCACTGAGGGTCTTTACAGCCCCAAAGAGGTTTGCGGTACGGTACCCCTTTTGAGGAGAGTTTTCTGAAGAAATGGACCTCTCCCCCCTATAGTGGACCCTCCGGTGTCCAGACTTAATAGAGCCACCACAATTCCTGTAGAAGGGGCTCCTGTTTTCAAGGACCCTGTGGATAAGAAGGCTGAAGCACTCGCTTGCTACCTATACTCAGTGGTAGGCTCGGCAGTACGCCCGGCATTGGCGGGGGCCCTAGTGTCTCACACACTTACTGAATGGGCAAGATTGCTACTCCAGGGGTTAAGGAGCGAGATGCTCCTCCTGATGAGATAACATTGGCCGACCTGTTGGTCCAGGGCCTTAGGTTTGTCTGCGAGTCAGACATGAATACTATTCCCCTGCTGTCTAAAACTTTGGTTTATGCAGTAGCAATACGCCGCCTGATCTGGCTAAAAGGCTGGTCTGCGGACCAGACTTCCAAGAAAGCCCTGTTGGATCTGCCTTTTAAGGGCGACAGACTTTTTGGGGCTTCTCTGGATGACATCATCAAGGATGCCACAGGAAGTAAAAGCACTTTGCTTCCCCAAATTAGCAAGGGTAAGGGGCCACGCCAAGGGCAAGGGCCCTCCTTTACTGCACACAAGTGGTTTTTTCGTCCCCCTAGGGCGACAGGGAAAAGACCCCAGGCCGATAAAGCGCCTGCCCAAGGACAAAAGCGTCCCTGGTCCCGCATACCCAATAAGCCTGCGGACAAATTTGCGTCCGCATGAAGTTCCACCCCCACCCAGCTCTCGGGTGGGGAGACGTCTTCGCAAATTCGCGACTCAGTGGACAGCACTAATCTCCGACAGGTGGGTTTGCAAAGTAATCTCCTCAGGCTACAAGATAGAGTTTCTCTCTTGTCCACCGGACAGATTCAACACCTCCAATCTCCAGCTACTACCGACCCGTCGGGAGGCCCTGTATGGGGCGGTCCAGGGTCTACTGGAACGTGGGGTAGTTATTACAGTTCCAGAACTGGAACGGGGTTTTTACTCAAATCTGTTCATTGTGCCGAAGAAGGAGGGGGTTCGTCCAAGCTTGGATCTCAGAGCCCTCAATTGCTTTGTGAAGGTACAAAGTTTTCGGATGGAGTCGGTTCGATCTGTTGTCACGGCTCTCCATCCGGGGGACTTTCTGGCCTCCTTGGACATCAAGGACGCATACCTGCATGTCCCCATATACTCCAGACACCAGAGGTTTCTGCGATTTGCTATCGGGAAGGACCACTACCAGTTTGTGGCCCTCCCGTTGGGCCTTGCCTCAGCACCCAGGACGTTCACCAAGGTGCTCGCTCCGATTCTGGCACTTCTAAGACAGCGGGGTATCGCTATCACAGGCTACTTATACGACCTTCTGCTGAAGGCCCCTTCAAGCTCAGAATTAGAGGTAAGCGTGTCCATTACCTGTCAGACTCTTCGAGACTGTGGTTGGATACTAAACACGCAAAAGTCAGTATTGGTGCCCACTCAACGCCTAGGGTACCTGGGGTTGATTCTGGATTCTTCAGAGGCAAAGGTATTCCTCCCTGTGGAGAAGTTGCAGACCCTCCGGGCTGCAGTACGGCAGCTGACTTCCAGGAATTGGTCGTCACTCCGTTTTTTGCATGCGAGTGTTGGGCCTCAGGGTAGCCTCCTTCGAGGCGGTTCCATATGCTCAATACCACACTCGAGTGTTACAGAAGGAAGTTCTGTCCAGATGGAACAGATGTCCATCATCTCTGGATTATCAAATCCGAGTGAGCCACATAGTCAGGAGATCCCTGGTATGGTGGCTGACAGCACCGGCTCTAATGGCCGGGAAGTCATTTCTTCCGGTTTACTGGATAGTGATCACGACGGACGCCAGCCTTACAGGTTGGGGGGGAGTCTGGGGTGTTCAGTCGGCGCAAGGTCGCTGGACCCCAGAGGAAGCCCTCCTGCCGATCAATGTCCTGGTAATCCGGGCGATCAGGCTGTGCCTCTTCAAATGGTCTCAGAGGCTGCAAGGGCGTCCAGTCAGGATCCAGTCAGACAACGCCACAGCAGTGGCATATGTCAATCATCAAGGAGGAACAAGAAGCTCAGCTGCAACATCGGAGATCGCTCGCATCCTGAAGTGGGCAGAGAGGAGCGTACCGGCACTGTCGGCCGTGTACATTCCGGGTGTGGAAAACTGGCAGGCGGACTACCTGAGCCGCCAGATGCTGGACCAGGGAGAAGGGTCCTTACACCCGGAGGTGTTCCAACTCCTCTGCCAAAGATGGGGCACACCAGACGTAGATCTTCTGGCTTCCCGACTCAATCGGAAGGTATTGAGATTTGTGGCCCGGTCAAGAGACCCATGGGCAGACGCAATGGACGCATTGGTAGCATCGTGGGGTCAGTATCGGCTAATCTATGCCTTCCCTCCCTTAAGGCTTCTTCCTCTTCTGCTCCGCAGAGTGGAGGCAGAGGGAATTCCAATGATCCTAATCGCTCCAGATTGGCCTCAGCGTCCTTGGTACGCCGATCTAGTACGTCTGGTAGCAGACGTCCCCTGGCGCCTACCACTACGGAAGGACCTGCTATCGCAAGGTCCCATATTCCATCCTGCTTTACAGTCATTGGCTTTAACGGCATGGCTGTTGAGAACCAGGTACTGAGAGACCGGGGCCTGTCAGACTCAGTAATCTCTACTATGAGAAGTGCTCGAAGACCGTCCTCTAGGAAGGTCTATCACCGCACTTGGAGGGCCTACATCTCCATGTGTGAGGAAATGAAATGGCATCCGCGTACCTATTTGGTTTCCAGAATCCTGCTGTTTTTACAGCATGGGGTGGACCAAGGGCTTGCCCTAAGTACGATTTAAGGGACAGATATCTGCCCTGGCTGTCTTTTTTCAGCGACCCCTGGCGACTCACTCTCTCGTGAGTACATTTGTGCAGGGGGTCCGACAGGTGGCCCCTCCGGTCCGTCCCCCGTTACCTCCGTGGGACTTGAACCTGGTCCTCTCGGTGCTTCAGAAGGCACCGTTTGAGAATATTAGAGATATTCCCCTGTTGACACTTTCTCAGAAAGTGGTCTTTTTGGTGGCTGTTACGTCAGTTAGACGAGTCTCTGAGCTGGCAGCCTTGTCCTGCAAGGCTCCCTATTTGATTTTCCACAAGGATAAGGTGGTGCTGCGGCCGCAGCCTTCCTTTCTTACGAAAGTCGTTTTGGCTTTTCATCTCAACGAAGACATTGTACTTCCATCCTTGTGTCCTCAGCCGTCGAATCCTAAGGAGTCGGCGTTGCATTCCTTGGACGTTGTCCGAGCTTTGAGAGTATACCTATCTGCTACTTCCCTGTTCCGGAAGTCAGACTCACTGTTTGTTTCGGTGGCTGGTCCCAAGAAGGGCCAAGCAGTCTCATCGGCCACCATCTCTAGGTGGATCCGACAGATAGTAATCCAGGCTTACGCCTTAAAGGGTCAGGCGCCCCCCTTTCCTGTCACGGCGCATTCGACCAGGGCAATAGGTGCCTCTTGGGCTTTCCGACATCAAGCGTCTGTTTCCCAATTATGTAAAGCGGCGACTTGGTCGTCCGCTCACACTTTCACAAAATTCTACAAAATTGATGTAGGTGCATCTTCGGATGCCTCTTTTGGCCGCAAGGTTTTGCAAGCGGCTGTTTAGAGCTGCAACTCCTCCGTTGGAGGAGTGCTGTTTTGTGTTTGGGGTGAAGTTTATTTTTATGCTGTTACCACCCCTCGTTTTTTCTCTGACACTGCTTTGGGACGTCCCACTTTGTCAATAGAGAAGCTGTGTCGGTCCATGGACGAAAGAGTAAATAGGATTTTTTACTCACCGTAAAATCCTTTTCTCTGAGTCCATGGACCGACACAGCACCCACCCCTCCTTTTAAGTTTGTACTGCTTTTTGACGAACTGATCTGCGAAGATGCAGACTGAGAGGGTATACCCAGAGGGTCCGCCCCCTGGGCGGTACTGTAGAAGGTGTGATGCAACACTTTTTACAAGTTTTTCTGCCTAGTCACTCCTAATTAACGGATAATACCCACTTTGTCAATAGAGAAGCTGTGTCGGTCCATGGACTCAGAGAAAAGGATTTTACGGTGAGTAAAAAATCCTATTTTTTTTTAATAGCATTTTCTGCAGTTCTGTAGCTGTGCGATTCAGCGGTTACGTACTGTGGGTGTGTTCTGCTCTTCCAAAAAACGCCGTTTAGTGGCACAAAAAAAAGTTTGCAGAGTGTTATACATATCTTGAGGTGTTTGAAATAAACAATTTCTTTATAGTTTTCTCCTACGTTGCTATACTAAAAAAACAACATTTTTTTTGAATAGCATTTTCTGCAGTTCTGTAGCTGTGCGATTCAGCGGTTACGTACTGTGGGTGTGTTCTGCTCTTCCAAAAAACGCCATTTAGTGGCACCAAAAAAAGTTTGCAGTGTGTTATACATATTTTGAGGTGTGTGAAATAAACAATTTCTATATAGTTTTCTCCTACTGTGCTATACTAAAAAAACAACATTTTTTTTGAATAGCATTTTCTGCAGTTCTGTAGCTGTGCGATTCAGCGGTTACGTACTGTGGGTGTGTTCTGCTCTTCCAAAAAACGCCTTTTAGGGGCACAAAAAATAGTTTGCAGTGTGTTATACATATTTGGAGGTGTGTGAAATAAACAATTTCTAAATAGTTTTCTTCTACTGTGCTGTACTAAAAAAACAACATTTACTCTTTCGTCCATGGACCGACACAGCTTCTCTATTGACAAAGTGGGTATTATCCGTTAATTAGGAGTGACTAGGCAGAAAAACTTGTAAAAAGTGTTGCATCACACCTTCTACAGTACCGCCCAGGGGGCGGACCCTCTGGGTATACCCTCTCAGTCTGCATCTTCGCAGATCAGTTTTTTTCTGTCTAGCAAGGAGTAGGACATGGCTCCCTTCGGGCCCATTGGTCCGGGGAAAAAAGATATATATATATATATATATATATATATATATATTGTGAGGGGGTTAACTCGGTAGCGGGTGTGTGTGACCCCCTGGTTGGGCTCCCCACACAAAAACAGGGCCAGCAGACGGAGGTTGTGGTTTTCAAAATCAAAAGGTGCGGTTTATTTCTCTATGTACAGTGACAAAAACACAGCAAAGCCAAAAAGAAACAAATAAAATAAATCCTGGTCAGTTTGACCTCTGACTAAACATGCAGGTTTCCTAAACTAACAACTGGGATCAGCCTGGTGCTGTCCTAGTCCCTAAGTCCCTGGTTTAGTAAAAGTCCAAACAAATAGCCACACAGGCTTTGCCTCACCGCACAGGGGTTCACTCTCCCTAGACAGTCCACACAGGTCTGGTTCCAGGCATGAGCTAACATCTAATGAAGCTGGGAGTTCTTATAGAGGCCTAAATGAGCTGACAAGCTTCAGCTGGTCTCATCAACTCCCTGTCTCACGACGCCCAGCACTCTCCCTAGAGGTATGAGTCATTCATGAGCCCACTAGCCTCAGCTGGGCTTCATCAACTCCCTAGTTGTATAAGTCGGCATAAAGCCTGAATCTGGGAGAAATATATCTACCCCCCTGGATGCAACCAGGTGACTTTACCTTCCTGCTGTCACAATATATATATTTAATTTTTTTTGCTACATTTGTTGTTTCCTGCGATCTTCGATCAACTGCCGACTGGGTGACAGGCTGGATCCTCGATCCTTGTAGTCTCCCCAGTTTCGGTCATCGAGCGTGTGCCGACCCTAGCTACGCGCTGGGTTTTCCACGACATGCCCGTCGTTCCACGGGTGGCCGGTGAGCTTACGCTCCAGGGCCTGCATCGGACCGCTCAGCTTCGGCTGACCTTACGGCCGAGTCGCAGCAGCCTGGCCGGTGAGCTTACGCTCCAAGGCTTGCATCGGACCGCTCAGCTTCGGCTGACCTTACGGCCGAGTCGCAGCAGCCTGTCCGGTGAGCGTCATGCTCCAGGGCAAACATATGATCGTCCCTTCTGGGTCCAATCACAGCATGCCTGGCCAACAGTCACCTTCCGTGCGCGGACGATGATCTGTTTGGAATGTCTTCCAGCAGAATACATGCAGGATAGGTAAGTAAAACTCCCCTGCCTCGGCTGGGTGATTTAGCTGGACATTCCTGGAGAGATCAAGTAAGTGGTTGTGGCCCCTTTCTTCCCTCTCTCCCTGCCTTTCCCTCCTCCCTGGGCTTCTAGCTAAAGGTTGCTGGGTGCTGGGGGTCACCTAGGGGGTCCCACTGGAGCGGGGCTGGCTGTAACTAACATTTAAAAGAAATGTCATTTTTTCTTACCTGTGTTTGTGTCCTTCCTCCTCCATGCTGTCGGCGGCCATTTTGAGGTGGTCCATGCCAAGTTTGGCCTCTTGTGACTGCCCGGCGGCCATCTTCCTGTGGTTCGGCCACACCCACTGGCCCCTATCAGCTGATTGGCGGCCATGTTTGTCCACCCTGTATGCAGATATTGCCATTCGGCGGCCATCTTTTTGTGGGCTATGGCTGCTTGACCTCTATCTTCTGTCGGCGGCCATTTTCTTAGAGCCCACATTATCTTCCATACAGACGTTTTTGGCAACCATTTTTCGAGAGCCTCCGGCCTCTAGGGTGCATTACACTGGCGCGAAAATTCACACAGGAAGTGCTGATAAAAGAAGCAGACTGACACAGCAGCAGGGGACAGCATCACAGGCGCAGCATAGCAGTACCTATCCAGGGTGGTGAGTCCTCTGGGTGACCCGGCCTCTCTGCAGCACAGGAGGGTGGCCTATTGATATCTTGCCTGGAGCCCTGTGAGTGTCAGCGTGTGGTCAGCATGGCATCTGAGCCAGATGTCTTCTCCCCTGAAACACCAGATTTAGCAGCTGGTGCCCCTGAGGTGTCTATGAACGCTATGACTGCAATCCTAGAGGCGTTTGCTGCCAGGGTGGAAGCAGCACACGGGAATACAGGGGGTAGTAAACGCCCCATCCCCTGCAAGCTTCTGGGGATAATTCTGGTGCAGAACCAGGTCCAGCTACGGCTCGGGGCCCAGATTCTGACGCATCAGAGACTGCAGACCGTGACCGGACAGTGAGAATGACTCAAAGTCCAGGTCAGTACGCGAGACGGCTTTGGTATCTGACCTTATTACTGCAGTGCGGGATATGCTAAAATTGGAAAATACTGCAGAAGCAGCAGAGACTCCGGTCCACTTGGGTTTCATAGACCTGCCCGCACTGCTAAGGTGTTCCCTTGTGTGTCTTTTGATAAACTCTTATACAAGGAATGGGAGAACCCACTGAGGGTCTTTACAGCCCCAAAGAGGTTTGCGGTACGGTACCCCTTTTGAGGAGAGTTTTCTGAAGAAATGGACCTCTCCCCCCTATAGTGGACCCTCCGGTGTCCAGACTTAATAGAACCACCACAATTCCTGTAGAAGGGGCTCCTGTTTTCAAGGACCCTGTGGATAAGAAGGCTGAAGCACTCGCTTGCTACCTATACTCAGTGGTAGGCTCGGCAGTACGCCCGGCATTGGCGGGGGCCCTAGTGTCTCACACACTTACTGAATGGGCAAGATTGCTACTCCAGGGGTTAAGGAGCGAGATGCTCCTCCTGATGAGATAACATTGGCCGACCTGTTGGTCCAGGGCCTTAGGTTTGTCTGCGAGTCAGACATGAATACTATTCCCCTGCTGTCTAAAACTTCGGTTTATGCAGTAGCAATACACCGCCTGATCTGGCTAAAAGGCTGGTCTGCGGACCAGACTTCCAAGAAAGCCCTGTTGGATCTGCCTTTTAAGGGCGACAGACTTTTTGGGGCTTCTCTGGATGACATCATCAAGGATGCCACAGGAAGTAAAAGCACTTTGCTTCCCCAAATTAGCAAGGGTAAGAAGCCACGCCAAGGGCAAGGGCCCTCCTTTACTGCACACAAGTGTTTTTTTCGTCCCCCTAGGGCGACAGGGAAAAGACCCCAGGCCGATAAAGCGCCTGCCCAAGGACAAAAGCGTCCCTGGTCCCGCATACCCAATAAGCCTGCGGACAAATTTGCGTCCGCATGAAGTTCCACCCCCACCCAGCTCTCGGGTGGGGAGACGTCTTCGCAAATTCGCGACTCAGTGGACAGCACTAATCTCTGACAGGTGGGTTTGCGAAGTAATCTCCTCAGGCTACAAGATAGAGTTTCTCTCTTGTCCACCGGACAGATTCAACACCTCCAATCTCCAGCTACTACTGACCCGTCGGGAGGCCCTGTATGGGGCGGTCCAGGGTCTACTGGAACGCGGGGTAGTTATTCCAGTTCCAGAACTGGAACGGGGTTTTTACTCAAATCTGTTCATTGTGCCGAAGAAGGAGGGGGTTCGTCCAAGCTTGGATCTCAGAGCCCTCAATTGCTTTGTGAAGGTACAAAGTTTTCGGATGGAGTCGGTTCGATCTGTAGTCACGGCTCTCCATCCGGGGGACTTTCTGGCCTCCTTGGACATCAAGGACGCATACCTGCATGTCCCCATATACTCCAGACACCAGAGGTTTCTGCGATTTGCTATCGGGAAGGACCACTACCAGTTTGTGGCCCTCCCGTTGGGCCTTGCCTCAGCACCCAGGACGTTCACCAAGGTGCTCGCTCCGATTCTGGCACTTCTAAGACAGCGGGGTATCGCTATCACAGGCTACTTATACGACCTTCTGCTGAAGGCCCCTTCAAGCTCAGAATTAGAGGTAAGCGTGTCCATTACCTGTCAGACTCTTCGAGACTGTGGTTGGATACTAAACACGCAAAAGTCAGTATTGGTGCCCACTCAACGCCTAGGGTACCTGGGGTTGATTCTGGATTCTTCAGAGGCAAAGGTATTCCTCCCTGTGGAGAAGTTGCAGACCCTCCGGGCTGCAGTACGGCAGCTGACTTCCAGGAATTGGTCGTCACTCCGTTTTTTGCATGCGAGTGTTGGGCCTCAGGGTAGCCTCCTTCGAGGCGGTTCCATATGCTCAATACCACACTCGAGTGTTACAGAAGGAAGTTCTGTCCAGATGGAACAGATGTCCATCATCTCTGGATTATCAAATCCGAGTGAGCCACATAGTCAGGAGATCCCTGGTATGGTGGCTGACAGCACCGGCTCTAATGGCCGGGAAGTCATTTCTTCCGGTTTACTGGATAGTGATCACGACGTACGCCAGCCTTACAGGTTGGGGGGGAGTCTGGGGTGTTCAGTCGGCGCAAGGTCGCTGGACCCCAGAGGAAGCCCTCCTGCCGATCAATGTCCTGGTAATCCGGGCGATCAGGCTGTGCCTCTTCAAATGGTCTCAGAGGCTGCAAGGGCGTCCAGTCAGGATCCAGTCAGACAACGCCACAGCAGTGGCATATGTCAATCATCAAGGAGGAACAAGAAGCTCAGCTGCAACATCGGAGATCGCTCGCATCCTGAAGTGGGCAGAGAGGAGCGTACCGGCACTGTCGGCCGTGTACTTTCCGGGTGTGGAAAACTGGCAGGCGGACTACCTGAGCCGCCAGATGCTGGACCAGGGAGAAGGGTCCTTACACCCGGAGGTGTTCCAACTCCTCTGCCAAAGATGGGGCACACCAGACGTAGATCTTCTGGCTTCCCGACTCAATCGGAAGGTATTGAGATTTGTGGCCCGGTCAAGAGACCCATGGGCAGACGCAACGGACGCATTGGTAGCATCTTGGGGTCAGTATCGGCTAATCTATGCCTTCCCTCCCTTAAGGCTTCTTCCTCTTCTGCTCCGCAGAGTGGAGGCAGAGGGAATTCCAATGATCCTAATCGCTCCAGATTGGCCTCAGCGTCCTTGGTACGCCAATCTAGTACGTCTGGTAGCAGACGTCCCCTGGCGCCTACCACTACGGAAGGACCTGCTATCGCAAGGTCCCATATTCCATCCTGCTTTACAGTCATTGGCTTTAACGGCATGGCTGTTGAGAACCAGGTACTGAGAGACCGGGGCCTGTCAGACTCAGTAATCTCTACTATGAGAAGTGCTCGAAGACCGTCCTCTAGGAAGGTCTATCACCGCACTTGGAGGGCCTACATCTCCATGTGTGAGGAAATGAAATGGCATCCGCGTACCTATTTGGTTTCCAGAATCCTGCTGTTTTTACAGCATGGGGTGGACCAAGGGCTTGCCCTAAGTACGATTTAAGGGACAGATATCTGCCCTGGCTGTCTTTTTTCAGCGACCCCTGGCGACTCACTCTCTCGTGAGTACATTTGTGCAGGGGGTCCGACAGGTGGCCCCTCCGGTCCGTCCCCCGTTACCTCCGTGGGACTTGAACCTGGTCCTCTCGGTGCTTCAGAAGGCACCGTTTGAGAATATTAGAGATATTCCCCTGTTGACACTTTCTCAGAAAGTGGTCTTTTTGGTGGCTGTTACGTCAGTTAGACGAGTCTCTGAGCTGGCAGCCTTGTCCTGCAAGGCTCCCTATTTGATTTTCCACAAGGATAAGGTGGTGCTGCGGCCGCAGCTTTCCTTTCTTACGAAAGTCGTTTTGGCTTTTCATCTCAACGAAGACATTGTACTTCCATCCTTGTGTCCTCAGCCGTCGAATCCTAAGGAGTCGGCGTTGCATTCCTTGGACGTTGTCCGAGCTTTGAGAGTATACCTATCTGCTACTTCCCTGTTCCGGAAGTCAGACTCACTGTTTGTTTCGGTGGCTGGTCCCAAGAAGGGCCAAGCAGTCTCATCGGCCACCATCTCTAGGTGGATCCGACAGATAGTAATCCAGGCTTACGCCTTAAAGGGTCAGGCGCCCCCCTTTCCTGTCATGGCGCATTCGACCAGGGCAATAGGTGCCTCTTGGGCTTTCCGACATCAAGCGTCTGTTTCCCAATTATGTAAAGCGGCGACTTGGTCGTCCGCTCACACTTTCACAAAATTCTACAAAATTGATGTAGGTGCATCTTCGGATGCCTCTTTTGGCCGCAAGGTTTTGCAAGCGGCTGTTTAGAGTTGCAACTCCTCCGTTGGAGGAGTGCTGTTTTGTGTTTGGGGTGAAGTTTATTTTTATGCTGTTACCACCCCTCGTTTTTTCTCTGACACTGCTTTGGGACGTCCCACTTTGTCAATAGAGAAGCTGTGTCGGTCCATGGACGAAAGAGTAAATAGGATTTTTTACTCACCGTAAAATCCTTTTCTCTGAGTCCATGGACCGACACAGCACCCACCCCTCCTTTTAAGTTTGTACTGCTTTTTGACGAACTGATCTGCGAAGATGCAGACTGAGAGGGTATACCCAGAGGGTCCGCCCCCTGGGCGGTACTGTAGAAGGTGTGATGCAACACTTTTTACAAGTTTTTCTGCCTAGTCACTCCTAATTAACGGATAATACCCACTTTGTCAATAGAGAAGCTGTGTCGGTCCATGGACTCAGAGAAAAGGATTTTACGGTGAGTAAAAAATCCTATTTTTTTTAATAGCATTTTCTGCAGTTCTGTAGCTGTGCGATTCAGCGGTTACGTACTGTGGGTGTGTTCTGCTCTTCCAAAAAACGCCGTTTAGTGGCACAAAAAAAAGTTTGCAGAGTGTTATACATATTTTGAGGTGTTTGAAATAAACAATTTCTTTATAGTTTTCTCCTACGTTGCTATACTAAAAAAACAACATTTTTTTTGAATAGCATTTTCTGCAGTTCTGTAGCTGTGCGATTCAGCGGTTACGTACTGTGGGTGTGTTCTGCTCTTCCAAAAAACGCCATTTAGTGGCACCAAAAAAAGTTTGCAGTGTGTTATACATATTTTGAGGTGTGTGAAATAAACAATTTCTATATAGTTTTCTCCTACTGTGCTATACTAAAAAAACAACATTTTTTTTGAATAGCATTTTCTGCAGTTCTGTAGCTGTGCGATTCAGCGGTTACGTACTGTGGGTGTGTTCTGCTCTTCCAAAAAACGCAGTTTAGTGGCACAAAAAAAAGTTTGCAGTGTGTTATACATATTTTGAGGTGTTTGAAATAAACAATTTCTTTATAGTTTTCTCCTACGTTGCTATACTAAAAAAAAAACATTTTTTTTGAATAGCATTTTCTGCAGTTCTGTAGCTGTGCGATTCAGCGGTTACGTACTGTGGGTGTGTTCTGCTCTTCCAAAAAACGCCGTTTAGTGGCACCAAAAAAAGTTTGCAGTGTGTTATACATATTTTGAGGTGTGTGAAATTAACAATTTCTATATAGTTTTCTCCTACTGTGCTATACTAAAAAAACAACATTTTTTTTGAATAGCATTTTCTGCAGTTCTGTAGCTGTGCGATTCAGCGGTTACGTACTGTGGGTGTGTTCTGCTCTTCCAAAAAACGCCTTTTAGGGGCACAAAAAATAGTTTGCAGTGTGTTATACATATTTGGAGGTGTGTGAAATAAACAATTTCTAAATAGTTTTCTTCTACTGTGCTGTACTAAAAAAACAACATTTACTCTTTCGTCCATGGACCGACACAGCTTCTCTATTGACAAAGTGGGTATTATCCGTTAATTAGGAGTGACTAGGCAGAAAAACTTGTAAAAAGTGTTGCATCACACCTTCTACAGTACCGCCCAGGGGGCGGACCCTCTGGGTATACCCTCTCAGTCTGCATCTTCGCAGATCAGTTTTTTTCTGTCTAGCAAGGAGTAGGACATGGCTCCCTTCGGGCCCATTGGTCCGGGGAAAAAAGATATATATATATATATATATATATATATATATATATATATATTGTGAGGGGGTTAACTCGGTAGCGGGTGTGTGTGACCCCCTGGTTGGGCTCCCCACACAAAAACAGGGCCAGCAGACGGAGGTTGTGGTTTTCAAAATCAAAAGGTGCGGTTTATTTCTCTATGTACAGTGACAAAAACACAGCAAAGCCAAAAAGAAACAAATAAAATAAATCCTGGTCAGTTTGACCTCTGACTAAACATGCAGGTTTCCTAAACTAACAACTGGGATCAGCCTGGTGCTGTCCTAGTCCCTAAGTCCCTGGTTTAGTAAAAGTCCAAACAAATAGCCACACAGGCTTTGCCTCACCGCACAGGGGTTCACTCTCCCTAGACAGTCCACACAGGTCTGGTTCCAGGCATGAGCTAACATCTAATGAAGCTGGGAGTTCTTATAGAGGCCTAAATGAGCTGACAAGCTTCAGCTGGTCTCATCAACTCCCTGTCTCACGACGCCCAGCACTCTCCCTAGAGGTATGAGTCATTCATGAGCCCACTAGCCTCAGCTGGGCTTCATCAACTCCCTAGTTGTATAAGTCGGCATAAAGCCTGAATCTGGGAGAAATATATCTACCCCCCTGGATGCAACCAGGTGACTTTACCTTCCTGCTGTCACATACCCCCCCCTCTTGTTTTAACCTCGGGGTTGGAACACCAGCAATCAGGCATTCATGTACTCGAGACAAAGCATCCACATTCCCCATTTGAACGCCAGGGCGATGCTTTACTGTGAAGTTGAATTCCTGTAGGGCCAGGAACCACCTATTCACTCTTCTATTTGTCTCCTTGTTTTGAGCCATCCACTTTAACGGAGCGTGATCCGTAACCATGTCAAAGTGCCTACCTAGCAGATAGTACCGAAGGGAATCTAGAGCCCACTTCACCGCTAAACACTCCTTTTCAACCGTGGCGTAATTTACCTCATGGGACTTCAACTTCCTGCTGAGGTAAATGACTGGGTGCTCTTCCCCGTTCCAGACCTGGGACAATACTGCTCCTAACCCCACATCTGACGCATCACTTTGTACGACAAAGTCTTTAGAGAAGTCGGGTGAGTACAACACTGGCTGGCTACATAAGGCTTGTTTCAAGAATTGGAATGCTGCCTCAGCCTCGGGGGTCCATTTAATCATGACCGACCCTTTCCCTTTCGTCAGGTTGGTTAGGGGCACAGCCTTAGAAGCAAAGTGGGGAATGAAGCGCCGATAATAACCCGCGATTCCCAGAAAGGCTCGTACCTGCTTCTTGCTGTTGGGACGTGGCCAACTCTGGATGGCCTCGACTTTGTTGAGTTGGGGTTTTATTACTCCCCTGCCAATGGTGTACCCAAGATATTTGGCCTCCTCCTGCCCAATGGTACACTTCTTGGGGTTAGCCGTAAACCCCGCTTCCCGGATAGAGTCTAGGACTGCTTGCACTTTTGGCAGATGTGAGGCCCAATCTGTGCTATGGACAATTACGTCATCCAGGTAAGCCGCAGCATACTTCCGATGGGGCCTCAGTATCTGGTCCATTTTCCGCTGGAATGTGGCCGGCGCATTCTGTAACCCGAACGGCATTCTCTTATATTGGAACGCCCCGTCTGGGGTTACAAATGCGGTTTTCTCTTTGGCCGACTTGGCCAGGGGAATTTGCCAATACCCTTTTGTGAGGTCAAGAGTCGTCATGTATCGGGCTGTTCCCAGCCGGTCGATCAACTCATCTATACGTGGCATGGGGTAGGTGTCAAATTTTGTAACTTTGTTCAACTGACGAAAATCGTTACAAAATCGCCAGCTCCCATCCGGTTTAGGCACCAACACAATGGGACTAGACCAATCACTTTGGGACTCCTCTATCACCCCTAAGTTCAGCATTTTCTGTACTTCCTCCCGTATTGCCTCCCGTCGGGCCTCTGGGATCCGATAGGGTTTTAACTTCACCCTTTCACCGGGCGGGGTAATAATATCATGCTCTACCCCAGATGTTTGTCCCGGCAGCTCAGAGAACACCTCCTTGTTGCGAAGCACAAACTCCTTAACCTCCTGTTGTTGGGGTTGTGACAAGGTGGCTGCTATTCCAACCTCCGGAATCACGCAACCAGTTTGAGCTGGTGACCAAGTTTCTGCGACTAGGGACTCTCTATCCCTCCAGGCTTTCAACAGATTAACGTGATATATCTGTTCGGGCTTTCGCCTTCCTGGTTGTCTGACCTTGTAATTCACTTCGCTCACTTTTTCCATTATCTCGTAGGGGCCTTGCCATTTGGCAAGGAATTTACTTTCAACCGTAGGGACAAGTACCAATATCCTATCCCCCGGGGAAAAGGTACGGGTCTTTGCTCCACGGTTGTACACTCTCTGCTGTGCCAACTGCGCTTGGGCCAAATGTTCCTTCACGATGGGCATTACCTGTGCAATTCGATCTTGCATCAGGGCGACATGCTCAATCACACTCCTGTGGGGAGAACTCTCACTTTCCCAAGTTTCCTTGGCAATATCCAACAGCCCTCTTGGGTGTCTCCCATACAGTAACTCAAAGGGGGAGAATCCCGTAGAGGATTGGGGCACCTCCCTAATAGCAAACATCAAATAAGGAAGTAGACAGTCCCAATCCTTTCCATCTCTATCCACCACTTTCTTCAACATTTGTTTTAGGGTTTTGTTGAATCTTTCAACCAGCCCATCGGTTTGGGGGTGATACACAGATGTACGCAATTGCGTCACTTTGAGCAATTTACACAGCTCTTTCATAACCCGGGACATAAAGGGTGTACCTTGGTCCGTAAGCAGTTCTTTACAAATACCCACCCGGCTAAAAACAAGAGATAGCTCTTTGGCTATGGTTTTGGCCGAGGTATTTCTGAGAGGGATCGCTTCTGGATAACGGGTGGCATAGTCCATTATAACCAATATGTACTGGTGCCCCCTAGCGGACTTGATTATAGGACCTACCAAATCCATTGCGATTCTCTCAAACGGGACCTCAATGATGGGTAGAGGGACCAGCGGGCTACGGAAATGTGGCATCGGGGCCGACCTCTGACACACAGGGCAGGAGGAACAATAATTTTCTATGTCCTTCATCACCCCAGGCCAATAGAATCTCTGTAATACCCTCTCTCGGGTTTTCTCTGTCCCCAGATGACCTCCAAGAATGTGCCCATGGGCCAACTCCAACACCAACTTCCTGTAAGGTTTGGGCACCACCAGCTGCTCAACGGTTTCTTCTGCCCTTATTGCCACCCGATACAGTAGGTCCTTCTCTACGCTGAAGTATGGGTAAGTGCAGGTATTATCTGGGTTCACTAACTCGCCATCTATTTCCACTACGTTTTCCCGTGCCTTTATTAGGGCGGGGTCTTTTAACTGTTCTGTGGCAAAATTTTCCCTGTGAACCTCCAGATCAGAAAACTCCACAGACGGTAGGTTTTCGTCTGAGGAGGTGGGCTCCTCTCCAGTTTCTTGAGTCTCCCCTGCAAATACTGACAAGGGAAATTCTGGAGAGTCCTCACCACTCTCAGAGGAGTTCTGGCTATCACATTCCTGGTACATAGGGGCACCAGTGGGGGGCTCAGGATCATCCCACAGTTCCCAGAACTTCGGAAAATCCCTTCCCACAATGGCGTCATGCGGTAACTGAGATACTAAGCCCACTGGATGAGAGAGGGTACCTTTGGGAGTCTCGAAACACACTGTAGTCACTGGATACTCTCGGGTGTCCCCATGCACACAAATAACAGCTACCTTGCTATTCCCAGAGACCTCTGTTTTAACTAATTCAGCCTTTATCAGGGTCACAAGGCTACCTGAATCCAGTAATACCACAACATTTCTACCATTAATACACATTTTGCATAAATGTTTCTCAGTTCCTCGAATGGCAGTGCATGCGACTGTCGCACACAGCGACTGACGTCTGCCCGTCAGAAAGTCACACTGCATGGGTTCCTCCACAACCGGGCAATTGGCTGCAATATGTCCCGCTTGCCGGCAGCGGTAGCAAACGATCCTTCTTGCGGCCTCTTGAGCCGCTGATTTCCCAGGCTGTTCTCGCCAAACTTGGGGTAGAGCTCCCACCCTCTCACTCTCTCCACCCTCACCCCTTGGAATCCTCTTATCCGCCCCTGGGGATGGTCTGGTCTTAGGGTGGAAAGTCCGAGTTTCTCTGGAAGAGGCCGTCAGGTTCTCTGTAGCCAAGTATTTCTCTACACGATCCACAAGACCACCGGCCGTCTCTGGGTCTCCATGGCTTACCCACTTTTGGATGGCAGTAGGAAGAGCTCTCAAAAACCGATCCATTACAACACGTTCCACAATCTCTGGTGCGGACAAAGTCTCTGGCTGTAGCCACTTCCTGCTCAGGTGAATGAGATCATACATTTGAGACCTGGGGGGTTTTCCAAGCTGGAAAGTCCAGTTATGCACACGCTGAGCCCGGACAGCCAGGGTGACACCCAGCCTTGCCAATATTTCAGCTTTTAGCATCACATAGTCTTTTGCTTGGTCAGGCTCTAGGTCATAGTAAGCCTTCTGCGATTCACCAGTTAACAGAGGAGCCACCAGTCCAGCCCACTGCTCCTCAGGCCACTTTTCTCTTTCAGCAGTCCTTTCAAATGTGGTCAAAAATACCTCTGGATCATCCTCTCCAGTCATTTTTGTCAATAAACGACTCACCCCAAAGGACGCGGTATTAGTGGGACGGCTTTCCTCACTGGTCTGCGGACGTTGCTGCATTACTGCTTCCATTTGTTGTAGTCTCTGCTCTTGCTTCTGTAACAGGTCTATGAAGCGGGCCTCAGATTGCTGCTGGGCTTGTTGATGAGCTTGCTGCTGGGCTGCAAGGCTCCTTTGCAAACCTGCATTTGTCTGCTGTTGATTGGCATTTGCTAGAGCCAGCTGTTTCAGTATCTCCTCCATGCTGGCTTAAAAAAAACTGCCCGCATTCTCCACCAACTGTGAGGGGGTTAACTCGGTAGCGGGTGTGTGTGACCCCCTGGTTGGGCTCCCCACACAAAAACAGGGCCAGCAGACGGAGGTTGTGGTTTTCAAAATCAAAAGGTGCGGTTTATTTCTCTATGTACAGTGACAAAAACACAGCAAAGCCAAAAAGAAACAAATAAAATAAATCCTGGTCAGTTTGACCTCTGACTAAACATGCAGGTTTCCTAAACTAACAACTGGGATCAGCCTGGTGCTGTCCTAGTCCCTAAGTCCCTGGTTTAGTAAAAGTCCAAACAAATAGCCACACAGGCTTTGCCTCACCGCACAGGGGTTCACTCTCCCTAGACAGTCCACACAGGTCTGGTTCCAGGCATGAGCTAACATCTAATGAAGCTGGGAGTTCTTATAGAGGCCTAAATGAGCTGACAAGCTTCAGCTGGTCTCATCAACTCCCTGTCTCACGACGCCCAGCACTCTCCCTAGAGGTATGAGTCATTCATGAGCCCACTAGCCTCAGCTGGGCTTCATCAACTCCCTAGTTGTATAAGTCGGCATAAAGCCTGAATCTGGGAGAAATATATCTACCCCCCTGGATGCAACCAGGTGACTTTACCTTCCTGCTGTCACAATATATATATTTAATTTTTTTTGCTACATTTGTTGTTTCCTGCGATCTTCGATCAACTGCCGACTGGGTGACAGGCTGGATCCTCGATCCTTGTAGTCTCCCCAGTTTCGGTCATCGAGCGTGTGCCGACCCTAGCTACGCGCTGGGTTTTCCACGACATGCCCGTCGCTCCACGGGTGGCCGGTGAGCTTACGCTCCAGGGCCTGCATCGGACCGCTCAGCTTCGGCTGACCTTACGGCCGAGTCGCAGCAGCCTGGCCGGTGAGCTTACGCTCCAAGGCTTGCATCGGACCGCTCAGCTTCGGCTGACCTTACGGCCGAGTCGCAGCAGCCTGTCCGGTGAGCGTCATGCTCCAGGGCAAACATATGATCGTCCCTTCTGGGTCCAATCACAGCATGCCTGGCCAACAGTCACCTTCCGTGCGCGGACGATGATCTGTTTGGAATGTCTTCCAGCAGAATACATGCAGGATAGGTAAGTAAAACTCCCCTGCCTCGGCTGGGTGATTTAGCTGGACATTCCTGGAGAGATCAAGTAAGTGGTTGTGGCCCCTTTCTTCCCTCTCTCCCTGCCTTTCCCTCCTCCCTGGGCTTCTAGCTAAAGGTTGCTGGGTGCTGGGGGTCACCTAGGGGGTCCCACTGGAGCGGGGCTGGCTGTAACTAACATTTAAAAGAAATGTCATTTTTTCTTACCTGTGTTTGTGTCCTTCCTCCTCCATGCTGTCGGCGGCCATTTTGAGGTGGTCCATGCCAAGTTTGGCCTCTTGTGACTGCCCGGTGGCCATCTTCCTGTGGTTCGGCCACACCCACTGGCCCCTATCAGCTGATTGGCGGCCATGTTTGTCCACCCTGTATGCAGATATTGCCATTCGGCGGCCATCTTTTTGTGGGCTATGGCTGCTTGACCTCTATCTTCTGTCGGCGGCCATTTTCTTAGAGCCCACATTATCTTCCATACAGACGTTTTTGGCAACCATTTTTCGAGAGCCTCCGGCCTCTAGGGTGCATTACACTGGCGCGAAAATTCACACAGGAAGTGCTGATAAAAGAAGCAGACTGACACAGCAGCAGGGGACAGCATCACAGGCGCAGCATAGCAGTACCTATCCAGGGTGGTGAGTCCTCTGGGTGACCCGGCCTCTCTGCAGCACAGGAGGGTGGCCTATTGATATCTTGCCTGGAGCCCTGTGAGTGTCAGCGTGTGGTCAGCATGGCATCTGAGCCAGATGTCTTCTCCCCTGAAACACCAGATTTAGCAGCTGGTGCCCCTGAGGTGTCTATGAACGCTATGACTGCAATCCTAGAGGCGTTTGCTGCCAGGGTGGAAGCAGCACACGGGAATACAGGGGGTAGTAAACGCCCCATCCCCTGCAAGCTTCTGGGGATAATTCTGGTGCAGAACCAGGTCCAGCTACGGCTCGGGGCCCAGATTCTGACGCATCAGAGACTGCAGACCGTGACCGGACAGTGAGAATGACTCAAAGTCCAGGTCAGTACGCGAGACGGCTTTGGTATCTGACCTTATTACTGCAGTGCGGGATATGCTAATATTGGAAAATAATGCAGAAGCAGCAGAGACTCCGGTCCACTTGGGTTTCATAGACCTGCCCGCACTGCTAAGGTGTTCCCTTGTGTGTCTTTTGATAAACTCTTATACAAGGAATGGGAGAACCCACTGAGGGTCTTTACAGCCCCAAAGAGGTTTGCGGTACGGTACCCCTTTTGAGGAGAGTTTTCTGAAGAAATGGACCTCTCCCCCCTATAGTGGACCCTCCGGTGTCCAGACTTAATAGAGCCACCACAATTCCTGTAGAAGGGGCTCCTGTTTTCAAGGACCCTGTGGATAAGAAGGCTGAAGCACTCGCTTGCTACCTATACTCAGTGGTAGGCTCGGCAGTACGCCCGGCATTGGCGGGGGCCCTAGTGTCTCACACACTTACTGAATGGGCAAGATTGCTACTCCAGGGGTTAAGGAGCGAGATGCTCCTCCTGATGAGATAACATTGGCCGACCTGTTGGTCCAGGGCCTTAGGTTTGTCTGCGAGTCAGACATGAATACTATTCCCCTGCTGTCTAAAACTTCGGTTTATGCAGTAGCAATACACCGCCTGATCTGGCTAAAAGGCTGGTCTGCGGACCAGACTTCCAAGAAAGCCCTGTTGGATCTGCCTTTTAAGGGCGACAGACTTTTTGGGGCTTCTCTGGATGACATCATCAAGGATGCCACAGGAAGTAAAAGCACTTTGCTTCCCCAAATTAGCAAGGGTAAGAAGCCACGCCAAGGGCAAGGGCCCTCCTTTACTGCACACAAGTGTTTTTTTCGTCCCCCTAGGGCGACAGGGAAAAGACCCCAGGCCGATAAAGCGCCTGCCCAAGGACAAAAGCGTCCCTGGTCCCGCATACCCAATAAGCCTGCGGACAAATTTGCGTCCGCATGAAGTTCCACCCCCACCCAGCTCTCGGGTGGGGAGACGTCTTCGCAAATTCGCGACTCAGTGGACAGCACTAATCTCTGACAGGTGGGTTTGCGAAGTAATCTCCTCAGGCTACAAGATAGAGTTTCTCTCTTGTCCACCGGACAGATTCAACACCTCCAATCTCCAGCTACTACTGACCCGTCGGGAGGCCCTGTATGGGGCGGTCCAGGGTCTACTGGAACGCGGGGTAGTTATTCCAGTTCCAGAACTGGAACGGGGTTTTTACTCAAATCTGTTCATTGTGCCGAAGAAGGAGGGGGTTCGTCCAAGCTTGGATCTCAGAGCCCTCAATTGCTTTGTGAAGGTACAAAGTTTTCGGATGGAGTCGGTTCGATCTGTAGTCACGGCTCTCCATCCGGGGGACTTTCTGGCCTCCTTGGACATCAAGGACGCATACCTGCATGTCCCCATATACTCCAGACACCAGAGGTTTCTGCGATTTGCTATCGGGAAGGACCACTACCAGTTTGTGGCCCTCCCGTTGGGCCTTGCCTCAGCACCCAGGACGTTCACCAAGGTGCTCGCTCCGATTCTGGCACTTCTAAGACAGCGGGGTATCGCTATCACAGGCTACTTATACGACCTTCTGCTGAAGGCCCCTTCAAGCTCAGAATTAGAGGTAAGCGTGTCCATTACCTGTCAGACTCTTCGAGACTGTGGTTGGATACTAAACACGCAAAAGTCAGTATTGGTGCCCACTCAACGCCTAGGGTACCTGGGGTTGATTCTGGATTCTTCAGAGGCAAAGGTATTCCTCCCTGTGGAGAAGTTGCAGACCCTCCGGGCTGCAGTACGGCAGCTGACTTCCAGGAATTGGTCGTCACTCCGTTTTTTGCATGCGAGTGTTGGGCCTCAGGGTAGCCTCCTTCGAGGCGGTTCCATATGCTCAATATCACACTCGAGTGTTACAGAAGGAAGTTCTGTCCAGATGGAACAGATGTCCATCATCTCTGGATTATCAAATCCGAGTGAGCCACATAGTCAGGAGATCCCTGGTATGGTGGCTGACAGCACCGGCTCTAATGGCCGGGAAGTCATTTCTTCCGGTTTACTGGATAGTGATCACGACGTACGCCAGCCTTACAGGTTGGGGGGGAGTCTGGGGTGTTCAGTCGGCGCAAGGTCGCTGGACCCCAGAGGAAGCCCTCCTGCCGATCAATGTCCTGGTAATCCGGGCGATCAGGCTGTGCCTCTTCAAATGGTCTCAGAGGCTGCAAGGGCGTCCAGTCAGGATCCAGTCAGACAACGCCACAGCAGTGGCATATGTCAATCATCAAGGAGGAACAAGAAGCTCAGCTGCAACATCGGAGATCGCTCGCATCCTGAAGTGGGCAGAGAGGAGCGTACCGGCACTGTCGGCCGTGTACATTCCGGGTGTGGAAAACTGGCAGGCGGACTACCTGAGCCGCCAGATGCTGGACCAGGGAGAAGGGTCCTTACACCCGGAGGTGTTCCAACTCCTCTGCCAAAGATGGGGCACACCAGACGTAGATCTTCTGGCTTCCCGACTCAATCGGAAGGTATTGAGATTTGTGGCCCGGTCAAGAGACCCATGGGCAGACGCAACGGACGCATTGGTAGCATCTTGGGGTCAGTATCGGCTAATCTATGCCTTCCCTCCCTTAAGGCTTCTTCCTCTTCTGCTCCGCAGAGTGGAGGCAGAGGGAATTCCAATGATCCTAATCGCTCCAGATTGGCCTCAGCGTCCTTGGTACGCCGATCTAGTACGTCTGGTAGCAGACGTCCCCTGGCGCCTACCACTACGGAAGGACCTGCTATCGCAAGGTCCCATATTCCATCCTGCTTTACAGTCATTGGCTTTAACGGCATGGCTGTTGAGAACCAGGTACTGAGAGACCGGGGCCTGTCAGACTCAGTAATCTTTACTATGAGAAGTGCTCGAAAACCGTCCTATAGGAAGGTCTATCACCGCACTTGGAGGGCCTACATCTCCATGTGTGAGGAAATGAAATGGCATCCGCGTACCTATTTGGTTTCCAGAATCCTGCTGTTTTTACAGCATGGGGTGGACCAAGGGCTTGCCCTAAGTACGATTTAAGGGACAGATATCTGCCCTGGCTGTCTTTTTTCAGCGACCCCTGGCGACTCACTCTCTCGTGAGTACATTTGTGCAGGGGGTCCGACATGTGGCCCCTCCGGTCCGTCCCCCGTGGGACTTGAACCTGGTCCTCTCGGTGCTTCAGAAGGCACCGTTTGAGAATATTAGAGGTATTCCCCTGTTGACACTTTCTCAGAAAGTGGTCTTTTTGGTGGCTGTTACGTCAGTTAGACGAGTCTCTGAGCTGGCAGCCTTGTCCTGCAAGGCTCCCTATTTGATTTTCCACAAGGATAAGGTGGTGCTGCGGCCGCAGCCTTCCTTTCTTCCGAAGGTCGTTTCGGCTTTTCATCTCAACGAAGACATTGTACTTCCATCCTTGTGTCCTCAGCCGTCGAATCCTAAGGAGTCAGCGTTGCATTCCTTGGACGTTGTCCGAGCTTTGAGAGTATACCTATCTGCTACTTCCCTGTTCCGGAAGTCAGACTCACTGTTTGTTTCGGTGGCTGGTCCCAAGAAGGGCCAAGCAGTCTCATCGGCCACCATCTCTAGGTGGATCCGACAGATAGTAATCCAGGCTTACGCCTTAAAGGGTCAGGCGCCCCCCTTTCCTGTCACGGCACATTCGACCAGGGCAATAGGTGCCTCTTGGGCTTTCCGACATCAAGCGTCTGTTTCCCAATTATGTAAAGTGGCGACTTGGTCGTCCGCTCACACTTTCACAAAATTCTACAAAATTGATGTAGGTGCATCTTCGGATGCCTCTTTTGGCCGCAAGGTTTTGCAAGCGGCTGTTTAGAGTTGCAACTCCTCCGTTGGAGGAGTGCTGTTTTGTGTTTGGGGTGAAGTTTATTTTTATGCTGTTACCACCCCTCGTTTTTTCTCTGACACTGCTTTGGGACGTCCCACTTTGTCAATAGAGAAGCTGTGTCGGTCCATGGACGAAAGAGTAAATAGGATTTTTTGCTCACCGTAAAATCCTTTTCTCTGAGTCCATGGACCGACACAGCACCCACCCCTCCTTTTAAGTTTGTACTGCTTTTTGACGAACTGATCTGCGAAGATGCAGACTGAGAGGGTATACCCAGAGGGTCCGCCCCCTGGGCGGTACTGTAGAAGGTGTGATGCAACACTTTTTACAAGTTTTTCTGCCTAGTCACTCCTAATTAACGGATAATACCCACTTTGTCAATAGAGAAGCTGTGTCGGTCCATGGACTCAGAGAAAAGGATTTTACGGTGAGCAAAAAATCCTATTTTTTTTTAATAGCATTTTCTGCAGTTCTGTAGCTGTGCGATTCAGCGGTTACGTACTGTGGGTGTGTTCTGCTCTTCCAAAAAACGCCTTTTAGGGGCACAAAAAATAGTTTGCAGTGTGTTATACATATTTGGAGGTGTGTGAAATAAACAATTTCTAAATAGTTTTCTTCTACTGTGCTATACTAAAAAAACAACATTTTTTTTGAATAGCATTTTCTGCAGTTCTGTAGCTGTGCGATTCAGCGGTTACGTACTGTGGGTGTGTTCTGCTCTTCCAAAAAACGCCGTTTAGTGGCACCAAAAAAAGTTTGCAGTGTGTTATACATATTTTGAGGTGTGTGAAATAAACAATTTCTATATAGTTTTCTCCTACTGTGCTATACTAAAAAAACAACATTTTTTTTGAATAGCATTTTCTGCAGTTCTGTAGCTGTGCGATTCAGCGGTTACGTACTGTGGGTGTGTTCTGCTCTTCCAAAAAACGCCGTTTAGTGGCACAAAAAAAAGTTTGCAGTGTGTTATACATATTTTGAGGTGTTTGAAATAAACAATTTCTTTATAGTTTTCTCCTACGTTGCTATACTAAAAAAACAACATTTTTTTTGAATAGCATTTTCTGCAGTTCTGTAGCTGTGCGATTCAGCGGTTACGTACTGTGGGTGTGTTCTGCTCTTCCAAAAAACGCCATTTAGTGGCACCAAAAAAAGTTTGCAGTGTGTTATACATATTTTGAGGTGTGTGAAATAAACAATTTCTTTATAGTTTTCTCCTACGTTGCTATACTAAAAAAACAAAATTTTTTGAATAGCTTTTTCTGCAGTTCTGTAGCTGTGCGATTCAGCGGTTATGTACTGTGGGTGTGTTCTGCTCTTCCAAAAAACGCCGTTTAGTGGCACCAAAAAAAGTTTGCAGTGTGTTATACATATTTTGAGGTGTGTGAAATTAACAATTTCTATATAGTTTTCTCCTACTGTGCTATACTAAAAAAACAACATTTTTTTTGAATAGCATTTTCTGCAGTTCTGTAGCTGTGCAATTCAGCGGTTACGTACTGTGGGTGTGTTCTGCTCTTCCAAAAAACGCCTTTTAGGGGCACAAAAAATAGTTTGCAGTGTGTTATACATATTTGGAGGTGTGTGAAATAAACAATTTCTAAATAGTTTTCTTCTACTGTGCTATACTAAAAAAACAAAAAAATTTTTTAATAGCATTTTCTGCAGTTCTGTAGCTGTGCGATTCAGCGGTAACGTACTGTGGGTGTGTTCTGCTCTTCCAAAAAACGCCTTTTATGGGCACAAAAAATAGTTTGCAGTGTGTTATACATATTTGGAGGTGTGTGAAATAAACAATTTCTAAATAGTTTTCTTCTACTGTGCTATACTAAAAAAACAACATTTTTTTTGAATAGCATTTTCTGCAGTTCTGTAGCTGTGCGATTCAGCGGTTACGTACTGTGGGTGTGTTCTGCTCTTCCAAAAAACGCCTTTTAGGGGCACAAAAAATAGTTTGCAGTGTGTTATACATATTTGGAGGTGTGTGAAATAAACAATTTCTAAATAGTTTTCTTCTACTGTGCTATACTAAAAAAACAAAATTTTTTTTGAATAGCATTTTCTGCAGTTCTGTAGCTGTGCGATTCAGCGGTTACGTACTGTGGGTGTGTTCTGCTCTTCCAAAAAAAGCCTTTTAGGGGCACAAAAAATAGTTTGCAGTGTGTTATACATATTTTGAGGTGTGTGAAATAAACAATTTCTAAATAGTTTTCTTCTACTGTGCTATACTAAAAAAACAACATTTTTTTTGAATAGCATTTTCTGCAGTTCTGTAGCTGTGCGATTCAGCGGTTACGTACTGTGGGTGTGTTCTGCTCTTCCAAAAACACCCATTTAGGGCAACATCCTAAATTTGGAAAATATGAGGAGAAGGTCAAAGGGACGTGGTGGCCCCGGTCGTGGTGCTGCTGGTGGAGCTCCTGTTGCAGGGAGAGGACGTGGTGGATCTGTGCCAGATACACGCACAAGTGAAACACCTTCCTCAGGTGCGAGTAGGCGACCGAGCCTGCGGCAGTATTTTGTCGCGCCTAATGAGGCTGTACGAATGTTTAGGCCAGGACAAGTACAGGCGATAGTAGATTGGGTTGCTGACAGTGCCTCGGGTTCCTTCACATTGTCTCCCACCCACTCTTCTGATGAAAGATCAGAGTTGGCACCTGAAACCCATGTCCATCAGTCTTTCACCTCACCCCCTTGCAAATCAGCCAAGCAGTCTGAGCCCCAAATCATGCAGCAGTCTCTTCTGCTTTTCGATGACTCTGTTAGCAGGGTTTCCCAGAGCCATCCACCTAGCCCTGCCCCAGAAGTGGAAGAGATTGAGTGCACCGATGCCCAACCACTTATGTTTCATGATGAGTACATGGGAGGACCATCGCAGTACGTCTCGGATGATGACGAAACACAGGTGCCAACTGCTGCTGCTTTTGTAATTGTGCAGACAGACAAGGAGGGCAGGGGTGAAGACTGGGTGGAAGATGATGTGGAGGACGATGAGGTCCTCGACCCTACATGGAATCAACGTTATGCAGGTGACCAGTGTAGTTTGGAGGAAGAGGCAGTGGTCGCACAGAGCCACCAGCACAGCAGAAGAGGGAGCAGGGTGCAAAAGCGGAGCGTCTGTCAGCTAGACAGTACGCCTGCTACTGCCCAACGCAGCAAGGGACCGAGCACACCAAAGCCAGGTCCAAGGAGTTCCCCAGCGTGGCAGTTCTGAACACAATGTGCTGATGACAAGACACGAGTGGTTTGCACGCTGTGCAATCAGAGCCTGAAGCGAGGCATAAACGTTCTCAACCTGAGCACAACCTGCATGACCAGGCATCTAAGTGCAAAGCACGAGCTGCAGTGGAGTAGACACCTCAAAAACCAAGAAAGGTCTCTGGCTCCTCCTGCTTCCTCTTCTACTGCAGTCTCGGCCTCTTCATCCACCTCTGTAGTGACAGTGGCACCTGCCACCCCGCAAACAGAGCATCTGCCAGCAACACTACCACCTGGGTCACCAACCATCTCCACAATGTCCCATGGAAGCGTTCAGCTCTCTATCTCCCAAACATTGGAGCGGAAGAGGAAGTACCCCCCTAGCCACCCGCGATCCCTGGCCCTGAATGCCAGCATTTCAAAACTCCTGGCCTTTGAAATGCTGTCATTCCATCTGGTGGAGACGCAGAGTTTTAAAAGCCTGATGGCATTGGCTGTCCCACAGTACGTTGTGCCCAGCCGCCACTATTTTTCCAGGCGAGCCATCCCTTCCCTGCACAACCAAGTGGGGGACAAAATCAGGTGTGCACTGCGCAACGCCATCTGTGGCAAGGTCCACCTAACTACGGATGCGTGGACCAGTAAGCACGGTCAGGGACGTTATATCTCCCTAACAGCACACTGGGTAAATGCAGTGGCGGCTGGGCCTGAGGCAGATAGCAGTTTGGCGCATGTCCTTCCACCACCGAGGATTGCAGGGCGCTTCAGTTTGCCTCCTGTTGCTAACTCCTCCTACTCCGCTTCCTCATCCTCTACCGCCTCCTCATCCGATCAGCGTAACACCTTCACCACCAACTTCAGCACAGCCAGGGGTAAACGACAGCAGGCAGTTTTAAAACTTTCCTGTTTGGGGGAAAAACCCCACACCGCGCAGGAGTTGTGGAGGGACATGGAACAACAGACCAATGAGTGGTTGCTGTCAGTGAGCCTCAAGCCCGGCCTGGTGGTGTGCGATAATGGGCGAAATCTCGTAGCAGCTCTGGGCCTAGCCGGTTTGACGCACATCCCTTGCCTGGCGCATGTGCTGAACTTGGTGGTCCAGAGGTTCCTTAAAAATTACCCCAATATGCCAGAGCTGCTGCAGAAAGTGCGGGCTGTGTGTGCGCACTTTTGGCGTTCTCACCCTGCTGCTGCTCACCTGTCAGCGCTGCAGCGTAACTTCGGCCTTCCCGCTCACCGCCTCATATGTGACGTGCCCACAAGGTGGAACTCCACCTTGCACATGCTGGCCAGACTGTGCGAGCAGCAGCAGGCGATAGTGGAGTTTCAGCTGCAGCAATCACGCGTGAGTCGCTCTGCGGAACAGCACCACTTCACCACCAATAACTGGGCCTCCATGCGAGACCTGTGTGCCTTGTTGCGCTGTTTCGAGTACTCCACCAACATGTCCAGTGCCAATGACGCCGTTCTTAGCGTTACTATCCCAGTTCTATGCCTCCTTGAAAAAACGCTTTGGGCGATGATGGAAGAGGATGTGGCACAGGAGGATGAGGAGGAGGAGGAGGAAGCGGGATCATTTCAAAGGCTTTCAGGGCAGTCTTTCACAAGTGGCTACGAGGGTGGGTTCCTGCACCAACAAACGCCAGGTACACAATTGTCCGGCAGAAAAGGAACAGTTCTGGAGGATGACGAGGTGGAGGAGGAGATGGAGGAGGAGGAGGAGGCATTTTCACAGCAGGGTGGCACCCAGACCAGCTCATGGCCATCACTGGTGCGTGGCTGGGGGGATACAGAGGACACAGACGATACACCTCCCACAGAGGACAGCTTTTCTTTGCCTCTGGGCAGCCTGGCACACATGAGCAATTACATGCTGCAGTGTTTCCGCAATGACCGCCGAGTTGCCCACATTTTAACTGGTGCTGATTACTGGGTGGCCACCCTGCTGGATCCCCGTTACAAGGACAACGTACCGTCCTTAATTCCCTCACTGGAGCGGGATCGTAAGATGCGCGAGTACAAGCGCACGCTGGTAGACGCGCTGCTGGTGGCATTCCCACCTGACAGCGGGCGTACGGTGGAAGCACAAGGCGAAGGCAGAGGAGGAGGAAGAGGTCGCCAACGCAGCCGGGGCACCGGCAGCACCTCAGAAGGCAGGGTTAGCATGGCTGAAATGTGGAAAAGCTTTGTCAGCACGCCACAACAACCAGCACCACCAGCTGAGATGGAACGTCTTAGCAGGAGGCAGCATTTCACCAACATGGTTGAGCAGTATGTGTCCACAGGCCTACACGTACTGGATGACGGGTCTGCCCCCTTTAACTTCTGGATCTCCAAATTGGGCACATGGCCTGAGCTTGCCCTTTATGCCTTGGAGGTGCTGGCCTGCCCTGCAGCCATTGTATTATCTGAACGTGTATTTAGCACGGCAGGGGGCGTTATCACAGACAAGCGCAGCCGCCTGTCCAGAGCCAATGTGGACAAGCTCATGTTCATTAAAATGAACCAGGCATGGATCCCACAGGACTTGTCCGTACCTTGTGCAGAATAGACATGTATACCGGTGTTGTGACAAAAACTGTCCGGCCATCGGATTGTGTCCGGCCCATACTGCGAAGGCTCAGAGCTTGCGCAGTACAGAGGACAAGGAGATTCACAAAATCTCCGAAGATGAATGGCGCCTGCGCTGTGAGTGCAGGTTCAAGCCCCACCATCCAAGTGGACATACGGTAGCACATAGTAACAGGGCCCCTCACGGGCTCGGTTCGATCGCCACGCTTCGGGCATGGCCTCACTTGGCTCGTCTTGAACCACGGATGGTGTGGCCTTCACCTGAACTCACCACGCAGGCGCCGTTCGTCTTGGGAGATTTTAGAAATCCCCTTGTCCTACATACTGAGCAAGCGCAGTACAGGGTGGACACTATTTGACGGGGGACAGAATTCGACACATCACCGGCATTACACAGCCATTGTTGTATTTTTGAATCAGTGTTGGCTACCTCGTCCTCCTCCACCGCCGCTTCCACCTACACAGCCACATCCACCGCCACTTCAACCTCCTACTCCATATGGACCTCGTCCTCCTAGGTCAAGATTATTATTTTTTATTTTTATTTTTTTTATGTTATTTTAAGTTATTTCCCTATCCACATTTGTTTGCAGAGCACTTGCCATGCTCTTAACAACATTTTGCTGCCATTTGCAGCCCTCTAGCCCTTTCCATTACCTTTTTAGAGCCTTTTTAGTCCTTAGAAGTCCGGGTCCCTATTGACTTCAATGGGGTTCGGGTTCGGGTTAAAGTTCGGTCCCGAACCCGAACTTTTTTCCGAAGTTCGGTCGAACCCGTCCATCCAGGTGTCCGCTCAACTCTAATCAAGATCTCCATTAGTTTTGAACGAGCATGTACTAAGAGTATCTGTCCACTGCTTTTTGAGATCATCATTAGCCAGCTCTGAGCTAGGAAATTTCTTGATCCGTAATCCTCTTGGAATCTGACTTAGAGTGGTGTACTCTGTCAAAAAGTGTGTGTCCCAATAGGATCTTATCTCCTTAGCCATTAGAAGTTCCAATCTTCTGAACATTTTAAGCAGTGAAATTTCACTATCGTTGCTGGATTGCAACGTATGTGTGTGGGAGCCTGTTCTGAAGGGATTATCCGAAGGCTTTTTCAAAGTTCTACTATAACCCGGCTCAGCTGCTGATGTAGTTGGTGTGTTGTTATCCATGAAGAAGGCTGGTGTCCTGAAGTAAAGTTGTTAGGCTTGACTGAAACAAGACTAATTATGATGGTAGATATTCGATTGTGAGCTAAACCACCGAGCAGGTAAATAGGGATGCAAAGTCCATATAAAAGTAGAGAGAGAGAGATTTTTACCGCTCAAGGTGGATACACTCCAACAATCAGTAATGACAGGACTACCGTGGGTGTCAGCAATGCACGTAGCATATGAAGAGGAAAAAATAAAAAATATGGACAGCCGCACTCCAAAAAACCTTTGACGGTCGCCTTTATTGTAAAAAGATGGAAAATTTACACCAAAATTCATCACAGCATAGCCAGGGTAACTGCTTACATGTTTCACATTTCTCTCTTATTTCCTATTTACTATTCACTATTCTCTATCCTCTATGCTTCACCCTCTTTGTCATTTCTCTGCTCCTCCCTCCTTTACTGGTTACCCTGGCTGTTTCATTGTGTCCTATCTATCTCTCTCTTGTCTGCCCCTCCTTTCCATTTTTTGGCTTTTCTTCATCAGCAACTATGGAATATATGTTTGGACCGACCACAGTCGTGTGGGTCTAGCAGTATTTGCAATCAATGTCTGTGCTTACCCACATATGGATATACTGGGAAGTTTTTTGCACGACACGATTGCCATTTCCATCTCCCATGCCCGTGCGCAGTCCCTGGGATAATTGGCCGTCTAGATTCACATACAGCCATATACACCACGATGGGACTAGGGCCGATATACGATGTAACATTAAAAATACATTAAAAATACAGTAATACCACATATCCTACAGTTGCGTCTATGGGGATCTGCCTAGAAAAACAATATAAGGCTCTGTTTATTAGAATCAGAGTTCTACTAAAAAAACATACAAAATAATAAAAATTCAAGAATAGAACGATCATTCACGCTCATAAGTGTTTCACTTTTTATTTATTTTTTTCCTTCCTAAAAATTTGATATTTTGCTACATCGGGATAAAGTGAAAATAACACATAGATTTGCCAGGACGGTTGTATGTCCACTTTTGCATGCTAGTAAGCCGCAAGAAATTATAGACTATGATGGCAAATGTGGGAGCATTTATAAATGATAACATTTTTTATGATCATTATTCTTTTTGTACCTCTTTTTCTTTTTCATTTTATTGTGCTACATATGTTCTTATAATGTTTTTTATGTATGTTGAAACTATTTTCTATACAGTGTAATATTGGTATCGGTTATGGTTTCTTAGTAATTGGGTACAATAATTGTTTTAGCCACACTAGTACAATTTTAGTATACAGAAAACAAATTAATAACATCCAGTTCCGGGGACACCATGACAATAACCATTAAAAAACGATAGAAATTACATATATACACATATATATGTAAAACATGTTAACAATAGCTTGCACAATATATTTATACACTAGTTGGTTTTTATTAATAGACCACTAACTGTATGTATGACACACTCATTGATTTTGAGGACATATATTTTTATGTATGGAGACACTTTTTCCTTTTTCTTTTTTCCTTGTTTTCTTCCCTTTCTTTTTTCTCTTGTTTTCTCCTTATTTACTTTCCTTTTCTCTCACTATTTTATATTCCTTATATTTCACTTCTCAATTTTAATCATTTATTTTCACATTAGTACACCTCTCATCATTATCACTTATTTCATTCACCATATTCACTCATTTATACACCAATTTATTATATTTCTTTACATATTATATTGTCATACACATTTTTTATTTTCATTTCATTTTTTAATTTTATTTTCATGTTTAATGTTATATAGGTAACACACACATACATTTCGTTAGTCCACTGTTAATCATCACTATTATTATCAACTAAACACATATTATATGCATTACATGCACCAGTTAATTTTCTCACATTACACCTTTGTTTACACAAAAAACGCATCATCACAGTTTTTCTTTTTCTTTCTTTTCCTTTTTTTTTCTCTCTGGATTACTTTTATTGGTTCCCGAGGGATTGTCTCTTTCATTTAAGTTTTATTTCATTTATTTTCTTTTTACTCACCTTTTTAGTGTCACATAGATAATAATTGTCAACCATATACATGTTGCAAAGTGTTACATTTGTATGTTTGTTTTTATATAATGTAATTTTTTTTCTGGTAATATGTATCAGTGTGAAACGGTGACATACTGCACAGTTAAATATACTGCTTACATGTACCATCTCATATGAATTGAGACATGGACAGCCAGGGGAGATTTATTTATTTTCCCTTTCTCTCCTGTCTGGCTTCCGGTGTCACTCTCCTGCACGGGCTATATAATGTGGTGAGTGACGTCTCCTCCTCAGCCTCCTTTCCCAGTAGACGCCTTGTAATGAGAAACGCAGCGTCGGGTGGAGCTCAAAGGATTCTGAGGTCACCACATTTCAGCTAGCTGGCGTGAGCCGCAGCTGATTGTTTCGTTTTTATTCATGGAGTTTGTTACATTGCGTTAGCATACAAACAGCACCGTGTCTTTTATTTTTTGGATGTCAGCTATCAATAAATAGTTTCTTTTATATGAAACTTGCTGCACCATGAAGTTTTTTATTTCTATTTCCCTAACCTATGTGTGAGCGGTGATCTATGGTTGTTACACCTTGGAAAGACTTCATCGGCCGCATTTCTAAGGAAGGGGGCACTTGGATGATGTGATCGTTGCCGCAGTGGTTTGAGTGAAGCCTATGTGTTGAGCTCGTATGACCTCTGTCACAGGGGTCCACCTTTCTTGGCAAGGAGACATCCATTATCTGATAAAGATTGTTTTTTCACCTGCTGGACTGAAAAGCTTCAAGGATTTCTGGTCTCTCTTCAATTTTTCATTCATTTTTTTGTGTTGCTTTCTTTACTGCTCCTATGGACTCTTTTATTGTATACTTAATTTTTGTGTTTTGTACTATTTGTGTGTTTGTGCACATTGTGGTACATTGTACCCTAAAGATGTTTGTTCACTTTTTTTCATATCATATGTCATTTGTGACATATTGTCTCATACGCTTCATTGATTCAGTTAAGGATGCACATTTTTTTTCACATTTAACAACCATATACATGCAATGGGGTTTTTCACTCACAATACTTTTCAACACTAATTGATTTTTAATTGGCTTCTAATTGAGGCCTCAGATCACATGAGTATGTGTCTTTTCTTTCTTTATTAGAGGTGTGATGTTTGTAACTAATTAGCTATGATTAAGCACTGACCTTCAGTGTGAAACATGTAAGCAGTTACCCTGGCTATGCTGTGATGAATTTTGGTGTAAAAATTTCCCATCTTTTTACAATAAAGGCGACCGTCAAAGGTTTTTTGGAGTGCTGCTGTCCATATTTTTAATTTTTTCCTCGTCATATGTTTTCTTTTTGGCCCTTGATCGGGTGAACTTCCATGCAAAAGGCGGTGATTTCAATAAACGCCTCCTCCAATTTGAATTACGCTGGATTTTCAACCTACAGGTCACCTCACCGCCTGGGTTGAATGAGGCATTCAACTTTAGACCATTCCTTCCTCGCTTGGCATCAGGGGTCTGTGAGCTGAATTTATAAAGACTCTTTTATCCTCTATGGTGGGGGATCATATGTTTTGCCTTTATAATACTCCTGTTTTTCTCTTTGCTATTTTTCGTATGAGTAGGCGATTTATTTACCGTCTATTATTCAAGCTCAGGGCGAAAATCCATCCACATTAGGCAAATGTATGTATGCAACCTATTCAATCACTTTTCTTTTTCCATTTTATTTTATTTTTCAATTATTTTTCATATTGTATGTACTTGTGCCTATACACTTCTTATACATGTACTTTATACACCCACAGCTACAATTCATCTGTGTACTGTGTATACTTGTGGCTATTATTCATTACTTCACTAATGATAATGATTGTAGCGGGGTGTTGCTTTAAGTGGCCCAAAAAGACTACCTAACCCAGTATGCAATGGGATACCCACAGTTCCTTTGGGCCCGGAGCAAGGTCTGCTGGGGTTGGACTATATAAGGAGGGGCGAAGCAGCACGGGGGTCTGTTTGGACATCGCCCGCCTAGCAAGTGGAACTCTGTGCTGGGTCTGCCGTTCCAGACTAGGCCCGAGAGCTGGGCCCTGTGGATCCAAAGAGCCTTCTACTCTTCACGGAAGAATCCCTGAGACGTCTCAAGTATCTACCTTCCAAGGCCTGTCGGGAGGATCGGAGACTCCGGGTATCGTGAGACTGTGTGTGGGACACACAGTGGTGGAAGTCGGCCGCACGGACTGGTTCGGTTGGTTGAGAGAGCACGTGCTCGAAGATTCTTTAAGTTACTCTTTAGACCCAGTGTCTTTTGCTTAGGGCCCATCGTTATCAAGTTGAGCTGCTCACCAGAGGGACAGTGTGCTGTGCAGCCTTAGTTGAATCCCTTGTCACACATTCAGCAGCTAATTGTTTTACACCCTGTGGATTACAAATAACCTACAAAGTGCACCACCATTGCTAGTGAAGATCCTTCTCTACAGAAATATTGTGAACTAAGTAGTCAGGCCTGACTGTATAGAGTAGAGACATTGCTGGGCGCCATCTTGCCCACGAGGGGGAAGCTTGCAAGCGGGGTTTATTGATTGATGTGCATAGGATTGAGGGGATTGTATACCTGTTTTATATGCTGACTAGTTCTTATTGCAGGGCTCTGCATGAATAGATGTACTACTGTTTACTCTGATCTTTTATTCTACTCAGTAAACGCATTAGTGATTAAGCAGACACTTTGTGTGGTGTGATTACTGTGTATAAGAGACGGTCAGTTCAGCAAGCAAATATTACTGTGTATGTTATCTGCCGTATTGTGATACCCATAGCCTACGGGTCTCACAATCCTTTAGTTCTCGCTAGCTGTGCCAGGGGTGGGTAGAGCCAGTTACTGGGGGTTGACAGCGGTGTGTTACAGGCCCGAAAATAATACCAGCAGCCCTCTTAGCTGGGGGTATTGCTACACGATGTTATGTTGTATGGTTATGTTCCTACCTTATGATTGTAAATATTTTTTGTTCAATGTTGGCTGTCATGCAATTCGTCCACTAGATGGCTCTGTGGGTTTACACATCCTGGTTCGTCATTGCACTGACACCCGGCAGGTAAGCTCTATTAGCGCTGGCCGGGCTGGCGACGGACGCCATCCGTCCTCACCCAGGCCTTGCGCTGAGATGAGCATTGTTGTGTCCCCCCTGTGGAATTTTCTCTGCTGGTGGGGAAACTCTTCCTGCCAGAGACACCACGATGTGCGACGATGCTCCGCCCCCAGGGGCGTGGCCACGCCATGCACCGCTCTGTCTGAGAAGCGCCATGGACTCTGCAGTCAGCTGTGTGTACTCACAGCTGACTAGGCGGAGACAGCACAGCCCTGTCTCAACACACGCTGATTGGCCGTGTTCAAACTGATCAGGGTATTTAGGTGTTGCTATCTTCCTTGGCCGCCGACCTGCTGCAAACACCTATGCTGCCCATATGATAAAAAAAATATGGACACAGTGAGGCATGCAGATGGACACCCTAGGCTTATACTCGAGTCAATAAGTTTTCCCAGTTTTTGGTGGTAAAATTAGGTGCCTCGGCTTATATTCGGGTCGGCTTATACTCAAGTATATACGGTATATTTACAGATATGAACATTAGCCTCCTAAAACTACAATACCACCCCTGATGAAGGAAAAGACGCACATCAGTGCAGTAAAATTCCGAAACATGTTGGGTATTTGTTTGTGAATCCAACCAGCTGATCTCAAATACACTTTGAGCAACAAATTGGATTTAGTATTTTGGGCTATTTGAATATGTTCTATATATGATGATGTGTGTATTGTCCTATTGTATATTCAAATATACTCTGTGTCCTATTTAGTGCACTTTTTTATTCTCTCTACATTAATAAAGTAGGCACCTGTGTGCCATTTTTTTACTCAATTTGACTTTTAATACTATCTATCTCTGCCATATAAAGTCCATGGGGGCATCCTCTAATGCACTTGGTGCATAAACTTTCTTTGATAATTTCTTGTATATCGGGGGAGGGGGAGGTTGGCTCCATACAGTTGGTCTATGCTGGAGGATAGATTCACCCCCAGGTAAGAAATTACTGAATCACTCCAAGCCAATCACAGAGATCTATCAAACCCTAAGGGAAAGGGGGGCGCAGTTTGGCATCTTTGCCCTGGGCGCTTGATATGTCATGTCTGAGATTTGGACATGTTGGTGTACAGGCCAGAGATCCACCAAAATCACCCAGTAATGGAGAGATGTTGGGGGAGGGGTTTAAAGGGGAAGTGACAAATAAAAGGAGATGATCAGAGAAGAGGAGACATTTCTTATATTGTGGGCCACACTGTACTGTGTTTATCAATCAATTCTGTCACCTGATCCATCTGCAAATTCATAGACAACATAAAGTGCTTTGTGCTTAAGATGATGTTCTCTGCATATCCACGGCTTCCACTTCACAGCTACTTCTTCATTCTGATAATATTTGCTGTTATATTAAATAAAGTCAAAATCTATGCAAATTCATGTAATTATACAATATTTTGTACTCAATATAGTGTTCACTGCAAGTCCACTGCTCCCACTTTGCATCTACTTCAATATCTTTCTCAAACAAGTCCACAAAAAAGTTACAATATTATTAATATATATATAAGACAAACAACAAAAATTGAAGATGATAAAAACAAACACGAGTGTTGGGGGCAGACATGAAAACATCTAAAAAGGGGAGCCCAAAACTGTCAACCGACAGAGCGACCAACGAGTTTCGAAAGCACACAGTGCAGATCTTCTTCAGGGACTAAAAGGGCTTGAAACTTCCAAAACTGTGGCCGAACCGCAGAAGAAACTCAACAAATGAAGAGAGAAAATGGTCCATCAGAGCCATGCATGAACAACAGGCCAGGATATCACCGACCGACAGAGATTCCCATATAACACAATAAGCACTCAAAGGGAGTTCGATTGGCCGATAGATTTTTATGGATTTTTTTATGTGGTGTAAATTAGGTTGTGCTTCTTCCCCACATTAGAGCTGTGATGTCCAGAAACATTCATATAGAAGACATTTCCCACACTCAAGGCACTAATACACCTTGAGGGTTGTGTGGGATCCCCGATGTACAGGAAGAGAGGACTTCAGTGAGGAACAATTCCCTCACTCAGGACAGGAAAGTGGTTTCTCCCCCGTGTGAGATCTCCGATGTGTGGAAAGATTGGACTTCCATGAAAAACATTCCCTGCACTCAGGACAGGAATATGGCTTTTCCCTCCTGTGAGATCTCTGATGTCTGTTAAAACTGGAATTGTCTGAAAAACATTTCCTGCACACAGGACAGGAATACGGCTTCTCCCCCGTGTGAGATCTCTGATGTGTATAAAGATTGGACTTCACTGAAAAACATTTCCCGCACTCAGGACAAGAATATGGCTTCTCCTCCGTGTGAGATTTCTGTTGTCTGTAAAGAAGGGACTTGTATGAAAAACATTTCCCACACTCAGGACAGGAATGCGGATTCTGCCCCGTGTGAGATCTCTGATGTGTGTAAAGATTGGAGCTGTTTGAAAAACATTTCCCGCACTCAGGACAGGAATACGGATTCTGCCCAGTGTAAGATCTCTGATGTGTGTAAAGATTAGAGTTGTTTGAAAAACATTTCCCACACTCAGGACAGGAATACGGCTTCTCCCCCGTGTGAGATCTCTGATGTTTGGAAAGATTGGACTTCACTGAAAAACATTTCCCACACTCAGGACAAGAATATGGCTTCGCACCTGTGTGAGTTCTTTTATGCACATTAAGTTTGGATTGAGAACGGAAACACTTCCCGCACTCAGTACAGGAAAACATCTTATCAGTTGGAAGGACGGCACCCAGTGGCGTCACTAGGGTTGGTGTCACCTGGTGCGGTATAACATGGTGTCACCCCCCCCCCCCAATAATTTTTTTCACCCTAATAACACTGCATATATTGGCAACAGTAGTGCCGTTAATAACTATCAATCAACTAGCAAATTTGAATAACAAAATCATATGAAAATAATAGAAATCAAAGCTTAAACTGTTAAAGAACTGTATTTATTTTAACTTTAAACTTTACTGAATTAATAAATAAATAACACAAAAACAGGAACAAATATGAAAGCATTTAGTTAACATCTAAATCAAAACTTTGCTTTTCTAGCCTTGACAGCTGCAAAATTGTGAACAACATCATCAAAATCAATACATTTCGCTAGTTCACTTTCAACTGATAATATTGCAAGATCAGAAAGCCTTGCCTGTCCCATCGTTGAACGCAAATAGTTTTTTATCAGCTTCAACTTTGAAAAGCTCCTCTCGCATGAAGCCACAGACACACAGATTGTCAGAAATATTTTTAGACATAGTGAAAGGGTTGGAAGAGATTCAATGAAGTCCCATTCTGCTATGAAGGTCAAAACTTGTAAAGCCGACCAATCTTTGACTTCTTCTAGGTTGATCTTGGCTGCTTTGAGATGTCTCCTCAGTCTGGGTATTTCCATTAACAGCTCACTCTCAGATATTTCGTCATAAAAAGTGGTCAGTTTTGGAATGGACACCTTTAATGTTTCTTCAGTTTCATATATGAGACTCTTTGCTTGAACAGCCTCAAACATGGCTGCAACTTCCATGATGGCTCTTAATCTGATCTGGAGTTCAGAATGGAAGCGATCAATGCACTCAAGCATTGCCCTCTTGTTCTCGTCTTGTAGACTTATGCCTCCAGCATCACGTGCCTGTTCCCCTGCCATCCTCTTCTTAAACCTGGCTCTTCTCTCTACGGCAATTCCATATTCTTTAGATTTTAAATGTGCCTGCTTAATTGCATGTTCCACTAGGTGACTGCGCTCTTCAAACAGAAAAAGTCTTAGTGACTCTAGCTTTGTCACCACCTTGTCCAGACTTAAGCCTTTGGTCTGCAGGTACTGTTGTGTAACATCAACTTCTTGAAGTACATCACCCCAGAAGTATAGGTAGCACAAAAACGTAAAATCACAGACAGCAGGCAGTAGACATTCTGCTGCTCCTCTTGTGTCCATATTTTCAGAAGGATCACAAAGCGCTTCGATTGCAGACACAAACATATTCAATTTTTCTTTTACTGGCTTAACTGCAGCAGGATGAGCACTCCAGCGTGTTGTTGATAATCTTTTCACTGACACTCCAGTATGGTGAATTAACACATCCCATCGATGGGTGGAAGCAGCAAAAAAAGAAAACATTGACTGAAGTGTTCCAAAAAATGTCACACATGAAGCATTCTCAGCAAAAGAGTGCTGACCGCACAAGTTCAGTGAATGGTCCACACAGCCATTAAAAATCGCTTTTTTGTTTTTTTCCCTAATAATGGATTGTACACCTCCATGAATTCCAGCCATAGTAGCAGCATTATCATAACCCTGAGCACGACACATCATTATGTCCAGTCCATCACTCTCTAATTTTTTAAAGATATCCACACTGAGATCAGCAGCTTTTTTCCCCTTTAAAGGGAAAAATCCTAGAAACACTTCTTTTACTTCAACTTTCCTATTCTTGATGTTCACATATCTGATCACTTCGGACATCTGGTCAGTATGTGATATGTCGGGTGTGCTATCAAACATGATTCCAAAGTACTTTGCAGACTTTATGTCCATGACAATCTTCTCCTTCACGTGATTTGCCAGGACACTTATAAACTCATTCTGAGTTTGTGGAGAAAGATATGAGACCGATACTTTAAGTTTACAGGTGCTCCGCTTCAATCTAATTAGGTGTTCTTTGAGTACTGAATCATATTTTGATAGCATTTCAACCATCTCAAGAAAGTTCCCTTTATTAAATGAGCACTCATCTTCCTTGTGGCCACGGAATGCTTGGCATTGGCAAGAAACAATGTGATGTCAAGCAATCTGTGTAAGATATCCCTCCACTTTTTCTTCTCATTCTCCATCACAGTAATAGCTCCAGCATCAATAGTTTGGTGCAGCCTAAGTCCTGCTGCCAAGGTTTTCCATTTTTCAAGGCAGTTTAGGTGTTCTTCGGAGGTCTCGTGATTGTGTACTTTTGGGCTTAGCTTCCACCATTTTTGAAACCCAGTCACAAATTTGGATGCTGTATCTAGAGTACAAATGGCAAACAGTCGGCAGCAAAAACAATATAAATTCTCACTGACAGATGAGTAAACCATCCATGACCGCAAAATTTTTTCACCATTTGGCATCACCTTGTAAAACCACTCTTTTGAAAGTTGCCGCACGTGTCCCTTTGTTGCAGCTTTTGTATCTTGCCTTTTTGCAACACTGAAAGGGCCCTCCTTGTTCTGGAAAGAAGCACTTCCCTGTTTGATTATTTCAACCCGAACATGATCTTGAACTGGTATCTCCCAGAAAGAAACATCAGATAACATTTGGAAATCTTTCTTCTGAATGGCACTCATCTCCTTTACAGTATCATGACTGTGGCTAGAGTCACTCTCAGAACTCTCTTCTGCTTCAGATTCTGCCATTTCCATTTCTTGCACTTCTGCATCAGATTCTGCCATTTCCACTTCTTGCTCTTCTGCAGAATGCATGCTAGCAAAAGCATCAGAAGAATCAGCTTCAAGTGGAGACTGACAAGCAGGGTCTTTTGATGAACCCTGCCCATCATCTGGTCTTTTCACATATTGAAGCATGGATCCCGCAAGTGTTTTTATCGATTTCATTTTTTCCTCCTTTGCTTTCCTTTGCTGGTATCCACTTTGTCTCTTTGACTTGTGTACTCCATGTGGCATTCCTGCTGTAAATATCAACATATTCTGTTCAGATATATATTCTGTATTTCAGATTATGCCTGAGAAGACCCAGTGTCATTAACCAGGCTATATGCCCTATGGCCTGCCTTGTCAATCTCAGCGATGTGATTACAATAAAGTATGATATACTCACTGGCCACTCTATTAGGTACACTTGTTCAATTTCTTGGTAACACAAATTGCTAATCAGCCAATCACATGGTAGCAACTCAATGCATTTAGGCATCTAGACGTGGTGAAGATGAATTGTTGAAGTTCAAACTGAGCATCAGAATTGGGAAGAAAAGGAATTTAAGTGTCTTTGAACGTGACACGGTTGTTGGTGCCAGATGGGCTGGTCTAAATATTTTTTTTAAACTGCTGATCAGCTGGGATTTTCATGCACAACATCTCTCCGGTTTACAGAGAATGGTGGGAAAGAGAAAATATCCAGTGAGCAGCAGTTGTTTGGAGGAAAATGCCTTGGTGATGTCAGAGGAGAATGGGTAGACCTTGAACCTTGAAGCAGATGGGCTACAGCAGCAGAAGACCACACTAGGCGCTACTCCTCTCAGCTAAGAACAGGAAACTTAGGCTACAATTTGCACAGGCTCACCAAAATTGGACAATAAAAGACTGGAAAAACGTTGCCTGGTCTGATAAGTCTCAATTTCATCTGCGACATTCAGATGGTGGGGTCAGAATTTGGCGCATTAATCCTTCCTGCCTTGTATCACTGGTTCAGGCTGGTGGTGTAATGGTGTGGGTGGGTATTTTCTTGGCACACTTTGGGACCCTTAGTGCCAATTTAGCATTGTTTAAACACCACGGCCTACCTGAGTATTGTTGCTGACCATGTCCATCCTTTTATGACTACAGTGTCCCCATCTTCTGATGGCTCCTTCCAGCAGGATAATGCACCATGTCACAAAGCTCCTATCATCTCACCACTGGACAATGAGGTCACTGTACTCCAATGGACTCCACACTCACCACATCTCATCCAATAGAGACCCTTTGGGATGTGACCGGGAGATTTGCATCATGACCACATTTTCTTGGTGAAAATAAATAACCCAAAACAGAGTATATTATTTAGTCTGTGAAAAGTTATAGTCCACAATCTATGGAATTTATGTAAAAATTGATCAATCCTGATGTATTGTCGGCCTATTTCATTTCTTGAGACCCGAAAACACCAGGACAGTCCAAATACCCCCCAAATTACCTTTTTGTAAAGTAGAAAGTCTGATGTATTTAGTAAGAGTATAATTATATATAACAATTTTAGCGTAATCAATTCCAGTGAGCTGAGTGACAGGCCTAGACACTGCTACTGGAATTGCTTACAATAAAATATTATATATAATACATTTTGGCTACACATTAGTACATATCATAAGTAAACTATAATATATTATGGCTAATTATTAAAGTGCACGGAATTTTTTCACACATCCTTTTTGGATGGTCCCATTACACATTGAATGTATGAAAAAAAATGTCTGCACTGTGTAATTTAATCATGTGTGATGAATGTGTAGCCATAATTTCTTATTTATAATATTTTACTGTAATCAATCCCAGTGGCAATTATATAATACACAAATTAGGTTGCACTAGGGTTACCTAAAATTCAACTTAGTAAAGCTGCTGACACAATATTGCTGGAAAACAATATAAGATATAACATTTTAAAGATAAAAAACAGTGCAGTACTAAAGAAAGGGAGCCTAGTAAAGACCGCTTTGTGATTTTTACCTACAGGTAAGCCTATAATAAAGCTTACCTGTAGGTAAAATGAATATCTCCTAAACGGGCACCGTTTAGGACATATTCATACTAGATGCATCCGGCAACGTCACTGGCGTATGCACTCTGAAGGTCCAGCATACCGCGCCGGACTTTCAGAGTATTGTGCTGTAAGACCCCTTTCACACTGAGGCACTTTGCAGGCGATATAACGCAAAAAATAGCGCCTGCAAAGCACCCTAAAAGAGCCGCTCCGCACACTGGAGCGGTGCGTTGGCCGGATGCTAAAAAGTGTCCTGCTAGCAGCATCTTTGGAGCGGTGAAGGAGCGGTGTGTATACCGCTTCTCCACCGCGCCTGCCCCATGAAATGAATGGGCACTGCGGCTATACCACCGGAAAAGCGCTGCTGCAGCGGCGCTTTGTGTGTGATTTTAACCCTTTTTCGGACGCTGGCGGGGGTTAAAAGCGCCGTGAAATTGATGGTAAAGCGCCGCCGACGCACCAACTGCCCCAGTGTAAAAGGGGCTTAACCGGGGGCTCCAACACGATGAGTGACTTCATCGCAGCTCTGCCCCCACACTTTTCATTATCTGCTGTCCCCAGGGACAGATCCAATCCAGAGATCCCACTGTATGGTGATCTCTGGATCGGATCTGTCCCTGGGGACAGCAGATAATGGCATCATTGGCATGATTTGGATTTTGGAACTGACCTGCTGAAACGGTGTGTTGTTTGCTGGACCGGATCTGATGGCTGCAGAGAAGGTGAGAAGATGCTGTAATCTGCTGACAACAAGGCGTGTTGCTTGCTTGGACCGGTTCTGATGGCCGCAGAGAAGACAAGAAGATGCTGTAATCTGCTGACAACAAGGCGTGTTGCTTGCTTGGACCGGTTCTGATGGCCGCAGAGAAGACGAGAAGATGCTGTAATCTGCTGACAACAAGGCGTGTTGCTTGCTTGGACCGGATCTGATGGCCGCAGAGAAGACGAGAAGATGCTGTGACCTGCTGACAACAAGGCGTGTTGCTTGCTTGGACCGGATGTGATGGCCGCAGAGAAGACGAGAAGATGCTGTGACCTGCTGACAACAAGGCGTGTTGCTTGCTTGGACCGGATCTGATGGCCACAGAGAAGACGAGAAGATGCTGTGACCTGCTGACAACAAGGCGTGTTGCTTGCTTGGACTGGATCTGATGGCCGCAGAGAAGACGAGAAGATGCTGTGACCTGCTGACAACAAGGCGTGTTGCTTGCTTGGACCGGATCTGATGGCCACAGAGAAGACGAGAAGATGCTGCTGTGACCTTCTGCTTGCTGGATGGATCTGATGTGGGTGTGGGTCACTGTCTGCCTACACCTGTGCTGTGGTCTGTGGACACCCCCCCCTTATCAGGCCAGATTAGGGCGGCTCCGCTCAGCTATCATACCTGGTGACACAGAGCACCCCCCCCCCATGAGACCAGCTTGCTCAGGGTGGGTAGGTGTGTCACTCAGCTACTGTGCCTATATCTAATATAATATATCTGTGGCCAGCAGCATTCCCCCCCCCCCCCCCATCATCATCATCAGACCAGCTCAGGCTGGGGGTGTCTCAGTCAGCTAATATAAATTATATTGTGAGTGTTGGCTGTCTGATAATGGGGGGGGGGGGGGCTGCTGGACACAGATATATTATATTACATATAATAGGCACAGTAGCACAGGAGTTAGCTGGTCTGGTGGGGGGAGGGGCGGCTGGACCAGCTATATTACATAGTATATATATATATATATAAAATCTATAGCTGTGTCTAGCAGCAGACCACCTTGCATCCCCCCCCCCTTCCTTATCATATCATATACAGGCCGTCAGGGGCAGGGCGCCAGACACTGAAACTGAGTCCTCCCACTGTCCTACACTAGCTCTCTTACAAAGGCAACCCCCCCCCCATACACACACCTCATCTTGTGCTCCGGCGGGCCGACGGTGGAGAACCCCCCCCCCCACCTGTTCTTATTCTGTGCGCCGCGCCGCCGCCAGCTGGAGTCTCAGACAGTCTGTACTCCTGGAGAGTGGAGAGGAGGAGGGCTGGGCACTGTGGGCAGCGACCGTCACACACAGCAGCCGCGCCGCCCGGGCGGAGAAAGTTGTGTGTGTGCTGCAGTGACGTGTCGTCACATCATCACAGTGCAGTGTGATGATGTGACAGGCTGAGTCGCTCGCTGGCTCTGTAGGGTAGGGAGGAGGATTGGAATTTAGGAATAGGAAGAATAAGGAGCCGGAGGACACACACCAGGCGTGGCCGCGGCGCTGTAGGTGTTGTTCCAGGCTTCCAGCCCAGCGGGGTGAAATTAATCAATGAATGGGTCAGCTGTAAAAAAAAAAAAAAGAAAAAAAAAAAAAAAGGGAGGGTGTCACCCCTCTAGCGGGTGTCACCCGGGGGCGGACCGCACCCCCCGCACCCCCCTAGCAACGCCTCTGACGGCACCGTCCCTCACAGTCTGAGGTTCCTCAGGATAAGAGGAATACGATGGTCCGGCACCGTCCCGCACAGTCTGAGGTTCCTCAGGATAAGAGGAATACGATGGTCCGGCACCGTCCCGCACAGTCTGAGGTTCCTCAGGATAAGAGGAATACGATGGTCCATCTACACTGTGTGGTGCCGGATGGACATTTGAGGTAGTCGGGTTTTCTCCTGGACTATACTGTGTGATGTCCTCATCTTCTACTTTACAGTCTGGAGACAAAGTGAGACAATCCTCTGAGGTTTTCCTCATCTCCCGTCCATCTACTAAAATAGAAATACAAAGATTATTACTAGACATGAGCTGATTGGTTCCCCTAAACCAGGACTCCGCCCACATCAGGCAGCTTTGTCTCTGAGGATCTTACAATTCCCCCCTCAAGGTAACTAGTAAATGGGTCCTCTGATCTCTTACCAGATCATTTCTTTTTCTTTCTCGTACATCACGGGACACAGAGCGACATAGTCATTACTAATGGGTTATATAGATACCGTCAGGTGCTGGCACTGGCAACTTCCAAAACCGGAAGTACCCTCCCCTATATAAGCCCCTCCCATCCGGGAGCACCTCAGTTTTTTGCCAGTGTCTAAGGTGTTGGCCAAGAAGAAACATGTGTTTTTCACTGAGCTTGCGTACAGGTTCTTTTGGGCCTCAGTAAGCTATTCCGGATCCGACCAAAAAAGCTTCATAGCTAAACGGTCGGTACCCGGGCCTTGCAGAGAAGAGCAAGGTTTTGCCTGTAATGCTTCTCTTAGGAGAGCTGGACCCTGGGATCCAGAGCTCTGGTCATACCCACGACCAAGATGTTTTCTGTGCAGGGTGCTATACAGGTCCAGGGGAGTGGAATCCTTGGGAACCCGGTCCCTGAAGGTTTGATTACAATGCCTGCCGTGATAGGTGAAGTTTGGGCTTTTGTGGACCAAACAAAGTCCTGCGGCGGGGAACAGGTAAGTGGGGGCCCCCAGGAACTTGGTTCTATTGGGGGACCCCCAAGCCTAATTTGTCTTTCTGTCTGTTACCTAATGGTATTCCCGCAAAATTCTGTGCATGCCTGTAACTACTAAAAAAATGTAATAATTTTTAATGGTGGTCAAGAAAAAAAAAAAATTTTTTTTTTTTATATATTTAATATATTAGACTGCGGTACCTGTGTTTGTCCACTAGAGGCCGCTGTGGAATGTTTTCTTGTCATGTGGACTAGCTTCTTCTCAGCAGAGCAAAGTCCAGGCAGATGGTGAGTTCTCTTATAGGAAACTGCTTCCTCTGCCATGTTGCAGTGCTCGTCCATCCCCCGGCCTGCGGCAAAGAGGGGCCCTGGCTCCTGTCCCTTGTTACCATATTTAAAATTAGCGCCGAAGGCGCACGTGCCCGCGCGCGAGCACGCGCCTCTATATATAGAGGTGAGCCGGGAAAGGGGGCGGAGCCTGGGGGATGACGCTCTGTGCGCGCCGCAGCGCTTCTGCGCATGTGCGGGCATCCCAGCAGTTTAAAAAAACCACAATATTGTAGTGAGCTGGCTATGAAGTACAGAGACAGAGCTGGCAACATTTAAAGGCATACAGCAAGCGGTTGATACAGGCATCCCCTAGAAAGGCACATTAGTAGACACCAACTGTGATATAGCAGCAATTGTGCTAGACTATTCTCAGTAAAAGTGGTGTATTACGGCTGGAATACCTCAGCTTTAGGCTTAGGAATATGCCGTCCAGAAGCTCCGGAACTGAATCTTCCAGGAAGCGAAGGGGGTCTCATCGGGCTCGGAGGATCTTGGGCATACTCCTGCTGCATCAGTCTCCCCTGAAGTTCAGAGGTAAGTGACCGTAGAGACCCCGCAGGGGTACTTGGTACTGTGGCTGTCCTCAGTCACCTGCTCCTGTGTATGTAACAGAGGAGGTTTTTTCCTCAGCTCTGGGAGGATTAGAGAGAGATTGTCAACATTGATCGGTGCCTCCCTGTCAGGGAAAGCACGCCCGATCTCCGTCTCCTCCTTCAGAGTGCCTGTTAGCAGAGCAACAGTCCCATACAGGGATCGACCTGCCTGAAGGGGATCAGGATGAGGTTGATTCTGTTATAGAGGAATCAACAGTGGGGGAACCTTTTCTCAGCATCTTAAGCTGAAAGATTATGGGTTCAGTCTCTGACTAACATGGTCCGATCAGCATTTAAAAATGCACCTTGCGGAACCATCAACCACTACTGTATCCTCGTTGGGGTCGCTAGAAGCCCCCAGACTGTTTGTTCTTTTCCACTTCACCCTTTACTGAAAGGGCTCATTTACTAGGATTGGGAACGTCCTGAGAAAATATTTATTCCCCCAAGAGATTTCCGGTGGTCTATCCCATGGAGGATAAGTTCATCAAAAAAAAAAAAAAAAAAATGGAAGGTCCCTACAATGGACGCAGCCATCTCTTGTATGTATAAATCACTGACATGTCCAGTGGATAATGTCCAAATGTTCAAGAACCCAATAGATAAAAGATTGGAGTCCTTATGAAAATCTGCTTGGTGATACAACCAGCAGTAGCAGCTATTGGGGTCTGCTAAGCAGTGAAGGATCAGTTGAAACAGGTCTTGAGGGACTTGACAGATCAGCAGGCTTTGCCCTAGCTGATCTACCTAGAGCCTTAGGCTTTGCGGTTGACGCCATAGAGGATTCAGTCCATCAGGCCTCCCGCCTTACGCTGTCTATAATACATATGCGTAGGCTCCTATGGCTCAGAAACTGGTCTGCTGAAGCTCCCTGTAAAGAATGGCTGGTTAGCGTCCCATTTCATGGTGAACGCTTATTCAGGGAAAACCTGGACAAATATATCCAGAAAATTTCCAGCGGTAAAAATACGCTCTTGCCGGTTAAAAGCAGAGTTAGAGGTCCCTCTTTAAGAGGCCTGCTTCTCCAGTCCCTGGGGCATCGGCTGTGTAACAGTTCCGACGGCCTCCTCGGTCAAATCCCGGGGGTAAAAAACAGGGACAGTAGCAGGGTAATGAGAAACCCTGGGTCAGGGGAGGTACAAAACCTCCCCCAAAGTTAAATTCATGAAGCCCCCACTCAGTCGGGTGGGGGGAGGACTCCAGTTGTTCGCAAGAGACCTGGCGGGACACGATCAAGACAGATAGGTGCTCTCCGCAGTAGGTTTGGGATACAGTTTGGAGTTAAAAGACTCTCCTCCTTCCCATATTTTGAGGTCAAACGTGCCAAGGGATCCCCGGAAGAGAGAGTCCCTCCTGTTGGCACTAGAACAACTATTGCTCCAAGGAGTAATTATGGAGGTTCCCCTGGAAGAATGAGGGTTCGGGTTTTACTCAAACCTCTTTACAGTCCCGAAGCAAACGTGGACGGGAGGCCCATATTAATTCTAAAAGGGCTATACAAATTCCTGTATATCAGGACTTTCCGATGGAGTCGATCCGATCGGTGGCCACTGCCCTACAAGGGGAGGATTGGTTAGCCACGATCGACATCAAAGATGCTTATTTGCACATTCCCATCTTTCCAGTCCACCAAAAGTTTCTACGCTTTGCAGTAGAAGGGCGCCATTTTCAGTTCAGAGCCTTACCCTTCGGTTTGGCCACAGCACCACGAGTGTTTACAAAAATTCTGGCCCTTTTTTGGCCAATCTAAGAACACAAGGTGTAATGATAATGGCATATCTGGATGACTTGTTGCTGATAGACCACTCAGTGAAAAAACTAGACGTGGTCGTTCACAAGACGATCAAGTATCTGGAATCTCACGGTTGGATTATCAACCGAGACAAGTCAGCCCTAAAAACCAGTCAAAAGTCTGGAATACTTGGGGCTAAGGTTGGATTCAGGCCAGAGAAAAATATTCTTGCCTCGAGGAAAGGTGTTGTCTTTGAAAGATTTGATCCACTTAGTGGGTACAAAAAAGACAGCCGTCCATACGCCTGTATATGAGGCTGCTGGGAAAAATGGTGGCATCATTCGAAGCAGTACCCTACGGTCAATTCCATTCAAGGAATTTGCAAGGGGCCATACTGTCAGCCTGGAACAAAAAAGTTCAGGCCCTAGACTTACAATGTCCTTGTCCCCTTCCGTTCGCAAGAGCCTCCGTTGGTGGTTGGTTCCCCAGAATCTGGAAAAAAGGAAATCCTTCAGTCCGATTTCTTGGAAGGTGGTCACTACAGATGCCAGCCTTATAGGCTGGGGAGCAGTACTGGAGCAATAGTCTCTCCAGGGCAGATGGTCGGATGCAGAAAAGGCCCTGCCCATCAATCTCTTAGAGATACGAGCAGCCCGGTATGCCCTAGTAGCATGGACATCCAAACTCCAAGGGTCCCCTGTCAGAATGCAATCAGACAATGCCACAGCAGTGGCATATATCAATCATCAGGGGGGCACCAGGAGTCGTGCAGCCCAGAGGGAAGTAAATTACATCCTGAAATGGGCAGAAAAATATGTCCCAGCCATATCTGCGGTATTCATTCCAGGAGTGGAGAATTGGAAGGCGGACTTTCTAAGTCGCCAGCAATTAGGCCCAGAGGAAGGGTCCCTTCACCCCGAGGTTTTCTGGACAATATGTCAGCGGTGGGGAACATCGGATGTAGATCTTCTAGCATCCAGATTCAACGCAAAGGGGGACAGGTTTGTCTCTCGGACAAGGGATCCCCTAGCTTGCGGCTCGGATGCCCTAGTGTTCCCTTGGGATCAGTTCAAGCTGATATATGCATTCACACCGCCACAATGGTTACCTCGATTACTCCGCAGAATCAGGGTAGAAAAGAAACCAGTGATTCCGGTGGCTCCAGCGTGGCCCCGAAGAGCGTGGTACGCGGAGATTGTAAAATTTCAGTGGGGAGTCCTTGGACTCTCCCACGTCGTCCGGCTTTCGCAAGGACCGATATACCACCCTTCCTTACCAGCCCTAGGTTTGACGGCCTGGCTATTGAAGCCCACATTCTAAAAAAGAGAGGGCTCTCTAATGCGGTGGTATCTACCATGATCAATGCCAGGAAGCCGGTATCCAGGCAGATCTACTATAGAATCTGGAAGGCGTACATCGCGTGGTGTGAGGCCAAGAAATGGCATCCACATAAGTACGTAATAGGTAGGATTCTGGACTTCCTACAGTGGGCTGTAGATAGGAAGCTTGCCTTGAGTACTATCAAGGGTCAGATTTCGGCCTTGTCAATATTTTTTCAAAGGCCCTTGGCTTCGCATTCACTAGTCAAAGCCTTTATACAAGGAGTGATGCGTATTAGTCCTCCGGTTAATATTCCCATATGTCCATGGGATCTAAACTTGGTTCTGTCGGTTCTACAGAAACAACCATTTGAACCATTACAGCATATTTCCTTGGTGCTTCTCACCAGGAAATTGATTTTTCTAGTAGCCATTTGTTCGGCTAAAAGAGTATCGGAATTAGCAGCTATGTCCTGTAAGGAGCCATATCTGGTTATCCATAAGGACAGAGTAGTGTTACGTCCTCATCCAGCCTTTCTTCCTAAGGTGGTATCGAGGTTTCATTTGAACCAAGATGTGGTTCTTCCTTCTTTTTTCCCCAAACCTACTTCGGTAGAGGAAAAGTTATTGCATTCTTTGGATGTAGTAAGAGCAGTTAAAGCTTATCTAAAAGCCACTGCTCAGATTCGCAGAACGGATACTTTGTTTATTCTGCCGGAAGGCCCCAGAAAGGGTCAGGCAGCGTCAAAATCTACTTTAGCCAAGTGGATTCGACAGGTCATTATGCAAGCTTATGGCTTGAGAAGGAGACCGCCTCCGTTCAAAGTTAGAGCGCACTCCACGAGAGCAGTTGGAACTTCATGGGCAGTGCATCACCAGGCCTCCCTGGCTCAAATCTGTAAGGCCGCAACATGGTCTTCGGTACACACGTTTACTAGGTCCTACCAGGTGGACGTTAGAAGTCAGGAGGATGTCGCCTTTGGGCGCAGTGTGTTGCAGGCCGCAAAAGATCCTCATGTCTGATAGCGCTCAGCTTATATATGGTGTATCCCCCCCCCCTCATTTGGCATTGCTTTAGGACATCCCATTAGTAATGACTATGTCGCTCTGTGTCCCGTGATGTACGAGAAAGAAAATAGGATTTTTATAACAGCTTACCTGTAAAATCCTTTTCTTGGAGTACATCACGGGACACAGAGCTCCCACCCCTCTTTGGGGACACTTATTGCTTTGCTACAAAACTGAGGTGCTCCCGGATGGGAGGGGCTTATATAGGGGAGGGTACTTCCGGTTTTGGAAGTTGCCAGTGCCAGCACCTGACGGTATCTATATAACCCATTAGTAATGACTATGTCGCTCTGTGTCCCGTGATGTACTCCAAGAAAAGGATTTTACAGGTAAGCTGTTATAAAAATCCTATTATTCATGGACCTTAGTCAGAGAACTACAAGAACTGTCATTTATAGGAGTGACAGTGATGAGGGGATTATTGGCCGGGGCCGTCTTTAGCGCAGGGCAAATAAGGCAGCTGCCCAGGGCTCAATCATTGTTCGGGGGCCCAAAGCAGCTGCCAATTTTGCCCACACTGTACCGCCACTTGTTGGCCGCTCACCACTGTCAGCTGTCAGTTGTAAATACAGAAGGGCTGCTTGTGTATATAGAAGTGACAGCGCTTCTCTGTTGGCGGCTGTGGAGATCCCTTTGCTCTACACATCAATCTCTAAATGAGAGCCGAGGAAAGGGTGTGGAATGTACACAGGCGGCACGGACGTTCTGTGAGTTTAGCTGCTCTTCTGTGATTTTTTCTAGCTACTGGTAGATCATTTTGGGAGGTAGAAAAGCTCTACACTGGAAGGGGGGGCCGGCGAGAGACGGGATGAGCTCTGAACTGGAATCTGGGGGAAGAACTTTGTACTTAGGGTGATGGAAAACTTGGATGTACACAGCCCTCAACCCTGTACTCCATACAAAGTTTACCTCTCAACCCTGCACTTTGCACATAGCGCACCCCCAACCCAACCCTCCCCCCATCCCATACGTAGCGCACCCCTCAACCCCAAATTCCATACAAAGTTTACCCCTCAACCCTGCATTTTGCACATAGTGCACCCCCAACCCTGCATTCCATACGTAGCGCTCCCCTCAACCCCGAATTCCATACAAAGTTTACCCCTCAACCCTGCACTCCATACAAAGTTTACCCCTCAACCCTGCACTTTGCACATAGCGCACCCCTCCAACCCCCATTCCATACGTAGCGCACCCCTCAACCCTCAATTCCACACAAAGTTTACCCCTCAACCCTGCACTTTGCACATAGCGCACCCCCTTAACCCTGCATTCCATACGTAGGGTACCCCCTCAACCCCACATTCCATACATAGCACCCCCTTAACCCTGTATTCCATACATAGCGTACCCCTCAACCCCTGCATTCCATACGTAGCATTCCCCTCAACCCCACATTCCATACGTAGTGCACAGCCCAACCCCGCATTCCATACGTAGCATTCCCCTCAACCCCACATTCCATACGTAGTGCACAGCCCAACCCCGCATTCCATACGTAGCGTACCCCTCAACCCTGCATTCCATACATAGCACACCCCTCAACCCCGCATTCCATATGTAGCGTACCCCCCAACCCCACATCCCATACTTAGCCTACCCCCAACCCGACATTCCATACGTAGCATACCCCACATTCCATACGTAGCGTACCCCTCAACCCCGCATTCCATACGTAGCATACCCCTCAACCCCGCATTCCATATGTAGCGTACCCCCCAACCCCACATCCCATACGAAGCCTACCCCCAACCCGACATTCCATACGTAGCATACCCCTCAACCCCACATTCCATACGTTGCACTCTGTACGTAGCTCACTCCTCAACCCTGCACTCTGTACATAGCTCAACCCTGCAGTCTACGCAGCTCACCCCTCAACCACGCACTCTGTACGTAGTTCACCCCTCAACCGTGCACTCTGTACATAGCTCAACCCGGCACTCTGTACGATGCTCACTCCTCAACCATGCGCTCTGTACATAGCAAACTCCAGAACCCTGCAGTCTGTATATAGTGCACTCCTGAAATCCTTGTTTATACCAATGCCTCACTGTTAGTGCAGTTTAGCCACACTCACAGTTTGATGCAGAGGTAATGATGTGCAGTAACCTCTAGCAACCACTCAGTTAACAGTAATGATCTGCTGTAATCTCTAGCAACCAGTGAGCAATTATGATGTGCAGTAACCTCTAGAAACCAAACAGTTAGCATTAATGATGGGCATTAACCTCTAGCAGCCAATCAGTGAGTTGTAATGATGGGCAGTAACCTCTAGCAACCAATCAGCAAGCAGAATTATGGTGCTTTAGCTTCTAGCAACCAGTCAGTGAGTGGCAATGATATGCTGCATACTCTGGCAACCAATCGCAATTGCTGCCTGATTTGCTGCAGTAAACTGTGTATATGTATATCTCAGAATGGGGGGGGGGGGCGAGAATATGTTTGCCCAGGGTCCAATCAAAATTAACCACTTCAATACCAGGCACTTTCTCCACTTCCTGCCCAGGACAATTTTGAGCTTTCAGCACTGTCGCATTTTGAATGACAATTTTTTATCATTTTCTTCCCACAAATAGAGCTTTTCTTTTGGTGGTATTTGATCACCTCAAGGGCGATCACCTATTTTTTGCTAAACAAACTAAAAAAGACTGAAATTTTGTTGTAAAATTTTGTTTTCTCCTTCACTGATGGGCACTGATGAGGTGGCTCTGATGCGCACTGATGAGGAGGCACTGATATGTATAATTGATGGGCACTGACCAGCTGCACTGATTGGCACTGACAGGTGGCATTGATGGACACTAATAGATGGCACTAATGGGCAGCACTGATAGGTGTTAATGCTGAGTACTTATTGGCACTGTGATGGACACTGATTGGCACCGGCAGGAGGTTATGATGGGGCATCGACTGGCAGCTACTGGGCAACGATTGGCTGTTGATGGGTACATTTTATGGTGGCTATGCTGATAATCAATGTGCTGATTATCAGCAGACCCCCCTCTGACAGGGAGAGCCGCCGATCGGCTCTCCCTGTCAGCGCGAACCGAGGAATGCCGTTTAACGGTACTTCCTGGTTCACGAGATGATCAGCTGTGATTGGTGACAGCTGATCACGTGGTAAGAAGACTCTGTCAGAGGCTTCTTACCACGATCAGAGATGCGGCGTGTCAGACTGACACGTCGCACTTGCGATCATCGCGCTGTGTGCCCCCACAGGCACGCGCCGGTATGTTATCCTGCTGGACGTCATATGATGCCCAGTCAGGATAACAGAACCACTTTCCGGCCGTCAATCTGCTATAGGCTGGGCGGGAAGTGGTTAAAGACGGCCCAGATTATAGGACGAGTGTCTCCACCCCCTCTATCACTCATTGCCATCTTCCCAACACAAGAAGTCCTGTACTTCCTTATATAGTCCATTATTTAGTCATGAATAACAGCGGGGCTGAGCCCCACCAGAGGTCAGAGAGTGAGGATGGGGGAGAACAACCAAGATAAAGACTGGACTGATCCTGAAGACCACCATCATTGGGTTATTGACTCCTCCCTCATTATCACTTTCTGTTTAAGGTTCCAAAGTTGGAGGATGTTATCCCATTATTATCAACAGGTAAAAGTCTGTGCTCCAATCAAATCATCAGATATAAAATCTCCATCTGGTAGAAAATGAGTGTAACAAAAGAGAATACATATTATGTGTATATATAGCAGTGGGTAGAGGGGAGAGAGCAGAAGTCAGGACTATGTCATGTACAACATATTGTATAAGATACAACAGATAGTACTATATAGTAGTGGTGCAACGGATCGGTGGTGATCCGTGATCCGAACGGGTCACCCTGTTCGGATCGGATTACCACGCGATCCGCGGAGCCTCGGACATAGGAAAGGCCGCGGCTTCGGCCTAGCTCTGGAGTACCCCTCAACCCTGCATTCCATACGTAGCGTACCCCTCAACCCCGCATTCCATATGTAGCGTACCCCTCAACACCACATCCCATACGAAGCCTACCCCCAACCCCACATTCCATACGTAGCATACCCCTCAACCCCACATTCCATACGTAGCAGACCCCTCAACCCCACATTCCATACGTTGCACTCTGTACGTAGCTCACTCCTCAACCCTGCACTCTGTACATAGCTCAACCCTGCAGTCTACGCAGCTCACCCCTCAACCACGCACTCTGTACGTAGTTCACCCCTCAACCGTGCACTCTGTACATAGCTCAACCCGGCACTCTGTACGACGCTCACTCCTCAACCATGCGCTCTGTACATAGCAAACTCCAGAACCCTGCAGTCTGTATATAGTGCACTCCTGAAATCCTTGTTTATACCAATGCCTCACTGTTAGTGCAGTTTAGCCACACTCACAGTTTGATGCAGAGGTAATGATGTGCAGTAACCTCTAGCAACCACTCAGTTAACAGTAATAATCTGCTGTAATCTCAGAGAGATGAGGATGGGGGGAGAACAACCAAGATAAAGACTGGATTGATCCTGAAGACCACCATCATTGGGTTATTGACTCCTCCCTCATTATCACTTTCTGTTTAAGGTTCCAAAGTTGGAGGATGTTATCACATTATTATCAACAGGTAAAAGTCTGTGCTCCAATCAAATCATCAGATATAAAATCTCCATCTGGTTGAAAATAGGTGTAACAAAAGAGAATACATATTATATGTATATATAGCAGTGGGTAGAGGGGAGAGAGCAGAAGTCAGGACTATGTAATGTACAACATATTGTATAAGATACAACAGATAGGACTATATAGTAGTGGTGCAACGGATCGTGGTGATCCGTGATCCGAACGGAGCCTCGGACATAGGAAAGGCCGCGGCTTCGGCCTAGCTATGGAGCGGCGGCCATCTTGGTACACCCGGCGCCGCCGCTGTAATGACGTTTCGTTGTCGCAATCTTGCTCCACTCACACTCCTGCACAGTAATGATAGTAAGGGGCCAAGCGGACATCTTGTTACACCCAACGTAGTTTTAAATTTTACAGTTATTTTCAACACAAAATGGAGTTTATATGCTTAAATACATTATTTGTAAATCCAACAGACTGTTTACATGTTACATTTTAAAAGCAGCAGCAAACCTGCTGACCGTAAATTACATTGTTTGCTAATGTGACAGAACACCTCTGATTTTCACATTTAACATTTAGTTAAATGTGAAAATCAGAGGTGTTCTGTCACATTAACAACCATGTAAGGTCAGCAGGTTTGCTGCTGCTTTTAAAATGTAACATGTAAACAGTCCGTTGGATTTACAAATAATGTATATAAGCAAATAAACTCCATTTTGTGTTGAAAATAACTGTGAAATTTAAAACTCCGGTGGGTGTATTAAGATTTGTGGGGTTTTTTTTGTTGTTTTTTGCCGATCCAAAAATGATCCGACCCGTGACCCCTGATCCGAGGATCGATCCGATCCGTGAGTTTTTTGATCCGTTGCACCCCTACTATATAGTATCAGAATGATGTAAGGTACAACATAGAGTATATAGTGCAGGGGTCAGGAGTATGTCATGTACAATATAAATTATATAGTGTAATGTTCAGGACTCAAAATATTGGTATTCAGTAGGGATGAGCCGAACACCCCCCGGCACGGTTCGCGGCAGAACATGCGAACGGACTGAAAGTTTGCGCAAACTTTCGAACACCGTTAAAGTCTATGGGACTCGAACGTCAAAAATCAAAAGTGTGAATTTTAAAGGTTAATATACAAGTTATTGTCCTAAAAAGTGTTTGGGGACCCGGGTCCTGCCCCATGGGACATGTATCAATGCAAAAAAAGTTTTAAAAAAGGAAGTTTTTTTGGGAGCAGTGATTTTAATAATGCTTAAAGTGAAACAATAAAAGTGAAATATTCCTATAAATATCGTACCTGGGGGGGTGTCTATAATATGCATGTAAAGTGGCTCGTTGTTTCACCGTGTTTAGAACAGTCCCTGCACAAAATTACATTTCTTAAGGAATAAAAGTAATTTAAAACTGCTTGCGGCTGTAATGTAATGTCGGGTCCCGGCAATATGGATGAAAATTATTGAGAAAACGGCATGGGTACCCCCTCCCCCCCAGCCCATTACCAGGCCCTTTGGGTCTTGTATGGATATTAAGGGGAACGCTGCACCCAAATAATAAATAAAAAAAGGCGCGGGGCCCCCAGGCCCTATATACTCTGAACAGCAGTATACAGGCGGTCCCAAGAAAGACAGGGACTGTAGGCTTGTTTTTAAGATGAATCTGTTTGTAATTTGGAACAGGTACATTTTTAAAGTGTAGCTCCAGCCAAAAAATCTATTTTTAAGCTTTTTGGATAGCATAGGGAAGGGTTATCACTCCTGTAACATTTGTTTTGCCGTCTGTGCACCTGTTCTGAAGATTTCACCTCACTTTCTGTGCCAATGACAATTGGATTTGGAAAATTTGGGGTTATTAAGGAAACAAGGATTGGTGATAAAGCATCAGTGGAGACACCTTTTTCCCATATTAACTCTTACAGGAGAGAATTTCCCTTCCTAGGGGTAGATTTCCTCTCACTTAATTTTGTTTCCTTCGGTTTGTAAGTAGGAGTCGTTTGTAAGTCAGATGTTTGAAAGTAGGGGACCACCTGTATATACTATACGGCCTGCCCTATATACTCTGCAAAAAATTGGGCCTTAGGTGTTGGTGGTATCAGAACACTGTAAGCCCTCACAGTTACTCTTGGTGGGCGCTGGAACGGGCCCTGCTGTGAAATATTAGATCAAAAATTGTTTATATAGTGAAGCAGCGCTAAATGTCAATAGAAAGTGCTAATATTAAAAGTGCTATTAATAAAGTCTAACTTCTCATAAATTAAATAAATGGGGTGACAAAATCCACAATAATAAAATAAAATTAAAACGTCCAAACAGTGACTATGTAAATAAAGTGCTAAATAGCCAAAATGGCAGTCCAAATAGCAACAGCTAATTGCAGGGAGAGAAGCAAGGATGGGTGTGGGAATACACCTTGTCTCATCAGAAACACACTGGATCAGATGAACAAATGATGCATAAATAATCCTCCCCCATAGACACCAGCCTCTCACCTCTCTGGTGGACCCCACGGGGTCAGTAATAACCACAAAGATCTCCACTGCTCACAATGAGAACTTCCAGTCCTTTTGCGTGACCCGAAACCACTGTAGGGATCTCCACAGCTTACCAGTGTTCTTCCTTAAAGCGAATCTTCCTGATGGACCCCACGAGGTCAATAATGGCCACAAAGATCTCCACTGCTCACAATGAGAACTTCCAGTCCTTTTGAGTGACCCGGAACCACTGTAAGAATCTCCACAGCTTACCAATGTTCTTCCTTAAAATGAATCTTAACCGTTCCACTTCTGCATCATCTACGAGGAAATCTCTTTTCTGTACCAACTTCTGGATCTTCTGAATTAGTTCATCTTCTCTTTTTTTCTGCTGACTTGTTTTATCTTTTTCACAAAGTAATCAGATAACAGCCTGTATGCAATCAAACAAAGTGCTTCCCAGCAGAGGATTCCACACTCCTGGTCCGTGGTTACAGCTCTCATCAATCACCATAGGAAAAACAAAGGTGCAGACGTAGTGTAACTCCGTTTTAAAAACCTTTATTTTAAACTATATAAACTCCCTTACAAATTTGCACTCACATGTACAAAATAAATTTAGGCTTATGTTCTCATTTAAACAGCGCCAGAACCAGGCTCTAATATGTGCACTTCTGCTTCCTACCACACTCGCCGTTGTCCGTGCTGCGGGGATGGAAGTAACAAAGTTCCCAGCTGGCTGGCGTCTCCTCCTGCGTGTCTTGTTCTCACCCTGACTAGTTTTGTCTATATGACTTCATCTGAGGGTGAGCAGTGGAGATCTTTGTGGCCATTATTGACCTCGTGGGGTCCATCAGGAAGATTCGCTTTAAGGAAGAACACTGGTAAGCTGTGGAGATCCCTACAGTGGTTTTGGGTCACGCAAAAGGACTGGAAGTTCTCATTGTGAGCAGTGGAGATCTTTGTGGTTATTACTGACCCCGTGGGGTCCACCAGAGAGGTGAGAGGCTGGTGTCTATGGGGGAGGATTATTTATGCATCATTTGTTCATCTGATCCAGTGTGTTTCTGATGAGACAAGGTGTATTCCCACACCCATCCTTGCTTCTCTCCCTGCAATTAGCTGTTGCTATTTGGACTGCCATTTTGGCTATTTAGCACTTTATTTACATAGTCACTGTTTGGACGTTTTAATTTTATTTTATTATTGTTGATTTTGTCACCCCATTTATTTAATTTATGAGAAGTTAGACTTTATTAATAGCACTTTTAATATTAGCACTTTCTATTGACATTTAGCGCTGCTTCACTATATAAACTATTTTATTGTATGTTGGTCACATTATAGAAGTTAGCTGCTAGTTGTCTCTTAATATTTAATTTGTTCAGCAATATTTGCACTTTAGTGTTTCTATTTTTACTGAGTGGTAAGCGCACAAGCACCTTTTTTTCTATATTAGATCAAAAATTGTAATTACGTGCCACTGTTAAACAGGGGCAGAAAAATTGGGCCTTAGGCAGTGGTGCCAAAACACTGCAACCCCTCACAGATACTCTAGTTGTGCGCAGGAACAAGCCCTGGTGCGAAATATTACAGCAAAAATTGTAATTACACGCCCCTGCTAAAAGGGGCACAAAAATTGGGCCTTAGCCACTGGTGGTGGTGCCCAAAAACAAAAATGTTCTTAGAAGCTATCAACATGAACATTGAGGAGGAATAGGATAGTCACTCAGCATAACAGGATAGTCACTCAGCATCAGCATAGGTAGCCTTGAAGGGATCTCACATTCATAGTAAAATTATTCAGTTACATCAGCATCAGGTGCTTGGTAGCTGGTGATCCAAGAGTGATTCATTTTTATGAAGGTGAGCCGATCAACTGAGTCTGTGGACAGGCACACTCTGTGATCAGTTAGAAAGCCTCCAGCAGCACTGAATGTGCGTTCAGATAGAACTCTGGATGCAGGACAGGCCAGTAGCTCAATTGCATACTGTGCAAGCTCTGGCCAGTGATCCATCCTCAAGACCCAGTAACCCAGTGGATTTTCAGTTGGAAAGGTCTCAAAGTCTGATCTTGCCCCTAGGTATTCCTGCACCATGTAAATCAGACGCTGGCGATGGTTGCTGGAACCGATCAGACCTTGGGGCTGCGGACTAAAAAAATTGTCGGAACGCATTGGTCAGACGGCCACCTTCTCCACCGCTCCTTCTGTGACCGACCGAAGCCTCAGCAACACGTCGTCCAGGAGGACCAGGTAATTGTAACCTCCCAGGCTCTGGAAATGCATTGCACAAACCTTTCTGCAAGGCCTCCCGAAGATGTTTCATCTTCTGCTCCCTCTGCGAAGGCTGGATAAGTTCTGCAACCTTACCCTTGTAACGTGGATCAAGAAGGCTTGCCAGCCAGTAGTGATCCCTCTCCTTGATACCACAAATCCGAGGGTCCTTTCGCAGGCTTTGCAGGATCAGGGAGGCCATGCAGCGTAGGTTTGCTGAGGCATTCGATCCGGAGTCCTCTGGGTCACTAAGGGTGACATGATCCACAGCCACGTACAAGTTCATGAGTTTCTGGGGACTGAAAACGATCCCTTGAAGACTGCTGCTGAGTGCTAGGCTCCACCTCCATGCTGACACAATCCTCATCCTCCTCCTGTGTGAGCGGCGGGCCCGCAGGAATACTGTCTGGATAAAGGGGGCCTTGAGAGGTAAGGAAGTCCTCCTCTTCCTCCCTCTGTTCTGCCTCAAGTGCCCTGTCCATTATTCCATGCAGCGTGTGCTCCAACAGGTACATAGGAGGGACAGTATCACTGATGCATGCACTATCACTGCTCACCATCTTCGTGGCCTCCTCAAATGGTGACAGGACAGTGCATGCATCCCTGATCAGTAGCCACTAGCGTGGCAAAAAAATGCCACGCCCCCCTTACCCTGTCCTGGTGCCATACTTGCACAGGTACTCATTGATGGCCCTCTGCTGCGTGTGCAGCTGCTGCAGCATTGCCAACATTGAGTTCCACCTGGTGGGCATGTCACAGATGAGGCGGCTCTTGGGCATGTTGCATTCCTTTTGAAGGTCAGCCAGCCGAGCACTGGCATTAAATGACCGGTGGAAATGCCCACAGACTTTCCCGGCCTGCCTCAGGAGATCCTGTAAGCCCAGGTACCTGCACAAGAACCACTGCACCACCAAATAAAGGACATGAGCCAAACAGGGAACATGGGTCAAGTGTCCCTGTCGGAGGGCGGAGAGGAGGTTGGTGCCATTGTCGCAAACCACCATTCCTGGCTGAAGCTGGTGTCGCGTCAACCACCTCTGAGCCTGCCCCTGCAGAGCTGACAGAATCTCTACCCTGTGTGGCTCCTGTCCCCTAAGCACACCAGCTCAAGCACCACATGGTATCTGTAACGGGAGGGCCCGTGGAACCCAGAAGCTCTTAGAAAGTATGAGCCAGAAAATAATGGACATTCAGAATATGTCTTGGATTGCTTTAAAATGGGTCTGTAATATTAATCCACAATATTCCCCAGGATATAAGTAAAATAACTATTTACTGGTGGTTGATTCTGAACTCAACAGGTTAATTGAAAGATGTTAATGTCATCACCTCCAACCACCTGGCTGCCTGTGTAATGTAAATGAGTCCAGGCTATCTTCTAAAGATCTTTTCATTGTGGATTGTGATAATTAACTCATGTAAAATTAGGTCTGGTCAAAGGTGTATTTATGATATTGTAAGGTAGCAGACAGCCAGTCTGGGAAACGTAAAGGTCATGCATATTAGGCATTTAAGCTGTAAAGGGATTAGTTAATGAACTCACCTGTTGTCTGCTAAGGAATGTCAGAATAATGTGTATTGGGGGGCTCGTTATGTAACCATTGTGTGATGTTGTGGGTGGAGTTGCTCATTTGGACTACAGTAATCTTTTAGTGTATATAAGAGCCTGCTTTTCTCAATAAATTTTGTCAGACCTGCTGGAAACCTAACAGAGCTGTGTCTTGTTATTAGGGGGGAATTATCATTATGGATCTCGTTCGCCTAACTATGGAGTGTCAGTAGCTGCCTTGTGTTCGGAAAGGGAATGTCCCAAACGGCGTTAACCCCTTTCGTATTGGGATTGCCGTTACAGCATCTTTTTGCCTAAGTGCTTGCGTAGCCACGCCTACGGAGATTTGCTGGATCCGAGGACAAATCTGCCCAGGAAGAGGCCATGGAGGAAGAAGAGGAGGGGTTGGAGGAGAGAGGTGTGGCAGAATCACCACTACCAGCAGGCGTGGTGGCGGAACAAGCTCCAACAATACTGAATCCTGTCCTGCATCCTTCCCAGCTGCCAGCAGAGTTACCCAGTGCGCCGTGAAAGAAAGGGAACATCCCTGTCCATGCCTGCTGGACCATGAGTCAGCGCTAATATGCACCTTACTGCTGACCGCCCTGTCCAACAAGGCCAGGACATTGCCTTCCACATGCCGGTAGAAAGCCGGAATGGCCTTCCGAGAAAAAAAATGGCATTTGGGAACCTGCCACTGAGGTACCGCACATTCCACAAATTCTTGAAAGGGGGCAGAGTCTACCAGCTGAAAAGGCAGCAGTTGGAGTGCTAGCAATTTAGCCAAACTAGAATTCAGCCGCTGAGCATGTGGATGGCTGGGACCGAATTACTTTTGCTGGTTTAGCAACTGGGTAGGGAAATTTGCCTGCTACAATCGGATTTAGGTGAACCGCTAGCAGATTGCCCGCAAGTGCTTGGGACACCTAATTCTACACCTTCATTCCTCTCAGTGCAGGTCACAGAGAGGACTGAAGGTATAGTGGGGTTGGAGATCCCAGATGATGAGGAGCAAGGAGAGGTCCGCCTTGTTCTTTGGTGTGGGTCTTTTAAGTGCTGTTGCCAACAGACTGCATGGGAGGTCGACATATGTCCGGTCAAACATGTGGTGCCCAAGTGGCTGCTGTTTTGGCCACGCTTGATACACTTCAGACATATGTTGCAAACAGCAATGGTGCGATCTGCTGCACACGTCTGAAAAGAGGCCCACACCAAAGAAATTTTGAAAAAACGCATGGAGTCAGCAGCGCCCTGCACATGCGGAGCTTTGCGGTGTGATGCAGTCGGTGTGCTGCCCTTAAGCTGGCCCCTGGAGGGCATCCTGCCTTGTTGGAGATGTGCCTCCTCCTCTCTTCTATCAGGCACCCACGTAGAGTCAATGACCTCATCATCCCCTCCCTTCTCGCCACTGGAGCAAACCTGGCAGTATGCTGCAGATGGGGAACATGACTGCCAGTTTTTTGTCCTTCTTGGGCACCCCCTCTCTCTGGGCTCACGTTACTGCCTTCATACTCAACCTGGGTATCATCATCGGAGCCTTCAAAATGCTGCGCATCCTCATGCAGTATGTACTCAACACTGTGGTCGAACAGTTCGGGGGACTCCTCAGGGCATGATGGTGGGGCTAGGGAAGGAGTGACTGATGATGACATTGAGCCAATGGAAGAGGCCGCTTTGGCAGCCAAAGTACTCTGAGCCTGGGTGACAGAGAATGAGGTGGATGAGGACGGCTTTGTCATCCACTCTACCAACTCTTCTGCATGTTGTGGCTCAACACGACCAGCTGCCGAAAAAAAGGACAAGCGTGCTGAGGATGCACCGTGTCCACATCCGTGTCCACAACCAGAGCCTGCTTGCCCTTTTTTAGTGGCCTGTGAGCGTCTAAACACCGCCTGAAGTTTACTAGAAACAGTACACCAGGAATGGCCTGCAGTCAGGTATAGGCTTGGCTGGACTACAATGCAGTGGATATACATGTAGGAGACTGTATATATATATTTTATGCACTGCAGCTCACTGAATAACCTGCCTGAAAGGGTCTTTGAACACGTACACCAGGAATGGCCTACTGTCAGGAATAGGCTTGGCTAGACTAGAATGCAGTGGATATATATGTAGGAGACTGGATATATATTTTATGCACTGCAGATCACTGAGTCACCCGCCTTCCTGAAAATGTATTTGAACACGTACACCAGGAATGGCCTACAGTCTAGACTAGAATGCAGTGGAGATATATATATATATATATATATATATATATATATACACACACACACACACACACACATACACACAAGCCTATATAATACATATATATATATTTATTAAAATGTACTGCAGCTAGCTGAATCACCTGCCTGCCTGAAGTATATTAGAAAAAGTTCACCAGGAACGGTCTGCGGTGCGATCTAGCAAAACTGTATACAGTATATATATATATATATACACACACTCAAAGCCGTGATGTGTGTATATATATATATATATATATATACTAAACACACTGCAGCTAACTGAATCGCCTGCCTGCTCAAACTAAATGAAAGAACACTCTCTCAACGCCAGCAACACACTACACAGGGCCAACGTGCAGTCGGCCTTATATAGTGTGGGGCGTAGACTTAACTACCTGAGCCATAATTGGCCAAAGGCACCCTGCCTTTGGCCAATTATGGCTCTCTTTGCTGACAGCGCTGTGATTGGCCAAAGCATGCTTGGCCAATCATCAGACAGCAATGCACTGCAATGTAGCAGTGCATTATGGGGCGTTTCGAATTTGGCGCAAACACCCATAATGTTCGCTATTCGGCGAACGGGCAAACAGGCAATGTTCGAGTCGAACTCATGTTCGACTCTAACATAAAGCTCATCCCTAGTATTCAGTAATCAGTGGAAGCTTAAATGTTTACATGAGACAAGTTGCAGAGGTCCCACACCGCTGCCTCTCATCTCCTGAGACTGCACTCAGTGACTTGGGTCTGAGACTATACAGACATATCCCTCCACCCGGCACAGCCAGCAGACAACAGAGCAAGTAATCCTGGGAGCATTGTTCTGTCAGAGATCATGCTAGACCCAGGCATTGGGAAGGAGACCCAAATCACATACCCCAGGTGCCTAGGTCCAGTAACGTCTATTGCGAAAATCAACATTTTGCTGCCAGCTGGACCCCAGAATCTCCATGAATCCAGTCTAGATACATAAATTGTGTCTGCAGCACAGAGAATGAAGATGTAAAATACAGGATGGGGAACACAGCTCAGGACAGTGACCAGGGAATTACAGGTTGATATCACCCAGTTCTTGCCCTACTCTGGACCAATCAGTGAGCAGTATGGGTGAAGGAATGTATTTAGTGTTAATGACCCACCTGTGCTGATCTCTGTAGAAGTGTCCTGCTCTATAAATGTCCCCGTTATTCCATCCTCCTCCATAGACTGCTGATCATCCCTCACATACCTCTCTTCTTCTTCTGATTTAACCTCAAATTCTATATCGATTGGATCTCCACTCTAAATCAAGAAAATGAGAGAGAATATCATCTGTAAACTATAAGCATACATAACAAATCCACACATCATCTCTATAAGTCTAGTCATGTTCTAGATCAGGGGTCTCCAAACTAGATGCTCCATTCCACCAACCTTGTAACTGTGAGGGATGGTGTGACCTTCCTGTGTGGAATCCCGGGAATACAGAGGACGGGGACATCTCTCTGGTGGGTTTCTGTAGGTGGATGACTCCACCATGGTGTCCTGGTACAGATCTTTGTGTTCTTTTAGAAAATCTGACTCCTCCATCACCCCATCCTCATCATCCTCCTCTTTTATCTCTTCTTTAACCTCAACTTTAGACTCTCTCAGGTCTCCACTCTGAAGATAGAATAAAAATGACATCAAAGGTAACAATGCAGATAATGTACAGATCCTAATGATACTATCAGTGATTGTTCCTCATCTACCTGATGATGGTGGGGGATGGTGTGACCTTCCTGTGTGGAATCTCGGGAATACAGAGGATGGGGACATCTCTCTGGTGGGTTCCCATTACTGGATCCATCTGTAGGAAACACACACACTGACTGAATACATTGTTTCTATGTGTTGTGAGATGGGGGTTGTTTAGCTCAAGTGGTAGATGCTTTTTTTCAGCGATTCAAGTCAGTCAGGAACTATATTTAAGGGCGTGGTAGCCCATTTTTATTAAGTAAGGCAAAATAAAACTCCAAACAAAGGTTTCCCACGCAGGGGTTCTTCTCCATTAAATACACAGAACAGAAAATGCTAGCCCACCTGGCTCTCTGTAGCAGTACTTCTGCACTTTATCCTGGTCAGCCAGACCACCGGACTCCTCAAAGTAGACGGCTTCCCTTTAGCGTCCACAGCTCTGCCTCTTGCAGTCACCAACTTATTGGGTGTCTCCTACAGCCTCTTTGACCCCTGAAGACCTCCTGTCTCTTGGTGTGGAGCCGTCTCCAACTGAGAGCCATGAGGTCTTCCCATACATTCATTAGAAGGGCTGTGCTCACCTGAGCACACACCCTGCTGGTAATCAGCAAAGTCTGGACACAGAGTTGGAGATCCCATCCCTCCCAAGACACTGTGGAATCTCCAAACTACAAAGCCCCTTTCCAGAATACCAAAACCTGGAGAAAGCTGCGAAAGCAGTCTTCTCCAGTCCACATCTACGCTCTGTAGTCTTGCACCTCGCAAATGTGCAGACCCTGTGTCCAGCAAACTGTCCATTTTACCGTGACAGTAGCTCCTACTGTCACAGTGTTTATCAGATGATGGGGGATCTAGATGGAGCCTCCGTACTGCTCTCTCCTTTACAATAAAGTCTCCTCTTACCCGGTGATGTGAGGGGCGGCTGATTGTCCATCATGACGTCCTTGTAGAGATCCTTGTGTCCTTCTAAATCCTCCCACTCCTCCATGGAGAAATAGACAGTGACATCCTGACACCTTATAGGAACCTGACACACACAATGATACAGTCACCATCCAGACACATCCCTTGTCTGTTACTGGATAATGTCCCAGAATTCCTGGCACCACTCACCTCTCCTGTCAGCAGCTCCATCATCTTCTTGGTGACTTCTAGAATCTTCTCCATGTTGTGTCTCTCGGGTTTTAGGAAGTCACATGGAGGCACTGTGATGGTCATATGATCACCCGACTTCACAAGAGGAAATCTCTGTATTGAGGAACCAATAGGAATATCATGTTAGAATCCCAGAATCCTCCTCACCTCTCCGGTCAGGTCTGTGTTTTATTACTAGAGATAAGAGTGATATCATGTGACCTCCCAGAATCCTCCTCACCTCTCCGGTCAGGTCTGTGTATTATTATTAGAGATAAGAGGGAAGTCATGTGACCTCCCAGAATCCTCCTCACCTCTCCGGTCAGGTCTGTGATTTATTAATAGAGATAAGAGTGATATCATGTGACCTCCCAGAATCCCCCTCACCTCTCCGGTCAGGTCTGTGTTTTATTACTAGAGATAAGAGTGATGTCATGTGACCTCCCAGAATCCCCCTCACCTCTCCGGTCAGGTCTGTGTTTTATTAATAGAGATAAGAGTGATGTCATGTGACCTCCCAGAATCCTCCTCACCTCTCCGGTCAGCAGGTAGATGATCTCCAGGGTGAGGTTTAGTATCTTCTCAGTCATGTGACTCCGGACCTCCTCCATCCTCATTGGTGCCATCATTTGATCTATACAGGTCTCCTTGTAGACGGATAATTTTGGGAAATGAAAGTAAGAATTATTTGGATGGTATTGGTCACACAATAATAGGATGTGGATGTGAGGGGGGAATAGGAGGGTCGCTGTACATTTAACCACCTCAATACCGGACACTTTTACCCCCTTCTTGCCCAGGCCAATTTTTAGCTTTCAGCACATTCACACCCTGAATGATAATCACTCAGTCATATAACACTGTACCCAAATTAAATGTATTTTTTTCAGACAGATAGAGCTTCCTTTTGGTGGTATTTAATCCCGCTATGTTTTTAGTTTTTTGATATATAAATAAAAAAAATGCAGAAATTTTGAAAAAACAATGTTTCTGTTATAAATTTTTGCAAATAAATAATTGTCTTCATGAATTTAAGCCAAACTGTATTCTGATGCATTTCTTTGGTAAAAATAACCCAAATCAGTGCATATTATTTAGTCTGTAGGAAAGTTATAGACACTACAAACTATGGGATATATCTGAAAAGTGATCAGTCCTGATGTACTGACTATCTAATTTCTTGGGGTCCTAAAATGCCAGAACAGTATAAATATCCCTCAAAATGACCCCCTTTTTGAAAGTAGACAGTCCAAGGTGTTTAATAAGAGGTAATGTGAGTTTTTTGAAGCTGTAATTTTTTTGGATTTTTTATTTATTTTTTAATTGTGAGAAGCAGGTTATTTCTCGCACACAGCATAGGCATACTAAGAATTACACCCCAAAACACATTCCGCTCTGCTTCCCAAATATAAGGGTACCACATGTGTGAGACTTTTTCACATCCTAGATCAGTGGTTCTCAACCTGGGGGTTGGGACCCCCTCGGGGGTCGAATGATGATTTGCCAGGGGTCGCCAAATCCTGGGCTGTTCCTGAAGCCCGCACTGCTCTCCCAGCTTTTTTGTGGCTGCCAAGTAGGGCTGTCTCTGGAGTCTGTGGCCACCCAGCTGGGCGGTTCCTCGAGCCCACGGCCACCCACTCAGCCTCTTCGAAGCCGCCCATTCAGTTCACGGCATGGCTGGGGGGGGCAGAGACTAGAGGTCAGCTGACTGGTGAGGATCGCGAGGTGGGAGGGGCTGGAGGAGACCCTATCTCCTGATTTCCGCATAGGTGTCACTGCTACGAGACACCACAAAGTCGGAGACACAGTGAATAACACTACCTGTGATTATAGTTGCCATTAAAAGTCCCCATTACAGTTCTCAGATCAGCAGATGACCTTGATCAAGAGCACCTAAGTTGGCTGATCAGAGATACCCCCGGCACTGCCACTCATCCCATCCCCCCCCCCCCACCAAGGAGTAAAAGAAGGAATAAAAATAGAGAATATATGGTAGGGAGAGGAAGAGAGGGGGTGGAAGAAAGAAAAAGGGAGACGGCTAGAGAGAGGGATGGGGAAAAAAACAAGAAATTAGGATAGAGAGAGATAAAAGGGAAAGAAAGGAGAACAAATAGAAAGACTGGTACATCCTAAAATGTACCATAAGGGGTTTTAATAATGTACGTGTGGAAGGGACTCAGGGAGCGCTAAATTTCCGTGGGTTAGGGGCGCAAATTACTTGTCTTGCCTTGGGTGCTGACAACCCACGCTACGAAAATAATTTTACTGTTAGGGGTCCCCACTACTTGGAAAATATTTTCAAGGGGTCACGGCACTAATGGGTTGAGAATCACTGTCCTAGATGCATAGAGGGACCCAAAATCCAAGGAGCACCTTTTGGCCTTCAAAGATCATAAATTACACGTCTAATTTCCTGTCTACTCATCACATTTTTAGAGGCCCTGGAGCACCAGGACAGTGGAAACACCAACAAAATGACCTTATTTTGGAAAGTAAACACTCCCAGATATTTTCTGAAAGGGACTTTTTTGAAAATTTAAAATACCGCTTAGCGTTTTTACATTTTTTTGAAATTCACAAAAAATGCTACCCAAAATACTGCATTAGCTTTTTTGTTAAGTGGTGCAGTGCTTTAGTAGTTAAAGCTTGCGGTAATTTTATGCTGGTTATAGCCAGCGTCCTTAACAAGCAGTAACTTTCATGAATTTAAGGATTGGGCTCTGCCATGTTCTTACCAAGCATGAGTCATCTGCTGTCAGCGAGATTCACCGATGACAGTAGAATGTAAACAAAAGAATTGCAAACATTTTAAATTAAGAAAAGAAAAGCAGCATGGGATCCCCAATCCATACTAGGCCCCCATTGACCATGGCGTGCTGGGTGGATGATGTCATAAGGGGCGGAGTCACCCAGTGATGTAATTTAATGTCATTTAATGGCCCGCCCTTTACTTTATTTAGCGGTGGGAGGCTGCGGAGTTGTCATTTGGTGGGAGCCAAGCGTCAGTGTGGGTCAGGTTATTTTTTCGTTCAGTGTGGTTTTCATCATGATTGATGTTGGATCTACTTCTGTGTGTGTTTTTACTGACTTTTACCACTTTTTTTGGTGAGTAAGAGTGCTATGTATACCCACTTTCCTGGCCTGCTAGACTACATTCTCAAATAAGGGTCTAGTATGGATTTTGGTGGTACCCCAAGCCATTTAAAAAAAAAAATTACATGCAGTTATTTTTATTAATTTTTTAATTCCGACAATTTATTTGTTTACATTCTGCAGATAATTCATGGTTGTAAAGGACATGGCAGCTGCCCACTCCTTAACAGCCATGACAGTTACAAGTTAAGGATGTGACAGACACCGGCTCCTTAACAACCATGTTGTTCACTGGTTGTTAAGGATGCCAGCACCTGCCGGCTCCTTAACCACTTAAGCCCCGGACCATTTGGCTGGCCAAAGACCAGGCCACTTTTTGCGTCGCTTTAATTGACAATTGCGTGGTCATGCGACGTGGCTCCCAAAACAAAATTGACGTCCTTTTTTTCCCCACAAATAGGAGATTTCTTTTAGGTGTGTAACGGATCTCAGATACCCCAGATGGGCACATCCGCCAGACTTGTGTCTCCTGTCCTCCAAACGCACCCGCAGCCTGCAGATTCGCCATAACCAGCCCTTAACCCCTCAATCACGAGACAAGCCACACAGGTGTTGAGGGTTAAACATGCAGAGTATAAAAACAGTTTATTAAATCCAAAACATACACTTTTACACACAGTTAGGGACACTCCCCTTAGCCTTGTCATAGAGGGGGGGGGTAGGGGACAAGGAAAAACCAATGGGAACTGAACATTGAAACAGAGACTACAGTTAAACATAAAAGGATTATGGTAAGCAGGCAGCCCTTCAATACACATCCCCTGCGGAGAGATGTCTGCAGTCCAGACCATTGTCTATGTGCCATGAACCAACACAATTAAGCACAGCAACAAGGGGGGGGGGGGGAGGAGAGATGTAGCATTACATTACATTATCTCAATGCCAGCTTGTCCAGACGTCTCTTAGTCTCTTATGGGGCATAATCTGTGGGTAGGAGGCCCGCCCTCAGTCCCTTCCAAAGCACACAGTGACAGTGGGTTCTGTCACATTTCTCCCCTTTTAAAAACAGACTAACCAGGTTCCTGACCCCCAACTGGTCTGGACCTGCGTTAGTCACAAACTTCCACCCCAGGCAACCAGGAAAAGGAAAAGTACGTTTCTGGCGCTGGGGAGCAAAATGGCACATACGGTCTCCCGTGAATAAAAACAGCCGCTGCAGAGTGGGAACAGCTGTCCGCACTCCCGTGATCCGGGGCTGGGTTGCAGATATTGAGGGGAGCTGAATAATCCTTTGCCCCGATGCCAGCGCTTCAGCTTGTAGGGAACGTAGGCTGGCAGTGCTATGCAGTTGGGGAGGAAAAGGTTCTTGCTTTTCTCCTGGAGTAGTTACCAGCCGCTGAGGAGGTATCTTGCAGGGACTATCTCCCGGACTCTCCATCTCTTTTTCTGATGCTGGGCAGAGGCCAACAGCGCTCTGCTCCATAGCCAGCGATTCTGCTAGGGGGACATATACAACGGTAGAGTTCAGCCGCTGGAGAGGGGGAAGGGTTTTCTCCCCTCCTGGTTCTGTGATCAGCTGCTGAGGCGACTTCTGACAGGGGCTGTCTCCCAAACCCTCCAAAGACATACTGAGGGCTGGGCAGGGGCCCGTGGCACTCTGCCATGCAGCCAACGCTTCAGCTGGGGGGATAAACACTGGGGTAGTGTCCAAGTGCTGGGCAACCAGCTCACTGAGGTCATCCCTCGGACTCCCTGGATCCAACTCTGAGGGTGGGCAGAGGCCAGCGGCACTCTGCCCTGCAGCCAGCGCTTCTGCTGGGGGGATGAACATTGGGGTACTGTCAAATTGCTGGGGAGGGAGAATTGCTTCCTCCACTACCGTTGGGGATATCTGCTGTTGGGGAAACAGCTCACGAAGATCATCTCTCAGACTCTCCGGGTCCAACTCTTTTTCTGATGCTGGGCAGAGGCCAGCGGCACTCTGCCCTGTAGCCAGCGCTTCTGCTGGGGCACCGGATTCGATACTCTGGACTTGCTGCTGATCACCATTTACCAGCCTTCCAGCGCCCATCTCAACTTCCCCTTCTGAGACCTTTATGCTTTTATCTTGTCTCACTGCCTGGGAAACCTCTGGTGCATTCTGGCATTCTAGCACCCGCAGTGCCCTCTGTATCATCGCCGCTTCTTCCATTGCGGTTAGGGGCACTCCTGGCCCCATTTGCTCTGCATCTTCGCGACTGTCCGCTATTTCTCCAGGACAGTCCCAGGCAACGGGAGCCATGCCAGGCTGCTGATCACCGTCAAACAGCCGCTTGTAGGCAATCTCGAGCTCCCATTCCTGCTCAACCAGGAACTCCAATTCCTCCAGGCCACACGCCTCTTCGGGAAGGTCCAGCACCTCATCTCGGAAGTCCAGGATGTCTTCCAGCCGCCACTCTTCGTCGCTCCCAAAGTCTGGGTCTCCATACATTTTTTGATGGAGCAGCCCCACGCTGCCGTAGCCAACGCCTTCTGTCGGGCTGCCATCCGCTGTACTTGGCCACAGTTGAGCCGCGAACCACCGGAGGGCTCTGTAGCTGGCGTCCAGCCTCATCTCCTCCTGGACCAATCTTCCGAGCTCCATCTTACACTCATCTCGCGGTCGTTCCCTCAGGAACACCTCTCGCACACGGTACTGCGTCCAATACATCTCTGTGGAGGAGGGAAGGATCTTCCCCTGATGGTGCCGCTCGTGGCTTAGTGTCTCATGCCAGAGTTGCTGGCGGATCACATCCTCCCAGCCGAGCACGGTGCGCTCTGTCGCTGGTCCCCGATGTTGCATCCGCATGCCTTGCAGCCTCCTCCCGAACTCCGCTCTCATGCTGGCTGGTCCCCGTATCGCTCCTCGGCGGCTGCCCGGATCTTGAATCCTGGTGGTGGTTTGGATGTCCCGGACTGCAGGAGACATCCCACTGCTGCCACCACTGTAACGGATCTCAGATACCCCAGATGGGCACATCCGCCAGGCTTGTGTCTCCTGTCCTCCAAACGCACCCACAGCCTGCAGATTCACCATAACCAGCCCTTAACCCCTCAATCACGAGACAAGCCACACAGGTGTTGAGGGTTAAACATGCAGAGCATAAAACAGTTTATTAAATCCAAAACATACACTTTTACACACAGTTAGGGACACTCCCCTTAGCCTTGTCATGCGGGGGGGGGGGGGGTAGGGGACAAGGAAAAACCAATGGGAACTGAACATTGAAACAGAGACTACAGTTAAACATAAAAGGATTATGGTAAGCAGGCAGCCCTTCAATACACATCCCCTGCGGAGAGATGTCTGCAGTCCAGACCATTGTCTATGTGCCATGAACCAACACAATTAAGCACAGCAACAAGGGGGGGGGAGGAGAGATGTAGCATTACATTACATTATCTCAATGCCAGCTTGTCCAGATGTCTCTTAGTCTCTTATGGGCCATAATCTGTGGGTAGGAGGCCCGCCCTCAGTCCCTTCCAAAGCACACAGTGACAGTGGGTTCTGTCACAAGGTGTATTTGATCACCTCTGCAGTTTTTATTTTTTGCGCTGTAAACAAAAATAGAGCGGCAATTTAGAAAAAAATTCAATCTTTTTTACTTTTTGCTATAATAAATATTCCCAAAAAATATATAAAAAAAAAAATTCCTCAGTTTAGGCGATACGTATTATTCTACATATTTTTGGTTAAAAAAAAAAAATCGCACTAAGTGTTTATTGATTGGTTTGCGCAAAAGTTATAGCGTCTAAAAAATAGGGGAAAAATGTATGGCATTTTTATTTATTTTTTTACTAGTAATGGCGGCAATCTGTAATTTTTATCGTGACTGCAACATTATGGCGGACACATCGGACAGTTTTGACACCATTTTGGGACCATTGTAATTTTTACAGTGATCAGTGCTATAAAAATGCACTGATTACTGTAAAAATGACAATGACACTGGCAGTAAACATCCCTTGTGACAGTAATAGGTGGTTACAGGTACACTTTATGGAGGGATCGGGGGTCTAAAAGACCCCAAATCCCTCTTTTGCACTTCAAAGTATTCAGATCGCCGAAAACGGCGATTCTAAATACTGTCATTTTTTTTTAAAACTGGCGCCATTGGCAGCCGTGTAAAGCGGAAGAGAGGTCGAGGCGTCGCTTCCGTGTTTACATTCAGACTCGAACGAAGCCGATGCTTCGTTCCAATCAGTCTCTAGCCACTGGAAGTAGCGGTTCGCGGCTCCCGGTGGGACGGGAGGCTTGGTCAGAGCAGCAAGAGGGGGGATGTCCCCTCCCGCTCCTCCGGTATAACAACCGAGCGGCTTTTAGAAAAACGACGTCATTTGTGACGAAACGGCGTAGGGAGGAGCGGCGTGCTGACGTCACTAACATACCGAGAGTCCGGAAGGAACGGGCTGTCTTTAGCCGGCCGGCTATTATACTATACACCACACGCCTTTGTACTACATCCAACTGTAAGTGCAATTTTAACTTAATAAATACCATTTTAATACTGGATTACGCTATGGTGGCTTTCTTTTCCATTTGCAATTTGGATTCGGGCTGCATGGAGAGGACTGGCGTATAATCCTAGTGGAGGAATACAGATTCTAGCCACTCTTAGAGACCCTGGCAGGGGATACCAGCTATCTGCTTTTACTGATCTCTGATGGGATCGGGTGTTCCGGTAAGCGGCAGTAATCTCTAATGGTGGTGGAATCTTTGTCTATCAGAATAACAGCACTCTTTCATCTGGTGTTTGTGTTTGAAGTCACCAACAGTGAACTGAGGAGACCTTGATTCATTTATGTCATTCTATTGGACACTCTCTGATAACTAACTTTATGTACAGGACTATTTCTTTGATATTGGCAAATTTATATTTAGTTACAATTTTTGATTAATCTGTTACTATTGTTCGTTTGTATTCTCAAGGATTGGATTCTGGATAATCTTTTATTCACTGTAAGGATTTATTATTCACATTTTTTGCGCAGCTTTTTTTAAGTTTACAATAACTGGTGTGGCGGTGATCAAAGACACAATAACTGGTGTGGAGGTAATCAGGGACACAATAACTGGTGTGGTGGTGATCGGGGATACAATAACTGGTGTGGTGGTGATCGGGGGACACAATAACTGGTGTGGAGGTGATCAGGGACACAATAACTGGTGTGGAGGTGATCAGGGACACAATAACTGATGTGGAGGTGATCAGAGACACAATAACTGGTGTGGTGGTGATCAGGGACACAATAACTGGTGTGGTGGTGATTGGGGACACAATAACTGGTGTGGTGGTGATCAGGGACACAATAACTGGTGTGGAGGTGATCGGGGACACAATAACTGGTGTGGAGGTGATCGGGGACACAATAACTGGTGTGGTGGTGATCGGGGACACAATATCTGGTGTGGTGGTGATCGGGGACACAATATCTGGTGTGGTGGTGATCGGGGACACAATAACTGGTGTGGAGGAGATCGGGGACACAATAACTGGTGTGGAGGTGATCGGGGACACAATATCTGGTGTGGTGGTGATCGGGGACACAATATATGGTGTGGTGGTGATCGGGGACACAATAACACGTATTACCAGAATTTATCTCCAAAATGAAGAGAATGTTCCGGTCCCATAAATGGGAAAATGTTCTGACCCTGAAGGGGTTAATCTACAAATAATAAATGTTGGGGCAGCGCTCGCACTATGGACAAAATATCTGAATCCACAACACAGAGATCATGATGCCTGTGAACCCATAGATGCCTCTATAGCAGTAAATGGGGAGAGCAGAAGTGCCACAGATACTCCAGTGGATGTCGGGACATCTTTTTGATAAAGTTGCCCCCCTTCCGGGTTCACCATCTCATCCCTCCAAAATCCCGTCCCTTTCAGCCTCCTATTGTGAGGCTCATCATAGTGTCTCTGGAGGGGCGCTGATCATTCCCGTGTAAAATCTTACAGAAATCTTCCCTAATCCCGACCTTTATTTATCATTTCATTCCCCCCACATACAATGTCTGGAGCCGACATTTACTGACATCAATAACTCCCCTCGTGGTACAGACCATAAATTCCCTCATTGTAATATACGGGGTTATTCTACATTTCCACACTATATATGTGTGTATCCTCATCTGCTGGAGATAAAAGACGTCACAGTGACTATGGAGGAAGAGGACGGACATGACGGGGTTACTGGGTGTAAATAGAAAATAAGATCTTATTACCTCATCTGCTGCCACTTCCAGTAATGTCTCCTCTACTTCGTATTACATAGAACTTCCTGGCTGTATCTGACATCACTTCCTGTCTGTATTCCATAGAGACTTTCTGTCTGGGTGGATGTGAGATCACCACCTTGTGGAGCTCAGAGGAACTGCAGCCCCAAGAAAAGTCTCTGCTGTGTGTATGTACTGTATGTATATCCTTATAGACAGATCATCTCCACTCCCACCAAGGGGGATAGAAATATATTACTGCTCGGGGGAGGGGAGACATTTTGGCCCCTTTGATTTTGCAGTAAAATTGATGTCAGATTTAGTCATGTAGAACATCTGTTATATGGATACAAAGAACCCCAGCCGAGAGTAAAGGGTGGAAATGGCTCCTGATTAGGGTTGCCACCTTTTCTTCAAGCCAAACCCGAACACATTAGTAGCGCACGGCAATTTTTTTTTTTTTTTCCAGTAGTACATTAAATTCATTAGCTCTGTACAATGCAAGGCAATTTTTATGTATTTATGTAGTATACACTATACATATATTTTGTGATTAAATAACATTTCTAATCATATGGAGTTAATCACAAGAGTCCCCCTTTACATCAGAGTCAAAAAAGTTGACACTCTTGGCTTACAATAGCAGTGAGCAACCGTGCTGGGTAGCCACAGTCTGGGCCAGCCAGGGGTGGACTGATAACTCATGGGGCCTCCAGGCAACTGAAGATCATGGGTCCCCCAGGTTTAAAGATGGCTGTCTCATGGGAGCCAACATTAATGTGGCAGGCCGAAGCTTAGAGGCACGAACTCTGCGACATGCAGAGTGGCAGAAGGAGTGTGGTGGGTATGATGGGGGTATGTACAGGAGAAGCGTGTGGAGGGTATGATGGGGGTAGTATGTGTAGGAGAGGAGTGCGGAGGGGATGGTGGGGGTAGTATGTGAAGGAGAGGAGTGCGGAGGGGATGGTGGGGGTAGTATGTGTAGGAGAGGAGTGCGGAGGGGATGGTGGGGGTAGTATGTGTAGAAGAGGAGTGCGGAGGGGATGGTGGGGGTAGTATGTAAAAGGAGAGAAGTGCGGAGAGGATGGTGGGGGTAGTATGTGTAGGAGAGGAGTGCGGAGGGGATGGTGGGGGGTAGTATGTGTAGGAGAGAAGTGTGGAGGGGATGGTGGGGGTAGTATGTAAAGGAGAGAAGTGTGGAGGGGATGGTGGGGGTAGTATATAAAAGGAGAGAAGTGCGGAGAGGATGGTGGGGGTAGTATGTGTAGGAGAGAAGTGCGGAGGGGATGGTGGGGGTAGTATGTGTTGGAGAGGAGTGCAGAGGGGATGGTGGGGGTAGTATGTGAAGGAGAGGAGTGCGGAGGGGATGGTGGGGGTAGTATGTGTAGGAGAGGAGTTTGGAGGGGATGGTGGGGGTAGTATGTGTAGAAGAGGAGTGCGGAGGGGATGGTGGGGGTAGTATGTAAAAGGAGAGAAGTGCGGAGAGGATGGTGGGGGTAGTATGTGTAGGAGAGGAGTGCGGAGGGGATGGTGGGGGTAGTATGTGTAGGAGAGGAGTGCGGAGGGGATGGTGGGGGTAGTATGTGTAGGAGAGGAGTGCAGAGGGGATGGTGGGGGTAGTATGTGTAGAAGAGGAGTGCGGAGGGGATGGTGGGGGTAGTATGTAAAAGGAGAGAAGTGCGGAGAGGATGGTGGGGGTAGTATGTGTAGGAGAGGAGTGCGGAGGGGATGGTGGGGGTAGTATGTGTAGGAGAGAAGTGTGGAGGGGATGGTGGGGGTAGTATGTAAAGGAGAGAAGTGTGGAGGGGATGGTGGGGGTAGTATATAAAAGGAGAGAAGTGCGGAGAGGATGGTGGGGGTAGTATGTGTAGGAGAGAAGTGCGGAGGGGATGGTGGGGGTAGTATGTGTAGGAGAGAAGTGTGGAGGGGATGGTGGGGGTAGTATGTAAAGGAGAGAAGTGTGGAGGGGATGGTGGGGGTAGTATATAAAAGGAGAGAAGTGCGGAGAGGATAGTAAGGGTAGTATGTGTAGGAGAGAAGTGCGGAGGGGATGGTGGGGGTAGTATGTGTAGGAGAGGAGTGCGGAGGGGATGGTGGGGGTAGTATGTGTAGGAGAGAAGTGCGGAGGGGATGGTGGGGGTAGTATGTGTAGGAGAGAAGTGTGGAGGGGATGGTGGGGGTAGTATGTGTAGGAGAGCAGTGTGGAGGGGATGGTGGGGGTAGTATGTGTAGGAGAGAAGTGCGGAGGGGATGGTGGGGGTAGTATGTGTAGGAGAGAAGTGCGGAGGGGATGGTGGGGGTAGTATGTGTAGGAGAGGAGTGTGGAGGGGATGGTGGGGGTAGTATGTGTAGGAGAGAAGTGTGGAGGGGATGGTGGGGGTAGTATGTGTAGGAGAGGAGTGTGGAGGGGATGGTGGGGGTAGTATGTGTAGGAGAGGAGTGCGGAGGGGATGGGGGGGGTAGTATGTGTAGGAGAGGAGTGTGGAGGGGATGGTGGGGGTAGTATGTGTAGTAGGGGAGTGCGGAGGGGATGGTGGGGGTAGTATGTGTAGGAGAGAAGTGCGGAGGGGATGGTGGGGGTAGTATGTGTAGGAGGAGTGCGGAGGGGATGATGCCAGCTGGATGTATGAAGTGCCTGGATGGGGGGGTGATGCACCTGGGGGGAGTTGGGGGTATGTACAGGAGAAGCGTGTGGAGGGTATGATGGGGGTAGTATGTGTAGGAGAGGAGTGCGGAGGGGATGGTGGGGGTAGTATGTGAAGGAGAGGAGTGCGGAGGGGATGGTGGGGGTAGTATGTGTAGGAGAGGAGTGCGGAGGGGATGGTGGGGGTAGTATGTAAAAGGAGAGAAGTGCGGAGAGGATGGTGGGGGTAGTATGTGTAGGAGAGGAGTGCGGAGGGGATGGTGGGGGTAGTATGTGTAGGAGAGAAGTGTGGAGGGGATGGTGGGGGTAGTATGTAAAGGAGAGAAGTGTGGAGGGGATGGTGGGGGTAGTATATAAAAGGAGAGAAGTGCGGAGAGGATGGTGGGGGTAGTATGTGTAGGAGAGAAGTGCGGAGGGGATGGTGGGGGTAGTATGTGTTGGAGAGGAGTGCGGAGGGGATGGTGGGGGTAGTATGTGTAGAAGAGGAGTGCGGAGGGGATGGTGGGGGTAGTATGTAAAAGGAGAGAAGTGCGGAGAGGATGGTGGGGGTAGTATGTGTAGGAGAGGAGTGTGGAGGGGATGGTGGGGGTAGTATGTGTAGGAGAGAAGTGCGGAGGGGATGGTGGGGGTAGTATGTGTAGGAGAGAAGTGCGGAGGGGATGGTGGGGGTAGTATGTGTAGGAGAGGAGTGCGGAGGGGATGGTGGGGGTAGTATGTGTAGGAGAGAAGTGTGGAGGGGATGGTGGGGGTAGTATGTGTAGGAGAGGAGTGTGGAGGGGATGGTGGGGGTAGTATGTGTAGGAGAGGAGTGCGGAGGGGATGGGGGGGGGTAGTATGTGTAGGAGAGGAGTGTGGAGGGGATGGTGGGGGTAGTATGTGTAGTAGAGTAGTGCGGAGGGGATGGTGGGGGTAGTATGTGTAGGAGAGAAGTGCGGAGGGGATGGTGGGGGTAGTATGTGTAGGAGGAGTGCGGAGGGGATGATGCCAGCTGGATGTATGAAGTGCCTGGATGGGGGGGGGGGTGATGCACCTGGGGGGAGTTGGGGGCTGAGAAATAGTGATGTATATAAAAACAAAAGCTATTGTACTCATCCACTAATATTTACAACAATGAAAACTCCCAGCCCCCAGCACCCTGTATGTACAGATGATGTGAAGGTAATGGATGACCATTCATATATCCCTGTGTTATCCAGACTCTGTACAATCAGAAGTTTACACTCTCCACACACACGGGGTTAATGAATGGTCATAAATTACTGCACATTATCTGGACTGAGGAGGGGGGATGTTTGTACAGACAGAGGAGGCTTGGAAGATATTGTCAGACACACTCCCGATCCTCCTGTCACCTTAACCCTTCACAGCAACTCCTGCCAAACAAATCCTGTCAGCTTTCCACCCCAGGAGACTCCTCAGACAAAAACTCTCAGCTCACCTCTTCCCCGCATGTAATGTGAGCAGCAGCGCCAGTCCGACATGATCTCCTCCTCCCGACATGATCTCCTCTCCTCTCCTCCTCAGCTCTGCCTCCCGGGTAAGCACACCGCACTAGTGATCGGAGGGGGGGGGGGGGGGGGGAGTTGGTCACTGAGAGAGACTCTGCAGGAGCCTGGAGGGGGGGGGGGAGACAGGATGGAATAAGCTTAAGATTCTAACAATTACCCCAGCACAGTGTTTTTATGGAGAAGCAGTGACACTGCTGCTGTCTCCACAGTGACACATATGCTAATGGAGCTCCCCCTGACTGATGGTCTGTCCGGGTTTCAGAGAGTCTGAAAACCGGGCAGATGATTCAGAACCCGTACTGTCCGGGTGAATCCCGTACAGGTGGCAACCCTACTCCTGATCCCCAGATTTGGGCAATTATGTCACCAATATAAATAGAAAAAAACCTGCGCTATGTGTAACAACTCAAATACCTACAGAAATAACTTATACCGGACTGCTGCTGTAACAAAGGTAAGTATTCCCTTTATCACCTAGAAGAGCATTATGTGTCACAGCGCTGTCCTATTGTGTGTGCGCATAAATTATCACCAATACACTAAAATATGTGGAGACATTCATATATAAAGTGCTAGGGGCTCAAATAATATTCCATGTGGATCTACTGCTTCCACTTTACACCTACTTCATTGATCTTATGGTGTTTATCAATAAAACAAGTGAACTGATCCATGTGCAAATTCATATACAACATAAAGTGCTTTGTGCTCAAGATGCTGTTCTCTGCAGATCCACGGCTTCCACTTTGCACCTACTTCTTTATTCTTCTAATGTTTGCTGCTTTATTAAAAAAATTTAAAAATCTGTGCAAATTCATGTAATCAACTAACTTATTTAAAAAAATATCCACCAATCAGTGAAAAGTTAATAAGGTGTGAAAGTTCTCCGTGCTCCAGCTGTGCCAGCTGTAGTGTAGCCACGGCCTTCTTCCACCTCTTACACACGTGATGGTGAGGGTGTCCCCTTAGTAGTGCTTCCCCACTCACCAGAGCAATATGACTCCCAGCTTTTCATCTACCAGAGTCACCAACATCCTTCACACTCTCCTCACCTCCGATGGCAAAGGAACTGGATCCTCCTCGCTCACTCCTGCAAGTCTGCTGCGCTTTCTGTCAGTCTCCCTCCTAGACTCGTCTTCCTCCTCCGACCGCTGTTCCAGCAGGAGCTCTGCCTCTTCATACACACTCAGGGCTCCGGCTCTTCATACACACTCAGGAGCTCCGCCTCTTCATACACACTCAGGAGCTCCGCCTCTTCATACACACTCAGGGCTCCGCCTCTTCATACACACTCAGGGCTCCGCCTCTTCATACACACTCAGGGCTCCGCTTCTTCATACACACACAGGAGCTCCGCCTTTTCATACACACTCAGGGCTCTGCCTCTTCATACACACTCAGGGCTCCGCCTCTTCATACACACTCAGGGCTCCGCCTCTTCATACACACTCAGGGCTCCGCCTCTTCATACACACTCAGGGCTCCGCCTCTTCATACACACGCAGGAGCTCCGCCTTTTCATACACACTCAGGGCTCTGCCTCGTCATACACACGCAGGTGTTTGTCGTGATGTATGTAGAGAGACAGCACAAACCATTACTGTACATAAGCCATGTTTACTGAAAGAACCAGCAGGAAAAAGGAAACACAACACAGGAAGAAGTACAATAGAGATGCACCATAGAGTTGCATTTAAAGAAACATGTCATCCATAACATCTCCCCCTTTTAGTGTTAATAAATGAACATTGTGAAATTTAAAACAGACAAATCAATAACACATTCTACAGGTTAAGTCTCATAGGTGGTTTTGAACATCTACCACTATGGGTGAAGACTGGCCCTTGTACAAGGATTCCTTTAGCCCTTTCTGAAGTTACTGGGCTCCTCTCATCACGTACTGGCATGCTCTGCGCTTGACAGCTGTCGGGTATACTTGGTTGCCCAGAACTGTCATTGCCGTTGGTATGAGGCATTCCCTCTGTACATGTCTCACTGTCAATGGGTGAGTCTGATCTATCAACGGGATACTGAGAATCAGTCTGCTCTGCCACTCTCAAATCCACTCGATTGCGGCGATAGAGAGTTCCTTCAACGTCCACAAGATAGGAGCGTGGTGCAACCTTTTGCAGACAAGTACCTATTCTCCAACGGCCTGTTCGATCTCCAGATAATGGTTTTATACGGATTCGTTCTCCAATATTCAATTCTGGCAAATCTCTGGCCGATGTGTCATATCGTGCCTTTGACACTTGTCTCTTCATCCTTATTTTTTCTGGAACACCTTGTATAACAGAGGGTTCAAGAAGCCTATTTGATACTGGTAAGGAGGTCTTTAATCTCCTTGACATCAGTCTTTGTGCCGGGCTACTATCCATGCCTTCAGTCGGAGTGTTTCTCCAATGTAAAATGGCCTTCCATGGGTCTTTACCATCACTTTGTGCTTTCTTGCATAAATTTTTAACAATCTTTACAGCTGATTCAGCTTTGCCATTAGCCTGTGGATGACGTGGTGAGGAAGTAACATGCTCAAACTCCCATTCAGTGGCAAATTTTCTGAATTGTAGGCTTGCAAACTAAGGGCCATTGTCGGAGATCACTGTATCTGGTTGGCCATGACGTGCAAACTGAGCCTTGCACCTCTTAATTGTAGCTTCAGTGGATAAGTCGGGAAAAAGGTCTATTTCCCAGAAGTCTGAATAATGATCGACTAAAAGCAGGTATTCCTTGCCTGCGTAGTTGAATAAGTCCATACTGATAATCTGCCACGGACGTGTAGGTATCTCATGTGACATCATGGTTTCTTTCTGTTGCAAATGGGCATATTCATTGCAGGTGGGACAATTACTGACAAAGTCTTTGATTTCACCATGCATGTTGGGCCAGTAAAGAGTATCACGAGCTTGCCTGTAGCATGCTTCACCACCAATATGGCTGGAGTGTATGCGTAATAACATCTCTGCTCTCAGTGACTTCGGCACGATGACCCTTGGACCTTTGTACAAGATACCATTTTGTATGCTGATCTCATCTCTAAAGGACCAGTATTCCCTTACAATTCCAGGTACTGCATCTTTTTCATCTGGCCACCCACTCAAAACAATAGACTTCAAAGCTTGTAAAGTTGCATCACTGTCAGTGTGCTGTATGAGTTGATGTAGTCGTTGATCTGTGACATTAAGATAGTCTGCTTGATTGATATCGGCAAATAATTTTTGTTCCTGTTCCAGCAGACAAATTGTACGATGCTCATGCTCACCTCCAGGTGCCACATTATCTGACATAGCTCTGCTCAGGGTATCGCTGATATACATTTCACATCCTGGCTTGTAGACAACATTGAGGTTGTAATGCTGCAATGTAAGCATCATGCTCTGTAAACGCTTGGGAGCACACAAAAGGGGCTTTTTGAATATGGCTATCAAAGGTTTGTGATCAGTTTCAGCTGTAATTGAATCCCGTCCATAAAGATAATGATGGAAACGCTGGCAAGCAAATACAATGCTTAAACATTCCTTCTCAATTTGAGCATAATTTTGCTCAGCTGATGAAAGAGCTCTGGACGCATATGCAACTGGCTGACCTTTCTGCAAAAGGCAACAGCCTAGACCATTTTTACTGAAGTCACTTTGTATGGTAACAGGCTTTGTGACATCATAGTATTTCAACACTGGGGCAGAGGTGACCAAGTATTTTATATCCTCTACTGCCCGGTCATGCTTGGGAAGCCAGTGCCAAACTGCATCTTTGTCCAGAAGTCGCCTTAGTGGCTCACACACCTCAGATAAGTGTGGCAGGAATTTTGCTAGGTATGTAACAAAGCCAATAAATCTCTGTACCGCTTTGGCATCAGCAGGTTGTGGCATGTCCACAATGGCTTTAATCTTATCCGGGTCAGCTTTTAAGCCTTGTGAAGACAGGATATGTCCATGGAAACGGACTTCTTTCACCTTGAACTGCAATTTCTTCACACTAAGCCTCAGCATCACCTGCCTACAACGATCCAGTAGCGCTATTAACTTTTCATCATGGTCTTGCTCAGCCTCCTCATCTGTATTGCCGCAGCCAACTATAAGAATGTCATCAGCTACTGGCTCAATTCCGTCAAGACCACCTAATAGTTCATGCTGCTTTCGCTGGTATACCTCCGGTGCTACAGAGACTCCAAATGGTAGTTTGAGACATCTCTTTCTGCCCCAAGGAGTCCAGAACGTGGTCATGTAGCTACTCTTTTCATCCAGTTTGCACTGTAAAAAGGCATCTCTAGCATCCACAAGTGTGAAGACACGTGCTTTAGGTAGTTTGTGCAAAATATCATCGAGTGTTGGCATTAAGTAGTGTGACCGTTTCAGGGCCATATTCAGAAACTTGGGATCAATGCATATTCTGATCTTCTCAGGCTTTCTAATAACAACCATGTTACTGATCCAATCTGTAAGCTCTGTTACTGAAGTTAGATGTCCTTCAGCTTCATATTTATCTAGTTGAGCTTTAACCAGTGGCTTAATGGCGATAGGCACATTGCGTGGGGCACATTGTACAGGTTGAATGGTAGGATCAAGTTCAAAACGAACCTCTCCTGGAACAGAGACTATCGGGCCCTCAAACACATCACTGTAGGTGTGAAGAATTTGCTGTTTTGTCAGTGGCCTAGTCAGAGATTTTGCAGGCTGATTATCAACATTATGTAGCTCAGCAGGAATGGTGAACAGCATCAGTCCAAGGCGCTCACATGTTGAACCTGATAATAGCGGTTTCTGATCGGCATCAACAATCTCAAAGTTCAGTTTGTGTATACAATCACGTATGCTGCATTCTGTTTGGAATAGCCCCAATGATTCCATTAGTTCCCCTGAATACAACTTTAGTTTGGTGCTACTAGGCTGAAGGGGTGCTCTGGGTGCCAGTTTCATTTTGTCCTTTATACTCATGACATCACACGTTGCACCCGAGTCCAGCTGGCAGGGTTGGATTATATTGTTTAATCTGAGGTTTACAAACCATTTTTTGCCCTTTGTGTATACAGCACCAATGCATTCTGAGGAGTAAACCATATCAGTGCTAAGCAGGTGTGCATCCTCCGGATCTGACATTTGCTCAATTGTGTGCAGCTTCCTTGCTTCCATTTTACTGGAGAGACACACTCTTGCAAAGTGATTTGGTTTAGCACATGCAGTACAGATTTTCCCATATGCAGGACACTTTTCTTTCTCTCGTACATGCACATTGCCGCAATACTTGCATGATGCAGGCTTCCTCCCTGGTGAGTTGTGTAGGTGACCCTTGTGCGGAAACTTATGCTGGTGGTTTTTGAAGTTTTGCTGTTGTTTAGAGGCTGCATTGATATTGTCAATCAGTTTATCCTGCTCCATAGCTTTCATATGTTTGTCAGTAAGTTCAGCAGTGCGACATATCTCAATTGCTGTTTGTAGATCTAAATCATGTTTCCTCAATAGGTGGCGGAGTGTGCTTTCACTGGTGATACCCAAAACTATTTTATCACGAATAAGTTCATCTCTCAGAGAGCCAAACTCACAGCTTGCAGCTTTTTCTCTTAGCCGTGTGACAAACCTGTCTATTGATTCACAGTCTTCTTGCTTACAGCAGCCAAATATATATCTTTCATAGATTACATTTTTAGAGGGTCTGAAGAAAGCTTCTAATGCATCCAGAATGGTTTTGGTGTCACTCTTTTGCTCCTCTGTGAGGTTCAGATTATGCTTGTAAACATGGAGGCATTCACTGCCCATTATCCTTCTCAGCGTGGCTGCTTGCACTGCTGCAGACTTCTCATTTAACCCTGTGGCTAGGGAATAGTCCTGAAACTCAGCCCTGAAATTGTCCCAGTTACTGCCAACATCTCCACTCACCCTCATTGCCTCAGGCAGTGGAATGCTGTTAGCTGCCATGATGCTGTTTTCCTTGCTGCAAACACTCAGCATCCAGGACAGGACTGCAATTGTCAGGAGGCACAATCAGTTCCAAGAATACTCACATGAAGGCTGGCAGTCTCTCAGCATCAAATGTGTAGAAAGAGCATGGATCCAAATCTTCTGACACCATGTTTGTCGTGATATATGTAGAGAGACAGCACAAACCATTACTGTACAGTTTACTGAAAGAACCAGCAGGAAAAAGGAAACACAACACAGGAAGAAGTACAATAGAGATGCACCATAGAGTTGCATTTAAAGAAACATGTCATCCATAACAGCAGGAGCTCCGCCTCTTCATACACACTCAGGGGCTCCGCCTCTTCATACACACTCAGGAGCTCCGCCTCTTCATACACACTCAGGGCTCTGCCTCTTCATACACACTCAGGAGCTCCGCCTCTTCATACACACTCAGAGCTCCGCCTCTTCATACACACTCAGGGCTCTGCCTCTCCATACACACTCAGGAGCTCCGCCTCTTCATACACACTCAGGAGCTCCGCCTCTTCATACACACTCAGAGCTCCGCCTCTTCATACACACTCAGGGCTTCGCCTCTTCATACACACTCAGGGCTCCGCCTCTTCATACACACTCAGGGCTCCGCCTCTTCATACACACTCAGGAGCACCGCCTCTTCATACACACTCAGAGCTCCGCCTCTTCATACACACTCAGAGCTCCGCCTCTTCATACACACTCAGGGCTTCGCCTCTTCATACACACTCAGGGCTTCGTCTCTTCATACACACTCAGGAGCTTCGCCTCTTCATACACACTCAGGGCTCTACCTCTTCATACACACTCAGGGAGGAGAGAGAGGGGAATCCCACATTGTGTAATGCCTTTTATTTAAAGGAAATACTAAAAACTGCACTCACTGAAGTGGGAAGCTGACACATTTAGCATTGGTAGTCATACTGCAACTGAAGGTTCATCTTGGCTGAATACCAATTCAGTGCAGCCGTTATCTCACCCCCAAACACGGCAAATTCTGTCAAACCCAAATAAAACAGAACCAAACAAGTGATCTGTTTATTGGTCCCTTATTGGTGACCGATGGGAGAAGGATCCCCTCATATCAGTGATCAGTGAAAGAAGGACATTTTTACATTATCATGAAATCGTTGTTACTGAAAGACAGAAATTGATCAATTCTGAGGGAACCCCTAGAATCCTTTAGAGGAACCCCCGGCTGATAAAGACTGGACTAGTCAGTAATATATTTCTATCCCCTTTGGTGGGAGTGGAGATGACCCATATATATAAGGATATACAGTACATACACACACAGCACAAGATCACTTCAATCTATTTCTCAGGACTGCAGTTCCTCTGAGCTCCACAAGATGGTGATCTCAGTTCTATCAGGAAGACAGACAGGAAGTGATGTCAGCTACAGACAGGAAGTTCCGGGTGAGAGGTGAGTCAAGAGGAAGTAGAGAGGGGACATTACTGGAAGAAGCAGCAGAGGAGATAATAAGATCCTATTTTCTATTTACACCCAGTAACCCCCGTCACGTCCTCTTCCTCCATAGAGCATCACCTATAGAAAATATAGAGTACTGAAGTCTGTCACCATTTCACGGGTGCACAAAAATTTAAGGTTTGATATGTTGGGTATTTATTTACTCTGATTTAAAATTTTACTAAAAAAATGGGTAATTTGTTGTTTTTGTGCCCCCTGAAATGACCTTTTGTGTGTTTTTTACTGAAATTTTGTGTTTCCTAGACTTTTGCGATAATATCGTGTGACATAAAACACATCGACACAATTCTAATCTTTTTGGCTCTACCACAATGTATTTTAAATGAAACAAAAAAGATGTGCTTTAACTGCAGACTTTCAGCTTTAATTTGAGGGAATTTACATCCAAATCACGTGAACGGTGTAGGAATTACAACAGTTTGTATATGTGCCTCCCACTTTTTAACCACTTCCCGCCCGGTTAATAGGAGATTGACGTTCGAGAAGTGGTTGTGTTATCCTGACTGAACGTCTATTGACGTCCTGCAGGATAACAGCCGCCGCGCGTCTGGGGGGGAGGGGCGCGCGCGCATCGTGGCAATCAGTGGAGCGGTGTGTCAGTCTGACCCACCACTACACTGATCTCAGTAAAGAGCCTCCGGCGGAGGCTTTTTACCACGTGATCAACCGTGTCTGATCACGATGTAAACAGGAAGAGCCGTTGATCGGCTCTTCCTCACTCTCGTCTGACAGATGTGAGTAGAGGAGAGCCGATCGACGGCTCTCCTGACAGGGGGGGTTCGCGCTGATTATCAGCGCAGCCCGCCCTCGGATGCCCACACTGGACCACCAGGATGCCGCCCAGGACCACCAGGGAAGCACCTATCATGTGGATGGCCAGGTAAGTCCCCCATGGCCATCCACATGTATAATTAGAGGCCTAACTTATGCCAATCAGTGCCCACAAATGGGCACTGACTGGCACCATCTTGGCACATTTTTTTGTGATGCACAGCAATGCCACCCACCAGTGTCACCAGTGGCACCCACCAGTGTCACCTATCAGTGCCCATCCGTGCCACCTACTAGTGCCACCCATAAGTACCCATCAGTGACGCCTATTAATGCCCATCAGTGCTGCATACCAGTGCCACCTATCAGTGTCCATCAGTGCAGCCATATCGGTGCCCATCTTTGAAGAAGAAAACATACTTATTTACCAAAAAAAATAACAGAAACAAAGAAAAACTTTTTTTTTTTTCAAAATTTTCGCTGTTTTTTAATTTGTTGTGCAAAAAATAATAACGGCAAAGGCGATCAAATACCACCGAAAGAAAGCTCTATTTGTGGGAACAAAATGAAAAAAAATTGTTTGGGTACAGTGTAGCATGACCGCGCAATTGTTATTCAAATTGCGACAGCACTGAAAGCTGAAAATTGGCCTGGACAGGAAGGTGTATATGTGCCTGGTATTGAAGTGGTTAAGGGACCAAAAGTAATGGGACAGATTAACAATCATAAATCAAACTTTCACTTTTTAATACTTGGTTGCAAATCCTTTCCAGTCAATTACAGCCTGAAGTGTGGAACGCGATGACATCACCAGACGCTGGGTTTCATCCCTCGTGATGCTCTGCCAGGCCTCTGCTGCAACTGTCTTCAGTTCCTGCTTGTTCTTGGGATATTTTCCCTTCAGTTTTGTCTTCAGCAAGTGAAATGCATGCTCAATCGGATTCAGGTCAGGTGATTGACTTGGCCATTGCATAACATTCCACTTCTTTCCCTTAAACTCTTTGGTTGCTTTCGCAGTATGCTTCGGGTCATTGTCCATCTGCACTGTGAAGCGCCGTCCAATGCGTTCTGAAGCATTTGGCTGAATATGAGCCGATAATAATATTCCCCGAACCACTTCAGAATTCATCCTGCTGCTTATGTCAGCAGTTACATCATCAATAAATACAAGAGAACCAGTTCCATTGGCAGCCATACATGCCCACGCCATGACACTACCACCACCATGCTTCACTGATGAGGTGGTATGCTTTGGATCATGAGCAGTTCCTTTACTTCTCCATACTCTTCTCTTCCCATCACTCTGGTACAAGTTGATCTTGGTCTCATCTGTCCATAGGATGTTGTTCCAGAACTGTGAAGGCTTTTTTAGATGTTGTTTGGCAAACTCTAATCTGGCCTTCCTGTTTTTGAGGCTCACCAATGGTTTACATTTTGTGGTGAATCCTCTGTATTCACTCTGGTGAAGTCTTCTCTTAATTGTTGACTTTGACACACATACACCTACCTCCTGGAGAGTGTTCTTCCTCTGGCCAACTGTTGTGAAGGGTGTTTTCTTCGCTCATCCACCACAGTTGTTTTCCGTGGTCTTCCGGGTCTTTTGGTTTATAAAGGTAAAATGGCGCAAAACCGAAAACCCAAAAAAGTATCCAATGGTGAACAAACAAAAAAGTACTGAATAAGCATACAATTATATGCACAAAGAGGCAATAAGTCCACTCTTTGTGAAGAAGTCAATGATTGATGCACATTGACAGTGCAGGTGCAGTATGCTGGATGGTAATATAAATGGGATATGGTGTGGGAGGGATGAAGAGAGGAAAGGGTTAAGTCCGCGCTTACCGCAGCCATCCAGGGGGAACAGAACTCATGTTCCGAAACACAAGAACAGGAAGCGCCTCTGGGTGCAGACTGTATAAAACGTTTAATCAAATAGAAAGGTTTGTAAAAACACTCACATTTAAGTGGTAAGTTTGTGCATGATAAGGTCCCAAACAACCAGGGTCATCAGTGATATCTGTCTCTGTGGAGCCGATGAATGTGCTGTCTCTGCAGTCGTCTCTGTAGCCACTAGATGGTATACAGCCAGCAGCAGTGGATGGACATCAGAGCGAGGCTTGAGGGGCAGACTGCAATCCAGGCGAGGAGAGATGATGTCACTGGAATACGCAACGTTTCTCAAGATGGCGTGCTTTGAATGACGTGACGGCCGCGCTCATTCGCAGGAACCAGTGACGAAGGATATTATAAGGAGAGGGAGGGGTCTTTTGGTGATGCTGAGCTCACCGGTGCGTTCTTTCTTTTTAAGGATGTTCCAAACAGTTGATTTGGTCACACCTAATGTTTTTGCTATCTCTCTGATGGGTTTGTTTTGTTTTTCCAGCCTAATGATGGCTTGCTTCACTGATAGTGACAGCTCTTTGGATCTCATATTGAGAGTTGACAGCAACAGATTCCAAATGCAATTAGCACACTTGAAATGAACTCTGGACCTTTTATCTGCTCCTTGTAAATGGGATAATGAGGGAATAACACACACCTGGCCATGGAACAGCTGAGCAGCCAATTGTCCCATTACTTTTGGTTCCTTAAAAAAGTGGGAGGCACGTATACAAACTGTTGTAATTCCTACACCGTTCACCTGATTTGGATGTAAATGCCCTCAAATTAAAGCTGAAAGTCTGCAGTTAAAGCACATCTTGTTTGTTTCATTTCAAATTCATTGTGGTGGTGTATAGAGCCAAAAAGATTAGAATTGTGTCAATGTCCCAATATTTATGGACCTGACTGTACATATCCCATGAGGCATTGTAAAACTCTGACATTCACAGACATGACTAGGCAAGATGGGAATTGTAGTTCCTGAATGACTGGAGGGCCATAGTTTGGAGACCCCTGCTCTAGGGCAGTGGTCATCAACCCTGTCCTCAGGGCCCACTAACAGGCCAGGTTTTATGTATTACCTTGGGGGAGATGCAGAGTAGAATACTGCAATCACTGAGCAGCAAATGATATCACCTGGGATGTATTTAGGGTTGCCACCTGTACGGGATTCACCCGGACAGTCCGGGTTCTGAATAATCTGTCCGGTTTTCAGACTCCCTGAAACCCGGACAAATCATTCTGGCATGGGGGGGGAGCTTCGTTAGCATACTTGCCTCTGTGGAGACATTTACAGCAGCAGTGTCATTTCTTCTCACTAAATACACACACTGTGCTGGTGTGTGTGTTGGCAATCTGAAGCTCCTTTCTGTCTCCCCCCTCCAGGCTCCTGCAGTCTCTGTTATCTCTGACCCCCCCCTCTCTGCAGTCACTAGTGCCGTGTTCCGAGAGAAAGGGGAGGCGGAGCTGAGGAGATCACTGTAGCTGCGTCGGGCTGGCCGCTGCTCACTAGGAGGTGAGCTGACTTTTTTTTTTTTTTTTAGTAAGGAAAGTTTCCTAAGGTGCAAAGTTCCAGGAGGATTTCTTGTGCATTGAATAGAATTGAGATAAGCAGAATCGGAAGAGACAGCGAGTGAGTGTGTGTGTGGGGGGCAGGGGAGTCTGCAGCCCGATGATCACAGCCCAGCCAACTCACAGTATCTCCCAAGCAGCAGACTTATCTATGTATACAAACTTCCCCCATTCTCTGTCCAGATTATGTGAAGTCATTTATAACCATTCACTTAACCCTGTGTGTATGTGATGAGTGTACACCTCTGATTGTCCAGACTCAGTGCCTGGAGAACACAGAGTTACATTAATGGTCATCACATCACATCATCTGTACATACAGAGTGCTGGGGGCCGGCGTCTTATAACAGAATGTTTTCATTGAGTAGTATTGTTGTTGTGTGTTTTAGCAGATGACCACAATAGATTTTTTTTTTATTATAGACATCGCTATCTGACCACTTCTCAGCCCCCCACTCCCCCCCCCCCACTTACATCACCCCCAGACCACTTCATACAGACATCACTTAGAGCTGCACCCCCCCCAGCTGAGGGACATCATTCCATAGTCACCCACCCCACAGACACTGCAAGTAATCCCTCCCCATACTGCCCCCATCATCCCCTCCGCACTCCTCTCCCGTACATACTGCCCCCATCATCCCCTCTCCCGTACATACTGCCCCCATCATCCCCTCAGCACTTCTCTCCCGTACATACTGCCCCCATCATCCCCTCCACACCCCTCTCCCGTACATACTGCCCCCATCATCCCCTCAGCACTTCTCTCCCGTACATACTGCCCCCATCATCCCCTCCACACCCCTCTCCTTTACATACTGCCCCCATAAATACCCTCCACACCCCTCTCCCGTACATACTGCCCCCATCATCCCCTCCACACCCCTCTCCCGTACATACTGCCCTCATCATCCCCTCCACACCCCTCTCCTTTACATACTGCCCCCATAAATACCCTCCCCACCCCTCTCCCGTACATACTGCCCCCATCATCCCCTCCACACCCCTCTCCCGTACATACTGCCCTCATCATCCCCTCTCCTTTACATACTGCCCCCATAAATACCCTCCACACCCCTCTCCCGTACATACTGCCCCCATAAATACCCTCCACACCCCTCTCCCGTACATACTGCCCCATCATCCCCTCCACACCCCTCTCCCGTACATACTGCCCCCATCATCCCCTCCGCACTTCTCTCCTGTACATACTGCCTCCATCATCCCCTCCACACCCCTCTCCCGTACATACTGCCTCCATCATCCCCTCTCCCGTACATACTGCCCCCATCATCCCCTCCGCACCCCTCTCCCGTACATACTGCCCCCATCATCCCCTCCACACCCCTCTCCTTTACATACTGCCCCCATAAATACCCTCCACACCCCCTCTCCCGTACATACTGCCCCCATCATCCCCTCCACACCCCTCTCCCGTACATACTGCCCCCATCATCCCCTCCACACCCCTCTCCCGTACATACTGCCCCCATCATCCCCTCCACACCCCTCTCCCGTGCATACTGCCCCCATCATCCCCTCAGCACTTCTCTCCCGTACATACTGCCCCCATCATCCCCTCCCCACCCCTCTCCCGTACATACTGCCCCCATCATCCCCTCCACACCCCTCTCCCGTACATACTTCCCTCATCATCCCCTCTCCTTTACATACTGCCCCCATAAATACCCTCCACACCCCTCTCCCGTACATACTGCCCCCATAAATACCCTCCACACCCCTCTCCCGTACATACTGCCCCATCATCCCCTCCACACCCCTCTCCCGTACATACTGCCCCCATCATCCCCTCCGCACTTCTCTCCCGTACATACTGCCTCCATCATCCCCTCCACACCCCTCTCCCGTACATACTGCCTCCATCATCCCCTCTCCCGTACATACTGCCCCCATCATCCCCTCCGCACCCCTCTCCCGTACATACTGCCCCCATCATCCCCTCCACACCCCTCTCCTTTACATACTGCCCCCATAAATACCCTCCACACCCCCTCTCCCATACATACTGCCCCCATCATCCCCTCCACACCCCTCTCCCGTACATACTGCCCCCATCATCCCCTCCACACCCCTCTCCCGTACATACTGCCCCCATCATCCCCTCCACACCCCTCTCCCGTACATACTGCCCCCATCATCCCCTCAGCACTTCTCTCCCGTACATACTGCCCCCATCATCCCCTCCACACCCCTCTCCCGTACATACTGCCCCCATCATCCCCTCCGCACCCCTCTCCCGTACATACTGCCCCCATCATCCCCTCCGCACCCCTCTCCCGTACATACTGCCCCCATCATCCCCTCCACACCCCTCTCCCGTACATACTGCCCCCATCATCCCCTCCGCACCCCTCTCCCGTACATACTGCCCCCATCATCCCCTCCGCACTTCTCTCCCGTACATACTGCCCCCATCATCCCCTCCACACCCCTCTCCCGTACATACTGCCCCCATCATCCCCTCCGCACCCCTCTCCCGTACATACTGCCCCCATCATCCCCTCCGCACCCCTCTCCCGTACATACTGCCCCCATCATCCCCTCAGCACTTCTCTCCCGTACATACTGCCCCCATCATCCCCTCCACACCCCTCTCCTTTACATACTGCCCCATAAATACCCTCCACACCCCTCTCCCGTACATAATGCCCCCATCATCCCCTCAGCACTTCTCTCCCGTACATACTGCCCCCATCATCCCCTCAGCACTTCTCTCCCGTACATACTGCCCCCATCATCCCCTCCACACCCCTCTCCTTTACATACTGCCCCCATAAATACCCTCCACACCCCTCTCCTTTACATACTTCCCCCATAAATACCCTCCACACCCCTCTCCCGTACATAATGCCCCCATCATCCCCTCCACACCCCTCTCCCCTACATACTGCCCCCATCATCCCCTCCGCACTTCTCTCCCGTACATACTGCCCCCATCATCCCCTCAGCACTTCTCTCCCGTACATACTGCCCCCATCATCCCCTCAGCACTTCTCTCCCGTACATACTGCCCCCATCATCCCCTCTGCACTTCTCTCCCGTACATACTGCCCCCATCATCCCCTCAGCACTTCTCTCCCGTACATACTGCCCCCATCATCCCCTCAGCACTTCTCTCCCGTACATACTGCCCCCATCATCCCCTCTCCTTTACATACTGCCCCCATAAATACCCTCCACACCCCTCTCCCATACATACTGCCCCCATAAATACCCTCCACACCCCTCTCCCGTACGTAATGCCCCCATCATCCCCTCCACACCCCTCTCCCGTACATACTGCCCCCATCATCCCCTCCACACCCCTCTCCTTTACATACTGCCCCCATAAATACCCTCCACACCCCTCTCCCATACATACTGCCCCCATTATACCCTCCGCACTCCTCTCCCAGTCATACTGCCCCCATCACCCCCTCCTTTACATACTACCCCCATAAATACCCTCCACACCCCTCTCCCATACATACTGCCCCCATCATACCCTCCACCGTACATACTGCCCCCATCATACCCTCCACACCCCTCTCCTTTACATACTGCCTCCATCATACCCTCCTCCGCACTCCTCTCCTTTACATACTGCCCCTATCATACCCTCAACACCCCTCTCCCGTAAATACTGCCCCCATAATACCCTCCACACCCCTCTCACATACATACTGCCCCCATAATACCCTCCACACCCCTCTCCTTTACATACTGCCCCATCATACCCTCCAGAAATGTTTTTTAATCACAAAACTATATGTATAGTGTATAAGACATAAAAAATTGCCGTGTACAGAGGCAATGAATTTAAGTACTACCAAAAAAATTTTTTTGCCATGCGCTGCTAAAGTGTTCGGGTTTGGCTTGAAGAAAAGGTGGCAACCCTAGATGTATTTCAGTTTTCCTGCAAACCTGGCCTGTTAGGAGGCCCTGAGGACAGGGTTGATGACTACAGCTCTAGGGTGTCTGGTTTTAGAAAATATATCATGTTTTATATAATCTTTTTTGACTTTATGATTTTTTAACTCCTTCCCACCTGGCCTATAGCAGAATGACAGCCAGGTGGGGGCTCCATTATCCTCACTGGACGTCATATGATGTTCCGGAAGAATAAGCCGCTCGGGCGTGTGGTGATCGATGGTGAGGTGTGTCGTTCTGACATACTGCATCTCCAATCTCAGTAAAGAGCCTATGACGTAGGCATTTTACCATGTGATCAGCTGTGTCCAATCAAATCGTAACCAGGAAGTGCCGGTTATCGGCTTTCCTTTATTCATGCTGACAAGGTGCGAGTGGAGGAGAGCCAATTAGTGGATCTCCTGACAGGGGAATCTGCACTGCTATTCAGCATTGATTATCAGTATAGACCCATCAGCGATGATTGCCAGTGATGCCCAGCAATGTCCATCAGTGCTACATATTAGTGTCACCTCATCAGTGCCCATCAGTGAAGGAGAAAACTTACTTATTTACAAAATGTTTAACAGAAACAAAGAAAAAAATCATATATCTTTATTTGTAGCACACAAAATGAAAACCCCAGTGGTGATCAAATACCACCAAAAGAAAGATCTATTTGTGGGGGAAAAAGATAAAAAAAAATCCTATGTGTACAGTGTTACATGACTGAGTAATTGTCATTCAAAGTGAGAGAGCTGAAAGATGAAAATTGCCCTGGGCAGGAAGGGGTAAAAGTGTCCGTTATTAAAGGGGTTAAACATGTGGGAACAATAAATGTAAAACTGTCTCTGGCAGTGAAAGGCTTAAAGGTAACATTCACCTTCGGGAAGATGTAACATGTTCCTGCAGCGGCTCAGCGATCCGAGTCCTCTGTGTGACAGCAGTGTGGGGAGAAGTTCCCTGTACCGGCTGTCACTTTATGAAAAGAGCGCGGCCGTGCCATTCATTCACAGAGTTCTGTCCTTTGCTGATGTCGGCTTGTAGTTTTCAATGAACTCCCACACCGCTGCTGAGCTCTCTGATAGATGAGGGACAAGGAGATCGTCATAAGGGACAAGGAGATTGGGACCCCGATTTAGTCCCTTGGACAAGTCGTTTTTTCAAAAAATGTTCACACCCCTGGAACTGTTTCTTCCATGATGAAGATCAGCCATGGAGTATATCTGAGGTGTATATCAGGGTGTGCTTCTTCCCCACATGAGAGCTGTGATGTCCAGCAACATTCATATAGAAGACATTTCCCGCACTCAAGGCACTAATACACCTCGAGGGTTGTGTGAGATCCCTGATGTACAAGAAGACAGGACATCATTTAGGAACAATTCCCTAACTCAGGACAGGTAAGTGGCTTCTCCCCCATGTGAGATCTCTGATGTGTGGAAAGATTGGCCTTCTGTGAAAAAAAAATTCCGCTCAGGACAGGAATATGGTTTCTCCCCTGTGTGAGATCTCTGATGCTTGTACATATTGTACTTCAGCGAAAAACATTTCCCGCACTCAGGACAGGGATAAGGCTTCTCCCCCGTGTGAGATCTCTGATGTCTGGAAAGATGGGACTTCACTGAAAAACATTTCCCGCACTCAGGACAGGAATATGGCTTCTCCCCCGTGTGAGATCTCTGATGTGTGTCAAGATTGGGCTTCTGTGAAAAACATTTCCCGCACTCAGGACAGGAATACGGCTTCTGCCCCGTGTGAGATCTCTGATGTATGTAAAAACTGGATATCGCAGAAAAACATTTCCCACACTCAGGACAGGAATACGGCTTCTCCCCCATGTGAGATCTCTGATGTTTGTGAAGATGGGACTTCACTGAAAAGCATTTCCCGCACTCAGGACAGGAATATGGCTTTTCCCCTGTGTGAGACCTCTGATGATCGACAAGGTCTGATTTTTGTGTAAAACTTTTCCCGCACTCAGGACAGGAATACGGCTTCTCTCCTGTGTGAGATTTCCGATGTCTGTAAAGATGGGACTTCTGTGAAAAACATTTCCCGCACTCAGGACAGGAATAAGGCTTCTCCCCTGTGTGAGATCTCTGATGTGTGTAAAGATGGGACTTCACTGAAAAACATTTCCCGCACTCAGGACAGGAATACGGCTTCTCCCCCGTGTGAGATCGCTGATGTGTAGAAAGATAGGACTTCAGTGAAAAACATTTCCCACACTCAGGGCAGGAAAATGGCTTCTCCCCTGTGTGAGATCTTTTATGCTCATTAAGACGGAATCTACAATCAAAACACTTCCCGCACTCAGGACAGGGATATGGCTTCTCCCCTGTGTGAGTTCTTTTATGCCTATTAAGATAGGATTTAAATTGGAAACACTTCCCACACTCAGTACAGGAAAATCTCTTCTCTGTTGGAAGGACGGCACCGTCCCGCACAGTCTGAGGTTCCTCAGGATAAGAGGAATACGATGGTCCGGCACCGTCCCGCACAGTCTGAGGTTCCTCGGGATAAGAGGAATACGATGGTCCGGCACCGTCCCTCACAGTCTGAGGTTCCTCAGGATAAGAGGAATACGATGGTCCGGCACCGTCCCGCACAGTCTGAGGTTCCTCAGGATAAGAGGAATACGATGGTCCGGCACCGTCCCGCACAGTCTGAGGTTCCTCAGGATAAGAGGAATACGATGGTCCGGCACCGTCCCGCACAGTCTGAGGTTCCTCAGGATAAGAGGAATACGATGGTCCGGCACCGTCCCGCACAGTCTGAGGTTCCTCAGGATAAGAGGAATACGATGGTCCGGCACCGTCCCGCACAGTCTGAGGTTCCTCAGGATAAGAGGAATACGATGGTCCGGCACCGTCCCGCACAGTCTGAGGTTCCTCAGGATAAGAGGAATACGATGGTCCGGCACCGTCCCGCACAGTCTGAGGTTCCTCAGGATAAGAGGAATACGATGGTCCGGCACCGTCCCGCACAGTCTGAGGTTCCTCAGGATAAGAGGAATACGATGGTCCGGCACCGTCCCGCACAGTCTGAGGTTCCTCAGGATAAGAGGAATACGATGGTCCGGCACCGTCCCGCACAGTCTGAGGTTCCTCAGGATAAGAGGAATACGATGGTCCGGCACCGTCCCGCACAGTCTGAGGTTCCTCAGGATAAGAGGAATACGATGGTCCGGCACCGTCCCGCACAGTCTGAGGTTCCTCAGGATAAGAAGAATACGATGGTCCGGCACCGTCCCGCACAGTCTGAGGTTCCTCAGGATAAGAGGAATGCGATGGTCCGGCACCGTCCCGCACAGTCTGAGGTTCCTCAGGATAAGAGGAATACGATGGTCCATCTACACTGTGTGGTGCCGGATGGACATTTGAGGTAGTCGGGTTTTCTCCTGGACTATACTGTGTGATGTCCTCATCTTCTACTTTACAGTCTGGAGACAAAGTGAGACAATCCTCTGAGGTTTTCCTCATCTCCCGTCCATCTACTAAAATAGAAATACAAAGATTATTACTAGACATGAGCAGATTGGTTCCCCTAAACCAGGACTCCGCCCACATCAGGCAGCTTTGTCTCTGAGGATCTTACAATTCCCCCCTCAAGGTAACTAGTAAATGGCTCCTGTGATCTCCTACCAGTTCATTTCTTTATTCATGGACCTTAGTCAGAGAGTGAGGAAACAACGAGAACTGTCTTTTATAGGAGTGACAGTGATGAGGGGATTATACGACGAGTGTCCCCTCCCCCTCTATCACTCATTGCCATCTTCCCAACACAAGAAGTACTGCAATTCCTTATTTAGTCATGAATAACAGTGGGGCTGAGCCCCACCAAAGGTCAGAGAGTGCGGATGGGGGGAGAACAACCAAGATGAAGACTGGACTGATCCTGAAGACCACCATCATTGGGTTATTGACTCCTCCCTCATTATCACTTTCTGTTTAAGGTTCCAAAGTTTGAGGATGTTATCACAATAATATCAACATGTAAAAGTCTGTGCTCCAATCAAATCAGATATAAAATGTCCAGCTGGTAGGAAATGGGTGTAACAAAAGAGAATACATATTATGTGTATATATAGCAGTGGGTAGAGGTGAGAGAGCAGAAGTCAGGACTATGTAATGTACAACATATTGTATAAGATACAACAAATAGGATTATATAGTATCAGAATGGTGTAATGTACAGCATAGAATATATAGTGCAAGGCTTAGGAGTATGTAATGTACAACATAGAGCATATAGTGCAGGGGATAGAAGTATGTAATGTACACCACACAGTATATAATGCAGGGGTCAGGAGTATGAAATGTACACCATAGAGTATGTAGCGGGGTCTCTCGTTGAGGCCCCATGGACTACATTACCCAGAACCCCAATTGGCACCCAGGGTGCATTGGGCTGCCGCAAAGACTCATGGGTGGGGTATAAAAGGGAAGGGCGAGGCTAAGCCCGGCCTCTTTGGACACCGCACGGCTGGCAAGAGGACTTTCTGTGCGGACCTGCTGTGAGTGCAAGGCCCGAGGCCTGGGCCTTGCGCACTTCCAGAGAGCCTTCCACCTCGCTGCAGAGCCTGTGCGGCTGCAGACATCTACCTGCTTCAGGGACGTCAGTGGACCGGAGACCAGGCGGAGGCAGATCCTGTGTGTGTGGACACAGCGGTGGGAGTCCCGGACTGGGATCGAGTCCGGAGGGGTGAGAGAGCACCTGCTTACAACTATAACCGAGTACTTTATTAGGCCTATTGACTGCCTTGGCCCGTCGGGTTATACTTTCCCTTTTCCTGTCAGGAGACTAGTTGCAGGACTGAGTTACATAGTCTCCGGGGAGTTGCTTCCATTGCCTTAGACCATTATTGGATTACAAATATTGTTCCTGTATGTGCACCACCAATCATCTGGCATGCGAAGATTCCTTGTCTAAAGGCTGAGCTTTAACTGAGTCAGGCCTGACTGGAAGTTGATAGTATTGCTGGGCGCCATATTGCTAACGGGACTCTAGCTATATGTCAGTGTGTGATAGAACTATTTGCGCACTATTGTTAACTAGTGTTAGTATTACTGCAAAGCTCTGCATGTATGTGTTATATGTGATATTGATCGTTAACCCTTTTATTTACAAGTAAACCTTTTACAGTTTATCAACCTGGTATTGGAGTCCATTAATATATCTTATCACTGAAAGATAAGTATTGGGGGATTGTGCATGAACTGGTATAGAGCTATACAAAAATACCACCCCTAGAGTAGCTGTGCCAGAGAAGGGCTGAGTAGATTGCCGGGGGTTGGCTGTGCTGTGTACAGGGCCCAAGACAAAACCAGTGGCTCCCTTAGTTTGGGGGTATCGCTACAAGTATATAGTGCAGGGGCCAGGAATATGTAATGTACACCATAGAGTATATAGTGTAGAGGTCAGGAGTATGTAATTTACACCATATAGTATATATGTAATGAAAAACAAAGTATATAGTGTAGGGGGCAGGGGTATGTAATGTACACCATAGATTGCACTCAGTGACTTGGGTCTGAGACTATACAGACATATCCCTCCACCCGGCACAGCCAGCAGAACAAGTAATCCTGGGAGGATTGTTCTGTCAGAGATCATGCTAGACCTGGGCATGAGGTAGAAGACACAAAGCACATGCCCAAGGTGCCTAGGTAGAGCAACATCTATGGCGAAAATCAACCTTTTGCTGCCAGCTGATCCCCAGAATTTCCATAAATCCAGTCTAGATCCATAAATTGTGTCTGCAGCACAGAGAAGGAAGATTATCACCCAGTCCCCGCCCTACTCTGGACCAATCAGTGAGCAGTATGGGTGGAGGAATGGATTTAGTGTTAATGACCCACCTGTGCTGATCTCTGTAGGAGTGTCCTCCTCTATAAATGTCCCCGTTATTCCATCCTCCTCCATAGACTGCTGATCATCCCTCACATACCTCTCTTCTTCTTCTTCTACTTTAACCTCAAATTCTATATCGATTGGATCTCCACTCTAAATCAAGAAAATGAGAGAGAATATCATCTGTACACAATAGGAATTATTATTGTTACATCACATAAAAAAAATCCACACATCATCTCTAGGAGTCCATGTTCTAGATGCTCCATCCCACCAACCTTGTAACAGTGGGGGATGGTGTGATCTTCCTGTGTGGAATCCCGGGAATACAGAGGACGGGGACATCTCTCTGGTGGGTTCCTGGTATTAGGTGGCTCCATCATATCCTTGTGTCCTTCTGATAACTCCTCCATCACTCCATACTCCTCATCCTCCTCTTTATACTCTTCTTTAACCTCAACTTTATCATCCCCGAGGTTTCCACTCTGGATATATAATAAAACTTTCATTGTAACAATCATGCTGTGTATAAATCAGATCTACCAATAATTGTCACTCATCTACCTGATGATGGTGAGGGATGGTGTGACCTTCCTGTGTGGAATCCCGGGAATACAGAGGACGGGGACATCTCTCTGGTGGGTTTCTGTAGCTGGATGACTCCACCATGGTGTCCTGGTACAGATCTTTGTGTTCTTTTAGAGACTCTGACTCCTCCATCACTCCATCCTCATCATCCTCCTCTTTTATCTCTTCTTTAATCTCAACTTTAGACTCTCTCAGGTTTCCACTCTGAATATAGAATAAAATGACATTTATGGTAACAATGCAGATAATGTACAGATCCTAATGATACTCTCAGTGATTGTTCCTCATCTACCTGATGATGGTGAGGGATGGTGTGACCTTCCTGTGTGGAATCCCGGGAATACAGAGGATGGGGACATCTCTCTGGTGGGTTCCCATTACTGGATCCATCTGTAGGAAACACACACACTGACTGAATACATTGTTTCTATGTGTTTATCAGATGATGGGGGATCTAGGTGGAGCCTCCGTACTGCTCTCTCCTTTACAATAAAGTCTCCTCTTACCCGGTGATGTGAGGGGCGGCTGATTGTCCATCATGACGTCCTTGTAGAGATCCTTGTGTCCTTCTAAATCCTCCCACTCCTCCATGGAGAAATAGACAGTGACATCCTGACACCTTATAGGAACCTGACACACACAATGATACAGTCACCATCCAGACACATCCCTTGTCTGTTACTGGATAATGTCCCAGAATTCCCGGCACCGCTCACCTCTCCTCCATCATCTCTCTGGTGACTTCTAGAATCTTCTTTGTATTTCTCTATTCTATCAGGGAGGGAGGTGGAGGCAATGTGATGGTCATGTGATCTCCAGACTTCACAGGAGGAAAACTCTAAATAGTAAAATTTAAATGATATTCCCAGAATCCTCCTCACCATTCAGGTTTCCATTTTATTAAATCCCCACTTCAGACTGAGATATAATTTACCCACACAGGACCCCCACACTATGCAGGTTAAAAGCTTGTATCAGACATTCTGATGTCATTACATACAATGCAGGACCAACAGTCCCACTTTGCTTGTGAGGATACCAAGGGGTCTGCCCACATCCTAAGAGCATCATAAAAAAAGCCAGATGGAGGAACATTAGGAGGAGTTTTTGCAAAGGGAAAGCGATACCGACTGTGAATTAGAGTGCTGCACACCCCTGATTAAACTTTGAAGAAAAATACCCCTAGGGGCTTTGAGTTGCAGCAATAAGTAGAGGAAAGAAAAACCTGTGAGACAAGGGCATAATGAGCTAGTATGACTAGCATACTAGCTCATTATGCATTACTTACCTTAGATCAAAGCCCCCAAAGCCGTCCTCGTCTTCCCCTCCAGCCGCAGACATATCTCCCGGAGGTTACTTCCGGGTATCGCCGCTCCGGCGATGTGATTGGCCGCAGGGCAATGACGTCACTCCACGCGGGATCCGTCAAAGCTGGCATTATTCATTCAGAAAATCGGCATTCTCAGTGTGCATGCGCCATAGACAACGGTACATTCTTTTTGGCAAATATCTCCTAAACAGTGTAGGTAGGAGATATTGCAAACACCTACAGGTAAGCCTTAATCTAAGCTTACCTGTAGGTGAAAGTTATAATGGAGGGTTTACTTCCATTTTAAATGGGAATTGTAGAAAAGTATAAAGTTTATTTGAATGAAAAAACATATAAAGTAGAAAGAACCATCTGATAGGAATCAGGAAATGAGCTCCAAAAACATTGATAAAAGCTTATACATATATACATACAGCCAATATAAATTCATACGACATTGTGATGATTGATTTATGCGCAAAAACCCCTGCATTAGGAGGAGGAGCTGTGAGGCCAGTGTGATGTCATAGGATTCTCTGACCCTGAATGGAGGGACATTGGGAGGAGGAGCTGTGAGGTCAGTGTGATGTCATAGGACATATAGACCCTGGATGGAGGGACATTTGGATGGGGAGATTTGAGGGGTCCTCTATATGAGGCTCCTGTGCAAACCAAATCATTGTTCCTGGGTGTGTCCTACCTCTCCTAAACTGAAGAGTGAACTTTGACCTTTACCATACAGAAATGTGTCAGGAATCTGTGAAAGTAATCTCTCATGTGATCAGGTGACGTGCGGAGGAACGGAGTGTAAATAGCAGACAGTTTTCTCCAGAGCTTCTAATGGTGGGGATGGATTTTGCTGAGTGCTGGTGCCAAGTTTCCACCCCCCAGGGTCACTGCAGGTGTGGAGAAAAGCTGTGTAAGAGGATATGGAGGAGAGATGAGGAGGAGATCCAGGAATCAGGATAAAGGTCAGGACAAGCAACAGACGAGCGCATCCAAGAGATGAAGCCGGGGTCACTACACAGAAAGTTAATCCAAGGAAACAACAGGCAGGACGAGGAATAGGAAGAAGGAGCTCAGAGAAAAATGAGAATATTGCTCAGGCAATGGGAGATTATCTCAGCATGACTTACATAATGAAGGAGATGAGGGGGAGGGGAGGAAGTCACTTAAGGTGGGGCTTGACAAATTTGCTTTGAATCTAGGAGCCAGCTAAAAAAGTTAAGAGAGTTTTTAAGGGAAGTGTGGGTTATCGGCGCCTGGGGCAGGGCAAGTAATTTGTGAGGTGCACAACACAGAACTTGGGGTGCAAGATGCAGGACATGTTGTGCTGTGTGCAGAATGCAGGACATGTGGTGCAGGGTGCAGGACATGGGGTGTAGGGTGCAGAACGCAGGACATGGGGTGCAGACCGCAGGACATGGGGTGCAGAACGCAGGACATGGGACGCAGGACATGGGGTGTAGGGTGCAGAACGCAGGACATGGGGTGTAGGGTGCAGAACATGGGGTGCAGAACACAGGACATGGGGTGCAGGGTACCAGAGAAGGGTGTAGGTCACCACAATACATGATATGCAGGAGAAGGGTATAGTATGCAGAATGCAGGACATGGGGTGTAGGGTGCAGAATGCAGGACATGGGGTGTAGGGTGCAGAATGCAGGACATGGGGTGTAGGGTGCAGGACATGTGGTGTAGGGTGCAGAATGCAGGACATGGGGTGTAGGGTGCAGAATGCAGGACATGGGGTGCAGAATGCAGGACATGGGGTGCAGGGTGCAGAATGCAGGACATGTGATGTAGGGTACCAGAGAAGGGTGTAGGTCACCACAGGACATGAGATGCAGGAGAAGGGTACAGTATGCAGAATGCAGGACATAGTTACATAGTAGGTAAGGTTCAATAAGGACAATAGTCCATCCAGTCCGACCTGTGTAGGGGCACGTGTGTCAGTGTCAATAATCATTTCCCATATCCCTGTATATTGTGTTCTTTAAGATGCACGTCCAAGAGTCTCTTAAAAATATCAATACTTCCCGCAGCCACCACCACTTGTGGAAGAGAGATCCACATTCTTACCGCCCTGACAGTAGAAAAAAAAAACGCTACGCAGCTTAAATCGGGATTCCACACGCAATTTTTTATTTTTTTTAAAGTCAGCAGCTACAAACACTGTAGCTGCTGACTTGTAATAAGGACACTTACCTGTCCTACTCGCCCACGCTGATGGCCCCCCTGATGCCGATCCCTGGATCAGTGCAGGTCCCGGCGTCGCCATCCTCACTAAGGGAAACAGGCAGTGAAGCCTTACGGCTTCACTGCCCGTTTCCTACTGCGCATGCGCGAGACTCGTGCCGATTTGTGAATGGGCGGCTGCTCTCTGGGATTACACACAGTTCCCAGAAAGCAGCGCGCCCCATTCACTAGAAGAGGATGCAGAAGAAGACAGACCACGGTTACGGAAGAGGCAGATTACGGACTTCCGCATAGCAACAGGTATTTTGGGTGAGTATAAAAAAAATATATTCTATTTTTTTGGGGGGATTTTTAGTGAAACTCCACTTTAACCACTTAAGCCCCGGACAAATATGCAGCATAAAGACCAGGCCCCTTTTTGCGATTCGGCACTGCGTCGCTTTAAAAGCAGAGGTGCAGCCATTTAAAAAAAAAAAAAAAAGTCAGCAGCTACTAACATTCTAGCTGCTGACTTTTAATAAGGACACTTACCTGTCCTACTCGCCCGCGATGTCGGTCCCGCCACGGCGATCGATCGCTGCTGGCAGGTCCCGGCTCCTCCATCCTGACTAAGGGAAACAGGCAATGAAGCCGCCCATTTCCTACTGCGCATGTGCCACTCGCACGGCGCTTTGTGAATGGGCAGCTTGCCTCCTGGGTTACACACAGTTCCCAGAAGGCAGCGCGCCCCATTCACAAGAAGAGGAAGCGGAAGTTCTCAATCCGAGGACAAGGAAGAGGCACAGTAGAGGCAGATTAGGGGACTTCCGCATAGCAACAGGCATTTAGGGTGAGTATAAAATATATTTTTGTTTCTATAATTTTTTTTTTTTTTTTAGGATTTTTAATGTAAAAAAAAAATTCAGGGTGGACCTCCGTTTTAACTGACAATTGCGCGGTCGTGCGACGTGGCTCCCAAACAAAATTTGATGTCCTTTTTTTCCCCACAAATAGAGCTTTCTTTTGGTGGCATTTGATCACCTCTGCGGTTTTAATTTTTTGCGCTATAAACAAAAATAGAGCGACAATTTTGAAAAAAATGCAATATTTTTTTACTTTTTGCTATAATAAATATCTCCAAAAAATATATAAAAAAAACTTTTTTTTCCTCAGTTTAGGCCGATACGTATTCTTCTACATATTTTTGGTAAAAAAAGAAAAAAAAAATCGCAATCAGCGTTTATTGATTGGTTTGCGCAAAAGTTATAGCGTTTACAAAATAGGGGGTAGTTTTATGGCATTTTTATAATTTTTTTTTTTTACTAGTAATGGCGCCGATCAGCGATTTTTTTTCATGACTGCGACATTATGGTGGACACTTTTGACACAGTTTTGGGATCATTGTCATTTTTACAGCGATCAGTGCTAAAAAATGCACTGGTTACTGTAAAAATGACACTGGCAGTGAAGGGGTTAACCACTAGGGGCACTGAAGGGGTTAAGTGTGCCTAAGGGAGTGATTAGTACTGTTAGGGGGCATGGCTACGAGTGACACGTCACCGATCTCCGCTCTGATTACACAGAGCAGAAATCAGTAACAGTGTCAGTAGGCGAGCGGGGAGATGTTGTGTTTACACTAACATTTCCCCGCTCCATCCCTCTGTGAGACAATCGCGGGGATCCCTGCAATGATCGAGTCCACGGGACCCGCGGTCCAACTGACAGGGAAGGTAGCGGGGTCGCGAGCGCGGCTAGGGTTGCCACCTCATCCCTTTAAACCCGAACTCAAATGAATTACACAGGTTCTGTGGCTAATTTAATGCAGATAAGGTGCCAAATGTGTTTAATTACCACCTTAATCAGCCACAGAACCTGTGTAATTTATATGTGTTCGGTTTTAAAGGGATGAGGTGGCAACCCTAAGCGCGGCGCGCACGACTCCCACGTCGGGCAGTTAAAGGGGACGTACAGGTACGTTGATGTGCCTGTCCGTGCCATTCTGCCGACGTATATCTACTGGAGGCGGTGGTTAAGTGGTTAAGGTTAAACCAATTCTCCTTCAATCTCATTGTGTGTCCCTGTGTCCCCTCACACCCCCTGAGATTGAATAGCTTTTTTCCTATGCTGGGATCACCACTGAGATATTTGTAAATAGCGTTCATATCTCCTCTCAAGTGTCTTTTCTCCAGCGAGAATAAATTTAGCGCTTGTAGTAGCTCCTCGTATTTGAGGTCCTCCAGCCCCCTAAATAATTTAGTTGCCCTTCTTTGGACTTTCTCCAGCTCCAGCGCATCCCTTCTGAGAACTGGTGACCAAAACTAGATGGAATACTCCAGATGTGGCCTGACCAGATTTTTATTATGTGGTAGAATTATAGTTTTATCTTTGGAGAAAATGACCAGTTACACTTACCGTAATGGTGTTTCTGGGAAGTCTTCCAGGACGGCTCCTTGAGAGATAACTGGTCCCACCTGCCAAGAAACACAATCAAAGAAGAGGTCAAAAACCCCCACCCCTCCCTGTGCTCTTCAATTGTGAAAAAGTATTGACCCACACCAGTGCACAAGAGTGAGAACCACCCCAAATGTTCATACAACACCAACACACAAAAAACGGGTGGGAAGTAGGCCTGCTGTCCTGGAAGACTTCCCAGAAACACTGTTACCGGTAAGTGTAACTGGTCATTTTCTCAAGTCGTCTTCCAGGACGGCACCCTGAGAGAAGAGCAAGTAGCTCAGGCCTACCTTAGGGTTGGACAACAGCCTGTAGAACCTTTCTACCGAATGCCAAATCCTGAGGTGACAGCATTTCCACCCTGTAGTGCATCAGGAAAGTATTCTGGCTTGTCCACGTAGCTGCTCTGCAGATCTGTTCTACCGATGACCAGCAGGAAGTTTGTCTTAAGGGCAAGTAATTTAAGCAAGAACTTTTCAGGAGCCAAGCTGCTAGCTTGAAGAAACCGGGGTTTGGGTGGCAGACTGGACCCTGTAGGAGAAGGTCCTGCCGCTCCGGAAGATGCTGTGGAGGGGACACGGACCAATTTCCCATGGTAGGGAACCAGATCCTCTTGGGCCACCAGGGAGCAATTAAAATCAGTCTGCCCTCAGACTGACTCAGCTTTTGCACTATTTTTGGAATCAGAGCCAAGGGGGGAAAGGCATAGGCCAAGTGGAAGTCCCAGTCTTGGGCCAATGTGTGCACTCCGTTGGATCCTCTTTCTCCCCGGACAGCGAAAAGGACCTCTTCACCTTCCTGTTCCCTTTGCACGCAAAGAGATCTATCTCCGGTCTGTCAAAGCATCGACACACGAGGGAGTACACTTTGGGGTTCAATTCCCACTCTCCCTTGTGAATTGGCTTTTGACTTAGGTAGTGTCAGGTCTGCCAGGAAACTACAACCGTCCCTCCGCTTTCCTGACCGGTAGTCTTGTTATCCCGGTGTCAGGTGGAGGGACGGCTGAGATCTCCCACAGACAGGAAATAAGGAACCACAAAGGAAGGTGCAGATAGCCTAACCACAACCCCCAGCAACAACTCACGGTTAGTAGGCAGAAGACAGGATCCCAGGAGGGAAAAGGACAATCCAGGTAACGTAGTCAGAACAAGCCAGGGAGGGTCGGCAGCAAGGTTAACCAGGTTCAAGGGATAATCCAGGAATCGTAGTCAAGACGAGCCAAGTAGAAAACCAAAAAGCAAGAGCATCCATAAACAGGAACCTATCCTAAGGCACGGACAGGAAGGGGAAGTGGGAATATATAGGGACACTAATGAGAAGACTGCTGACAGCTGGTCCCAGGGTGGAGCAAACATCCCCACTAGTGAAAAAGAACATAACTACGATGCTAACATAAAACCAGTTCACTGGTGGCTCAGGACATAGGAAAACAGTCTATGAACACCAGGCCCTGGGATCAAATCCCAGACATGGCGTGACAGTACCCCCCACACAAAGATGCCCCCAAACCTATTTGGGTTTGGATGGGTGCCTGTCGTGGAAGGACTTGACCAGCCGTGGGGCATGAACATCACGAGCAGGCACCCAAGTCCTCTCTGCAATGGAGTAGCCCTTCCAGTCCACCAGATATTGTAATTGTCTACCCCTATGTCGGGAATCCAGAATTTTGCTAACTTCATACTCTTGATGGTCATCCACAGAGACTGGAGAGGGACGTCTAGAGGGGAGAGAGAATCTATTCTTGACAAAGGGCTTAAGCAAAGATACATGAAATGTATTGGGAATACGAAGATGAGGGGGCAAGCGTAGTTTATAAGCCACAGGGTTGACCTGACAGAGAATGCGAAAAGGTCCTATAAATCTAGGACCTAACTTGGAGGAAGGTTGTCGCAGTTTCATGTTCTTGGTGGACAACCAAACCAGCTGATTAAGACGATAGCGGGGTGCAGGTTTTCTGTGACGATCTGCATACCCCTTGTATCTATGTACAGACTGAAGCAGAACCTTTCTTATGTTTCTCCAGTGCGTAGTCAATCTTGATACCATGTTGGCTGCCGCAGGTACCTCCACCAAGGAAGACTGGAAGGGGAGAACCCTGGGTTGATACCCAAAGGCAGCTTGGAAAGGGGAACATCTAAGGGAAGAGTGCCACTGCGAATTGTGTGCTAGTTCTGCTAGAGGTAACATCTCGCTCCAGTTGTCATGTTCAGCATTGATATAAGCTCGTAGGTAGATCTCCAAATCTTGATTGAGGATGGTATCCAGAGGACAGGGAATTCTTGATCCCCAGATGTTTGCAAATGGCCCTCCAGAACGAGGATATGAATTGAGGGCCTCTATCGCTAACAATATCAACAGGGATGCCGTGTAAGCGGATGACATTCTCAATAAAGGATAAAGCCAGGCTTGGGGGCAGAAGGTAGTGCGGGCATGGGAATGAAGTGGGCCAACTTTGAAAATTGGTCCACTATCACCCAAATTACGGTATTTCCACTGGAGGTGGGCAAGTCCACGATAAAATCCATGCTGATATGAGTCCAGGGAGCACGAGGAACAGGTAACGGTTGAAGTAGACCTTGTGGAACAGAACGATGCATTTTGATGGCAGCACAAACCGAACAGGCTCTAACAAAGGCTATAACATCCTTTTTTAGAGTAGGCCACCAAACCAGGGACTTCAAACGTAGGAAGGTTTGGTTGATACCAGGGTGTCCGGATACCATCTGGCCATGGGCCCACTGTAACACTTCTTTTCGTAATTCTAGGGGAACAAACAAGGTATTGGGTGGAACTGAGAGATTAGAAGGTGCCCGAGACTGTGCGGCCAACAAGTTCCTTTGTAAAGCAGTATCCAGTTGTGCAATAATTCGTTCCGGAGGAACAATATGATCAGGAGGTATTTGCAGATTCTCACAAGGGAATTGCCGAGACAGGGCATCGGCCTTGGTGTTCTTGGTGCCAGGAATGTACGTCACTACAAAGTTGAATCGGGTGAAGAATAACGCCCAGCGGGCTTGTCTGGGATTCAGTCTTTGGGCCTTCTCTAAGTAGATTAGGTTCTTATGGTCAGTTTGAACCACAACAGGAAGTTCCGTACCTTCTAAAAGATGTCTCCATTCGGAAAATGCTAATTTTATAGCAAAAAGTTCTCTATTCCCTATGTCATATTTTTGTTCTGCAGCAGAGAACTTCTTGGAGAAAAAGGCAACCGGATGCAACTTGTTAGAAGTGGGTTCTCGTTGGGATAATACTGCTCCGGCCCCTACTTCGGAGGCATCAACTTCCAAGAAATATTGAGCCGAAGGCTGAGGATGGCGAAGAACAGGAGCAGAGCAAAAAGCAGATTTTAGAAGGTCGAAAGCCTCCAGAGCTTCAGGAGGCCACTGAGAGCATTTGGTCCCTTTTTTTGTGAGGACGGTGATGGGAGCCAAAATTTTGGAGAAATTCTTGATGAATTTGCGGTAGTAGTTACAAAATCCAATAAAACGCTGTATTTCCTTTAAGGTAGAAGGTCTAGGCCATTGTAAGATAGCATCGAGTTTCTTGGAGTCCATCTGGAATCCATTAGATGAAATTATATAACCTAAGAAAGGTATTTCCGATTGTTCAAAAGAGCACTTGGAAGGTTTGGCGTACAGCTTATGATCTCTTAAACGTTGGAGAACAGTGCAAACATGGCCACGGTGAAGCTTTAAGTCTTTAGAGTGAATGAGTAAATCATCTAAATAGACAACAACAAAAGAGTCAAGTAGATCCCTGAAAATATCATTCACAAACTCTTGAAATACCGCGGGAGCATTGCAAAGCCCAAAAGGCATCACAAGACACTCATAATGCCCCCTTCTGGTATTAAAAGCTGTCTTCCATTCATCTCCTGCTTTAATTCTAATGAGGTTATACGCAGACCGAAGATCCAATTTGGTAAAGATCTTTGACCCCTGGACACGGTCAAACAGCTCAGTAATTAAGGGCAACGGATACCGATTTTTTACAGTAATACGGTTGAGGGATCTGTAGTCAACGCAGGGTCTAAGTCCTCCATCTTTTTTCTCCACGAAAAAGAAGCCTGCTCCCACAGGAGAGGAGGAAGGCCGGATGAAACCCTTTTTTAGACTGTCTTCAATGTATTCCTCCATAGCCTTGGTTTCCGCAAGGTTAAGAGGATAGGTTCTCCCCTTAGGAAGAGGAGAACCGGGAAGCAAGTCAATAGCACAGTCATACGGGCGGTGTGGAGGGAGGCCCTCTGCTTCTTTTTCAGAAAATACGTCAGCAAACCCGGCATAAGCCTCCGGTAGTTCAGGGACAGTAGAGACCCCAAGAATGGACACTTTATTACGTATAAACTTTTGGATACAGTGAACATGACAAAAGGTGCTCCAGGCAGAAATTTGACCAGAGGACCAGTCAATAGATGGGTTATGTTTACATAACCAAGGGAACCCAAGAATTACAGGATACTTAGGAGACGGGATGACATTAAATGATAGCTCTTCAGAATGCAGAGCCCCCACTAGAACGGAAAGGGGCTTGGTCTCTAGAGAGATAAGTCCATCACCAAGAGGTTCTCCGCCAAGAGTAGTTACACACAGAGGTGGATCTTTCGGAACCGTCGGAATCTGAAGACTCTTAACCAGCGTTGCATCGAGAAATACCCCACCTGCACCGGAATCAACAAAGGCAACGGTGGAGTAGCTCTTATTGTTCCAAGATAATAATACGGGTACTACTAATCTCTCTAGAGGAGGTTTCAAAACAGTGTGGCCTAATGGGGCTCCTTGATCTCCCATTAAGCCCGGGAGTTTTTTCAGTCGCATCGGACAAGAATTCAGGAAGTGACCCGGCTTACCACAAAATAGACAGAGGCCTAGAGTTCTGCGTTTGGTACGTTCATCATCAGACAAACGCACAGCCCCTACATCCATGGGTTCTTCCTCTAACCCGGCGGTTGGAGGAAAAAATTGTCTCTGACGCTCCCTCTCAGATTGGCGTTCAGAGAAGCGAGTATCCACGAGGATACACAAACTGATGAAATCCTCCAATGCCACTGTGATCTCACGGTAAGTTAATTCGTCCTTAATGCGTTCCGCTAGACCTCTGCGGAAGGCGGCCTTAAGGGCACAATTATCCCAGGAAGTATCTGCCGCAAGTGTGCGGAATTCTATTGCATAAGATGCTACTGTGCATTTACCCTGGTGTAAGTCAAGAATACTGGCCTCAGCTGCCCTTACTCTGTCAGGAACGTCAAATATTCTCTCAACGGTTTGCATAAACGTGGGGTAATCAGTAAGTACAGGAGAATCTTTCTCAAGAAGAGGCGACACCCAGGACAGAGCTCTACCCTTAAGCAAGGAAATAATAAATGTCACCTTGGCTTGGGTAGAGGTAAACACAGAAGGTTGATTTTTAAAATGCAACCGGCAATGGTTGAGAAATCCCCTGCAATCCAAGGGGTTCCCATCATACTTATCGGGGAGAGGTATCTTTGGAGTGGGAGAACCCACAGATTTAGACACAACTACAGGTTCCCCAACCCCAGACTCAAGATTTTTTGGTGTAGCAGGACTAGTACCATGTGCCGAGGCCAAAGTAGATAACAGAGTAGCGATGGCACCCAATTTCTCCTCCAATGACTGTACATGATTAGCCTGCTCACCCAACATCTGACCCTGTAGAGAGACTGCCTGCACCAGCTCGCTGAGGTCCATCTGGCCTAGGATAATGTCAGGTCTGCCAGGAAACTACAACCGTCCCTCCGCTTTCCTGACCGGTAGTCTTGTTATCCCGGTGTCAGGTGGAGGGACGGCTGAGATCTCCCACAGACAGGAAATAAGGAACCACAAAGGAAGGTGCAGATAGCCTAACCACAACCCCCAGCAACAACTCACGGTTAGTAGGCAGAAGACAGGATCCCAGGAGGGAAAAGGACAATCCAGGTAACGTAGTCAGAACAAGCCAGGGAGGGTCGGCAGCAAGGTTAACCAGGTTCAAGGGATAATCCAGGAATCGTAGTCAAGACGAGCCAAGTAGAAAACCAAAAAGCAAGAGCATCCATAAACAGGAACCTATCCTAAGGCACGGACAGGAAGGGGAAGTGGGAATATATAGGGACACTAATGAGAAGACTGCTGACAGCTGGTCCCAGGGTGGAGCAAACATCCCCACTAGTGAAAAAGAACATAACTACGATGCTAACATAAAACCAGTTCACTGGTGGCTCAGGACATAGGAAAACAGTTTATGAACACCAGGCCCTGGGATCAAATCCCAGACACGGCGTGACAGGTAGTCCGCTTCGACATTGCAGACCCCCTTTATATGCACTGCTGAAATTGAGGGGATCCTCTGTTCCGTCCACTCCAGGAGTTCCCGAGTCAGGCCCAGAAGAACGCAGGACCTAGTGCCCCCGATGATTCAGGGAGGCCATCGTGGTTGAATCGTTGGAAAGTATCTGAACCTCTTTCCCAAAGATTCTTTCTTCGAAAGTCTTTAAAGCTTCCCTGACCGCCAAGAGCTCCCGGAAGTTGAAGAAAGAGCCCCTCTGAACTTGGTTCCAGACACCCTGGGCCCGCAGTTCTTCCAGATGGGCCCCCCAACCCCAGGTGCTGGCATCGGTCGTCTCCCTGAAGGGTTGGAGCTGAGCCCAGAGTTGACCCTCCCCCAACCTCTGAGGGTTGAGCCACCACTGCAAAGACTCCTTTACCTCTCCTGGTAAGGAGACCTTTTTGTCTAAGGTTCCCCTTTTTACATCCCAGAAGCATAGGAGGAACTGCTGGAGAGTCCTGGAGTGGAGCCCATGGCACCACAGGAATACAAGCGGTCATTAACCCGAGGACTCTTATAACTCCTCTGAAAGAGACCTCCTCTACCTCTAGGAGGGACGAGACTGCAGCTATCAGGCCCTCTACTTTCCCCGGGGGCAACACAAGCTTATGTGCCGTTGAATCTACCAGGAACCCTAGGTAATCCTTGGTCTGCTCCAGAATCAGAGAGGATTTTTCCTGGCTGATTAGCCACCCCATGGACTCCAAGGTACTTACTACTTTGTCCAGGTCAGACAATAGGAGATCGCGACTCTGGTTGTAAACCAAAAAGTCATCCAGATAGGGGATCAGCGCTATCCCTTTGGAGATGAAGGTACAAAACCACCTCTGCAAGGATCTTTGTGAAAACTCTCGGGCTGGCTACCAACCCAAAGGGTAGGGCGCAAAACTGCCAATGTTCTACGCCCAGACCCGAGAGAATCGCAAACCGTAGAAATTCCTGGTGCCCTGGGAAAATGGGGACATGAAGATAGGAGTCTTTGAGGTCTATCGTGACCATAAACACTTCCTTCAGAAGATGCTTCCTGACTTCTTATACCTTAGCCTTCTTAAATGTATTATAAGGCGGTACTTTCCAGAGGGCTTTGGGACCACAAAGATGTGGGAATAAAACCCTTGACCGCGTTGTTCTACTGGGACAGGTACTATAACACCCTTCTCTGCCAGCTGCCTGACGCTCTGAAGAAGACCCACCGCTTTCTGCTGATCCCTGGGTAGGCCGGTTAGAAGGAAGCTTGGGGGAGGCGAGGAGAGTAGTTCCAACCTTTAGCCCTTTCTTATTATCCGTAGGATGTGGGGGCTTTGAGTGATCCTTTCCCACTGAATGACAAAGTGAGAGAGCCTTCCCCCCACCCTGACGTCACTTGGTATCTTTGTCAGTGTATTTTGGTCCGGAAAAGAGGAGGACTTCTTTTTGCTTGCCCTTACCAACACTCCATTTCTTGCCTTCCTTCTTATCCCTGAACCGGAAACCTTGAAAAAAACCTTCCCCTATCTTTCTTAGGCTTCATCGGAAACTTCTTGCCCTTCTCTGTAGTCCTAGAAAGGGCCTGGTCCAACCCAGAACCAAAGAGTAGGCCACACAAACGTGTCTTAGATGTGTTGTCCCCATCCCAGGTCTTAACCCACAAGGCCCTCCTTGCGGAATTCAGAAGAGCGGCAGGCTTAGCGGTCGTACGTACTGTTTCAACCGCTGCGTCTGCCAAGTAGGCCACGGCTCTACCAATCACCTCCAAGGAGTCCAAGACCTGTTTAGACTTGTAAGTTCGTAACACATGGTTAATCAACTTTGTGACCCACACGTCTGCATTCCTGGCCACACAGGCCGATGCCAAGGCTAGACTCATGGCCGCAGCATTGGCCTCCCAGGCCCTGCGCAGATGGATCTCGGATCGTCGGTCCATTTGGTCCCTGATATTGCCTGCAACCTCGAAGGAGCAGTCAGATTGTTTGGAAACCTGTGCTAGGGAAGCCTCTAGCCTGGGTGTCTTAAAAAATCTTTCCTCCTCTTCCTCCTTAAAGGGGCACCTGCGTTTCTAGAAATTAAATTTTAAGAGCTTCCTCTCAGGCTCCTTCCATTCTCTCAGAATGATGTCTTTGAGGGCCTGGTGGATTGGGAGGACCCTGGATTGGGTTTAACCAGGCCTCTATACATTCTGTCCTGGGCAGAAAACTGAGCTGTAGGCTCTTGGATCTCTTCTAAAGCATACACTGCGCTAAGGAGACCCTCCATATCATCTGCAGAAAAGATATGTCTGCCTGGTCTGGAGTCCTCTTCCTCCTCCTGGCTGTCCTCTATTTCCTCCCCCTCATCAGAAAAGCTCAGATCGGAGACCTCTGTCTTCTCCTCAGAGTCCTGAGAGGGCAGTGACCACAGGGGTTCAGGGTGTCTAAATCTGCCACCTGGATCCTGAGTTTCTGCTCTATTAGTGGGGGGCCCTCCTGTGAGGATGAAACTTGCACTGCCTGGGCCCTATTATAGTGAAGCTCGGGTTCCCTGGGTTTCAGGGTTGCCTGGAAAGCCTTGAGGGTCATTAACATCTCCGTCTGTATGGAGAAAAAGTCCCTCATGACCTGAGAGGTCTCCTTCCCAGCTAACTTGTGGATATACTTGTAGGGTTTTGTGTGGTCCTGTGACAACTTGTCGTTACAGTATCCACACCTCTTGGAATGGGAAGGGGTCTTAGACTTAGGACGGCTGACGACCACCTGAGCAGTAACGTCCTCCCCTGAAAGAGACACATTTTCACCCTTACTTCAAACAGAAATCACCCACTACTGTATCCTGCAGGGGTAAGAGTTAGGGCCCCCCCACCTCATTACCCCCGCCAGCTAGGTAGACTCCCCCCCTGTGGTTTCCTCCACTGTTGTTGCCGCTGCTGGCCCCTCCTCTCGCTCCATCTCTACACCACAGCTTGTCCTGCTGAGTGGTGCTTGGTGCTGGCCAGAGCCAGCCTCCACTGACGGCCAGACCTCCGCTCCTGGTGTCCTAGGATACCACCATTTTGCCAAAGTTTCAAAGACCCAAAAGTAACCTGCACTCGTGGAACACGCAGCAACGTAATTTCCGGTGCAAGGGAGGAAGCTGCATCATTCCTGCCACTGGCAAGATGGCGCTCGAGCACTGGCCAGCGCCATCTCCTCTCCCCTGCAAGCAACACCGCACAACCCAGATGCCCAGGAGTCGGGGCCCACCACAATGGCGTGCCCCATGAGAAATCCGACCGCCAGCTCCCCCCGCTAAACGGACACCGGCCAGGTAAGGGGGAGGAAGCAGGAAACAATGGTCCCTAAAGTTCTTGGTACCCCATTGTACCCAGGGTCCTACAGCACTCAGGGGGCTCTTCCAAGCCCTGCTGCCCCCCCTGAGGAAGATGGGGAAACCCCCCATTAGGAAGGGCAAGCCCTACCAGACCCAAAGCCTTCACAAGCCTGTGGTCTGGCTCCCAGGGGGAGACCCCCAGCCCCCTGCTTCGGGTCTATTAGAAAACAACAAAACGTTTCACTGTAGGGAAACTCAATCAAAATCTGGGGAGCACAGGGAGGGGCAGGGGTTTTTGACCTCTTCTTTAGGGTGCCGTCCTGTTAGACGACGTGAGAAAATTCCCTTTTTTATGCATGCCAATATTCTGCCGGCTTTGGTAGCTGCAGCTCGACATTGTATGCTATTGCTTAGTCTGTCTTCTACTAGGACTCCCAGATCTTTCTCCATTATTGACTCCTCCAGTGGTTATCCCCCCCATGGGATGCAGGGTACCAGAGAAGGGTGCAGGTCACCGGAGCACATGGGATGCAGGAGAAGGGTGCAGAATGCAGGACATGGAGTGCAGGAGAAGGGTGCAGAATGCAGGACATGGAGTGCAGGAGAAGGGTGCAGAATGCAGGACATGGAGTGCAGGAGAAGGGTGCAGAATGCAGGACATGGGATGCAGGAGAAGGGTGCAGAATGCAGGACATGGGATGCAGGAGAAGGGTGCAAAAGAAGGGCGAATGGAATGTGGTGCAGAATGCAGGACATGGGGTTCAGGGGAACGGTAGAGGGTGCAGAATGGAGCACATGGGGTACAGGGTACCAGAAACGGGTGTAGGTCACCTCAGGATGCAGGACAAGGGTGCAGAACTCAGGACATGGGGTGCAGGAGAAGGGTACAGAACATGGGGTTCAGGGTACAGGACATAGGGTGCAGGGGAAAGGTGGTGAACATGTAATACAAGAGATGGGTTCAGAATGCAGGACATGGGGTGCAGGGGAAAGGTACAGGGTGCAGAATGGAGCACATCTAGTACAGGAGACGGGTGCAGAACACAGCACATGGGGTGCAGAGTGTAGGACAGTAATACAATCCCCCCTCCCCCTGTATGTCCTGTACATCTCCCCCAGCAGTGTGTGAGAGCAGAGTGGATGGAGAGGACATCTTGTGTACATAAAGCAGCATGTCCCTCCCTGGCTGGTCTCTTAGCTGGCTGCTTTGCAGGCTTGTCCTGGTTACTCCTGTAAGGACTCTGTAGTCCTGTTTCTCAGCACCCTGTGGGGATCTTTGTGGCAGTGCCGAGGCGGCGCCATGTTGGAGATTGGGTCCCGCTCCTTCCTCTCTGTTCTGCCGGAGGGCTCTGCAGGGACACAGGCAGCTGTGGGTGGAAGCAGGAGCCGATGGTGACAGTAATGCATCTGCAGAAAGGAGAAAGATCGGCAGCGGGAGATCAGTGAGATGAGTCCTCTCATGCCGCTGTTCTGCCCAGTCCACCCCTGGACTTCACAGGTCGGGTGCCGTCTCCTCCTCCCTCACCCTCCCGCCTGGCCCCGCTCTGAGCCACATTCCTGTCTGAATAATGTGTCCGGGTTCCAGGCAGAAACATTATTCAGACCAACAGTGAGAAGGGGCTGACAAGAGCCCAGGGGCCAGGACGTCATTTCTAGTCACCATGGTGACCTGGGATTTGTGCCCTGACTTCAGGTGACCATAGATACATGGAAATTCAGCTGGTTCAGCAGGGATCGGTCACATTTCCATCCATGTGTGGTCACTGCCGGATAAAAGTCACTCGATCAGCGGCTGCAACCAATAGCTTCATCACTGATCTGTGTATTCTGAGAGTAGAGGAGCGCTCCCCATTGTCAGAATACAATAGTGCAGCGGGGAGGATTTCCCCATCCCCCTCCAATGTGTGGATGGGGGGGAATCGGTTCAGTTTTTCTCACTCATCCTTCTGGCTGCACGATAAATCTGAACCATGTATGGCCAGCTTTGGAAACAAGATATATTATTCATCAACTGATCCCCCTGAAGGGGTTAATCTACATATTACCTCCTCTGCCACCAAATCCAGCAACATCTCTCTACGTCCTTCCAAATGGAATGTCCTTTGTACCTGACATCACTTCCTGTCTGTATTCCATAGAGACTTCCTGTCTGGGTAGAAGTGAGATCACCACCTTGTGGAGCTCAGAGGAACTGCAGCCCTGAGAAACATCTGGTAGTGTGAACACGGCCTTGTGCTGTGTGTGTGTGTACTGTATATCCTTATAGATGGGGTCATCTGCACTCCCACCAAGGGGGATAGAAATATATTACTGCTCGGGGGGGAGGGGGGGAGACATTTTGTCACCTTTGATTTTGCAGTAAAATTGATGTCAGATTTAGTCATGTAGAACATCTGTTATATGGATACAAAGATCCCCAGCCGAGAGTAAAGGGTGGAAATGGCTCCTGATCCCCAGATTTGGGCAATTATGTCCCCAATATAAATAGAAAAAAACCTGCACTATGTGTAACAACTCAAATACCTACAGAAATAACTTCTACCGGACTGCTGCTGTAACAAAGGTAAGTGTTCCCTTTATCAACTAGAAGAGCATTATGTGTCACAGCGCTGTCCTATTGTGTGTGCGCATAAATTATCACCAATACACTAAAATATGTGGAGACATTCATATATAAAGTGCTAGGGGCTCAAATAATATTCTCTGCAGATCTACTGCTTCCACTTTACACCTACTTCATTGATCTTATGGTTTTTATCAATAAATTAAGTAAACTGATCCATGTGCAAATTCATATACAACATAAAGTTTTTTTTTGCTCAAGATGCTCTTCCCTGCAGATCCACTGCTTCCACTTTGCACCTACTTCTTTAATCTTATAATGTTTGCTGCTATATTAAATAAATAAAAAAATTGTGCAAATTCATGTAATCATACAATATTTTGTTCTCAATATAGTGTTCTCTGCAAGTCCACTGCTTCCATTTTGCATCTACTTCAATTAACTTATTTTGCTCCAAAAAATCCACCAATCAATGAAAAGTTGATAAGGTGTGAAGTTCTCGGTGCTCCAAACTGTGCCAGCTGTAGTGTAACCACACCTTCTTCCACCTCTTACACACGTGATGATGAGGGCGCCCCCTTAGTAGTGCTTCCCCACTCCCCAGAGCAATATGACTCACAGCTTTTCATCTACCAGAGTCACCAACATCCTTCACACTCCTCACTATGGATGAGCCGAACAGGCAAAAAATTTGTTTGAACATCCGAACACCATTAAAGTCTATGGGACTCGAACATGAAAAATCGAAAGTGCTAATTATAAAGGCTAATATGCAAGTTATTGTCATAAAAAGTGTTTGGGGACCCGGGTCCTGCCCCAGGGGACATGTATCAATGCAAAAAAAGATTTAAAAACTTCAGTTTTTTCGGGAGCAGTGATTTTAATAATGCTTAAAGTGAAACAATAAAAGTGAAATATTCCTTTAAATTTCGTACCTGGGGGGTGTGTATGATATGCATGTAAAGGAGCGCGTGTTTCCCGTGCTTAGAACTGTCCCTGCACAAAATGTAATTTCTGAAGGAAAAAAAGTCATTTAAAACTCACTCGTGGCTATTAATGAATTGTCGGCTCCTGGCAATACAGAGAAAAGTCATTGATAAAAATAATGCATGGGGGTCCCCCCAAATTCAATTACCAGGCCCTTTAGGTCTGGTATGGATATTAAGGGGAACTCTGCGTAAAATTTGAAAAAAAAATGACCACGACCAGGCAGAAGGCTAGCCTTCCCCAACACATCACGCAAGAATTCGGGGCCTTCTATCGTGCCCTCTACAATCTGCCAGACACACGACCCATGCCGGAGACCATGCAGGACTACCTAGACCGTTCCTTTATGTCCTCACTCACGGAAGAGACACGATCTGCCCTGGAGGAACCCATTACGCTGACTGAAACTCAGGTGGCCCTTAAGAATACCAAACCAGGCAAGGCCCCCGGCCCAGACAGCCTGACCACTGCCTATTACAGGACCCTCTTGCCCTCACTAGGCCAGCATATGGTAGATCTCTTCAACAGCATAGGCTCAGGGACACTTTTCCATGACACCACACTCTTGGCACAGATCTCGGTTATACCTAAGGAGGGCAAAGACCCGGGGTTATGTGGAAGTTACCGCCCGATCTCCCTACTGAACACAGACCTCAAGATCTTTACCAAGATCTTGGCCTCTAGAATGCAGGCCTAGAATGGGGGAGACTATGTTGAATTGGGTGACCGCAGCCTACACGACACCGACGGCCAGGGTGAGGGCGAATGGGGTGCTGTCAGACCCATTCGGAATGGGACTCGGCAGGGCTGCCCTCTGTCGCCCCTGTTGTTCACCCTGACCCTGGAGCCCTTCCTTTGCAACGTACGTCGGAACTCGGGCATCTCGGGGGTGGAGAGGAACGGGACGCAATATAAGGTCTCGGCATACGCAGATGACCTGATGTTCTCCCTCACAAACCCCAGGATATCCCTCCCAAATCTTCTGAGAGAATTTGAGGTCTACGGCTCCCTCTCTAATCTGAAGATTAACTTCTCCAAGTCTGAGGCCATGGGAGTGGGGATAGCTCAACCCCTACTTAAACAACTTAGAGAAGACTTTAGTTTAAAATGGACTGACACGGCACTGAGATATCTGGGGACATCCATACCCATGACTATACCAAAACTGTTTGCACTTAATTTCCCTCCCCTACTGAAGACGGTTCGGGGACTCCTGGATGGCTGGGACAGCGGTCTCCATTCGTGGCTGGGCCGATGCGCCATCCTCAAAATGACGATACTGCCTAAGTTCCTATACCTTCTACAAGCCCTCCCGATAGCTATCCCTGGGTCCTATTTTAGGCAGGTACATGCAGCCTTCACCAGGTTCCTTTGGGCCGGGAAACACCCACGCCTGAGCAGGAGTGTACTATGTCTCCCGAAGCTACATGGGGGCCTGGCAATGCCAGATGTCCGTGCATACCACAGGGCGGCTCACCTTAGCCGGCTCCTGGATTGGTGCAGACATAGGGACACCAAACTGTGGACGACTATCGAGCAGGACCAGAGTGACATACCCCTTGACAGAGCCCCCTGGTGCCATTCAGACCTGCCACCACCCCTGAAAAGACACCCCTTGATTGGCAACACCCTGGGTATCTGCTCGACATTGCTGACTCGGCCTTCACTCTCGTCCCCAGTCTCCCCTCTGCGTCTGGTGCTGGGCCACCCCCGTTTCTCTCCAGGGTTGCAAGACAGGAGATTTCTCGCACTGAGGGAGGCGGGACTATCAGGCATCCCACTTTGGTACCCAGGGGAGGTGGAGGTCATATGAGGAGCTGTCGGACCCGAGGGGCATATACGGCCTTGATTTCATGAGGGCTCTACAGCTAAGCCACTTTCTCGCGGGTATCCCACCCCCACCCAGTGATGCTAGACATTCCCCCACCCCACTGGAGGAGCTGTGCATGGAGTCGGGTAGGATCCAACACACGCTTTCATTGTGCTATGGAATGTTGATGACACAGTCAGGGCCCTTACAGGTACCCTGCCTCACTAGGTGGGAGCGTGATCTCAACTGCCAATTTTCAGACGCAATGACTCGGCATATACTGTGGTTTACCCACAAATCTTCTCTGTGCACCAAGACCCAAGAAACTAATTTCAAACTGCTCACACGCTGGTATAGGACCCCTTCCCTCTTACATAAAATGTTTCCAGATACCTCTGATCGCTGCTGGAGATGCCAGGGGGAGGAGGGGACTCTCTTACACATCTTCTGGTCCTGCCCACGGCTACTGGGTTTTTGGGGGGGAGGTGAGACGAGTAACCCAGAAATTCACCGACTGTACTGTACTAGAGACACCGGCCTACTTCCTCTTACATGTAACCGACACACCTGTAAAGGTGTATGAGAAATCAGTGGTCCGCCATCTTCTGGACGCAGCTAGGGCCTGTATACCCCTAAACTGGAAATCCCCCTCCCCACCGTCCATTGCACAGTGGCTATGACATTAGCCTCATGGAGGACCTGATCCTATCTAGTCAGCACAGACGCGAGATATACTCTAAGACCTGGCAGCTGTGAACATTTTTAGATTCTCGGACGAAGGGCAGACCCTCAGAGGGATTGAGTGGCCCACCTGAGTCTTCGACCGGAACATCTGCTCTTCGGAGGTGTTGCACTTTTGCTCCCTGCCCTCAACATGCCGGCGACCCACAGGGGCCTTGAAAACTGTATAGATTAGTCACCCTTAGCTGGAGACAGGTGTACACGATCTCCCTCCCCCCCTGCTCCCCCCTTCCCTCCTTTGTCTCCCCTTGTCTTCTCCCTCACTCTTTCCTCGTTTTTAGGTTCACTCTCTCTCCTTTTTTTTTTTCTCTCTGGGCCCTATCCAACTCTTTTTTTTTTTCTGGTGGCACTACACCTCTAGTTTCTGTTACTCTTAGATAAATGGGAAAATTGGAGTGGGAGCTGTATCCACGGGACCCGGGCACTCTTACATCTACGAATCCCTGACGGACATATCTCGAAGGGCGGCGGGTAGATATATTGAGATCCGGGGGTGGCCCCACCCCCTACTGGGGAATGTTCACATACAAGACGGACATAAGTAAGGGGATAAGTTTTCCTTATGTGTCTCTCCATACTGCGCAATTGCATTATTCATTGTATGTGTATGTCTGTTATATATATTGTCGAGGTCCATGTGGACCGGTTACTTCGATGTAAATAAAAAAAATAAAAAATGATGTGGGGTTCCCCCCCAAATATCCATACCAGACCCTTCAGGTCTGGTATAGATTTTAAGGGGAACTCCAAACCAAATAAAAAAAAAATGGAGCCGACAATTCATTATAGCCGCGAGTGAGTTTTAAATGACTTTTTTTCCTTCAGAAAAGACATTTTGTGCAGGGACAGTTCTAAACACGGGAAACACGTGCTGCTTTACAGGCATACTATACACACCCCCTAGGTAAGAAATTTTAAGGAATATTTCACTTTTATTGTTTCACTTTAAGCATTATTAAAATCACTGCTCCCGAAAAAACACATTTTTAAAACTTTTTTTTGCATTGATACATGTCCCCTGGGGCAGAACCCGGGTCCCCAAACCCTTTTTATGACAACAACTTGCATATAAGCCTTTAAAATTAGCACTTTAGATTTCTCCCATAGACTCTTACAGGCTGATCCGCGGCTTTTCAAATTTGCCGCGAATACCCCAATTTGTTCGCTGTTCGGTGAACGGGCGAACAGGCAATGTTCAAGTCGAACTCAAAGCTCATCCCTATTCCTCACTTCTGATGGCAAAGGAACTGGATCCTCCTCGCTCACTCCTGCAAGTCTGCGGCGCTTTCTGTCAGTCTCCCTACTAGACTCGGCTTCCTCCTCTGACCGCTGTTCCAGCAGGAGCTCCGCCTCTTCATACAGACTCAGGGGCTCCGCCTCTTCATAAACACTTAGGTCTCCGCCTCTTCATACACACTCAGGGCTCCGCCTCTTCATACACACTCAGGGCTCCGCCTCTTCATACACACTCAGGGCTCCGTCTCTTCATACACACTCAGGACTCCGTCTCTTCATACACACTCAGGGCTCCGTCTCTTCATACACACTCAGGGCTCCGCCTCTTCATACACACTCAGGGCTCCGCCTCTTCATACACACTCAGGGCTCCGCCTCTTCATACACACTCAGGGCTCCGCCTCTTCATACACACTCAGGACTCTGCCTCTTCATACACACTCAGGACTCTGCCTCTTCATACACACTCAGGGCTCTGCCTCTTCATACACACTCAGGGCTCCGCCTCTTCATACACACTCAGGGCTCCGCCTCTTCATACACACTCAGGGAGGAGAGAAAGGGGAATCCCACATCGTGTAACACCTTTTATTAAAAGGAAATACTAAAATCTGCACTCACTGAAGTGGGAAGCTGCCACATCTAGCATTGGTAGTCATACTGCAACTGAAGGTTCATCTTGTCTGAATACCAATTCAGTTCAGCCGTTCTCTCACCCCCAAACACGGCAAATTCAGTCCAAACCCAAACAAAACAGAACCAAACAAGTGATCTGTTTATTGGTCCCTTATTGGTGACCGATTAGAGAAGGATCCCCTTATATCAGTGATCAGTGAAAGAAGAACATTTTTATATTATCATGAAATGGTTGTTACTAAAAAACAGAAATTGATCACTTTACAGGGAACCCCTAAAAACCTTTGGAGGATCCCTGGCTGATAAAGGCTGGACTAGGCAGTAATATATTTCTATCAATAAACAATGATGGTCTTTCGCGCTACTAAAGAGTAAATGAAAAGCAGGTGAAGTGTATCGTGCTAAAGCTGCAAAAACGAATTGTGTTCACTATACACGCTAATAGAAATAAAAAGGGGGGGGGGAGTGGAGATGACCCATCTATAAGGATATACAGTACATACACACTAGACTTGTGCACAACGGAAAAATTCGTTCCGTTTCGGTTCGTTTCTTTCCGGTCCTGTTGATTCGTAATCATTCGTAATTTTGCTAGACGGGATTTTTCGTGTTCGGACTCATTCGTATTTTTGCAAGCGACATTTTTCGTTGAATTTTTTGTTGCTTTATAATTCGTACTTTCGGTAGAGTACGTTGTTTTTCGTTGATTCTGGACACAACTCCTACTTTCGTAACTTTTTTTGGGTTCGTACTTTCGGTAGAGTACGTTGTTTTTCGTTGATTCTGGACACAACTCCTACTTTCGTAACTTTTTTTGGGTTCGTTGATTCGTAATTTTCCGTGTCTCTCTCACAACGACGCTGCCTATTATGCCTAATGTGCTTCGAATGGATTTGTACTTTTCTAAATACATTGCGGTTATTTGTAACGATTCGAAATCTCGTATTTTACTTTCGTTTTTTACATGCGGCTATAGGCTCCGCCCCTGTATACCATTTTGAGAGGGTTCAGCACGGTGAGGGAGAAGCAGAGAGCAGAGTGAGTGTTATTGTGTTTCCAATGGATTCGTACATTCGTAACTTTTTTCATAACGAATTATGCCGAAGACCTTCGGGCATTCGCTATTTTGCGGTATAATTTATTTCGGATTCGGTTTTATTCGTAATTGCTCTGTTCGGAAATTCGAATGCTTCCGAATGTCCGAAAGTTGCTAAATTCGGACGAATTTTGATTCGTTACGAAACGAATTGCACAAGCCTAATACACACACAGGACGAGGCCACTTCAATATGTTTCTCAGAACTGCAGTTCCTATGAGCTCCACAAGATGGTGAGCTCCACTTCTATCCAGATAGGAGATCTCTACGAATACAGACAGGAAGTGATGTCACATACAGACAGGAAGTTCCGGGTGAGAGGTGAGTCAGGAGGAAGTAGAGAGAAGACATTACTGGAAGTGGCAGCAGAGGAGGTAATAAGATCTTATTTTCTATTTACACCCAGTAACCCCGTCATGTCCGTCCTCTTCCTCCATAGTCACTGTGACGTCTTTTATCTCCAGCAGATGATGATACACACATATACAGGTCCTTCTCAAAAAATTAGCATATTGTGATAAAGTTCATTATTTTCTGTAATGTACTGATAAACATTAGACTTTCATATATTTTAGATTCATTACACACAACTGAAGTAGTTCAAGCCTTTTCTTGTTTTAATATTGATGATTTTGGCATACAGCTCATGAAAACCCAAAAATCCTATCTCAAAAAATTAGCATATTTCATCCGACCAATAAAAGAAAAGTGTTTTTAATACAAAAAAAGTCAACCTTCAAATAATTATGTTCAGTTATGCACTCAATACTTGGTCGGGAATCCTTTTGCAGAAATGACTGCTTCAATGCGGCGTGGCATGGAGGCAACCAGCCTGTGGCACTGCTGAGGTGTTATGGAGGCCCAGGATGCTTCGATAGCGGCCTTAAGCTCATCCAGAGTGTTGGGTCTTGCGTCTCTCAACTTTCTCTTCCCAATATCCCACAGATTCTCTATGGGGTTCAGGTCAGGAGAGTTGGCAGGCCAATTGAGCACAGTAATACCATGGTCAGTAAACCATTTACCAGTGGTTTTGGCACTGTGAGCAGGTGCCAGGTCGTGCTGAAAAATGAAATCTTCATCTCCATAAAGCTTTTCAGCAGATGGAAGCATGAAGTGCTCCAAAATCTCCTGATAGCTAGCTGCATTGACCCTGCCCTTGATAAAACACAGTGGACCAACACCAGCAGCTGACATGGCACCCCAGACCATCACTGACTGTGGGTACTTGACACTGGACTTCAGGCATTTTGGCATTTCCCTCTCCCCAGTCTTCCTCCAGACTCTGGCACCTTGATTTCCGAATGACATGCAAAATTTGCTTTCATCCGAAAAAAGTACTTTGGACCACTGAGCAACAGTCCAGTGCTGCTTCTCTGTAGCCCAGGTCAGGCGCTTCTGCCGCTGTTTCTGGTTCAAAAGTGGCTTGACCTGGGGAATGCAGCACCTGTAGCCCATTTCCTGCACACGCCTGTTCACGGTGGCTCTGGATGTTTCTACTCCAGACTCAGTCCACTGCTTCCGCAGGTCCTCCAAGGTCTGGAATCGGTCCTTCTCCACAATCTTCTTCAGGGTCCGGTCACCTCTTCTCGTTGTGCAGCGTTTTCTGCCACACTTTTTCCTTCCCACAGACTTCCCACTGAGGTGCCTTGATACAGCACTCTGGGAACAGCCTATTCGTTCAGAAATTTCTTTCTGTGTCTTACCCTCTTGCTTGAGGGTGTCAATGATGGCCTTCTGGACAGCAGTCAGGTCGGCAGTCTTACCCATGATTGCGGTTTTGAGTAATGAACCAGGCTGGGAGTTTTTAAAAGCCTCAGGAATCTTTTGCAGGTGTTTAGAGTTAATTAGTTGATTCAGATGATTAGGTTAATAGCTCGTTTAGAGAACCTTTTCATGATATGCTAATTTTTTGAGATAGGAATTTTGGGTTGTCATGAGCTGTATGCCAAAATCATCAATATTAAAACAAGAAAAGGCTTGAACTACTTCAGTTTTGTGTAATGAATCTAAAATATATGAAAGTCTAATGTTTATCAGTACATTACAGAAAATAATGAACTTTATCACAATATGCTAATTTTTTGAGAAGGACCTGTATATATGGTAATGACTCTGTTGTTTCACAAAATATGTTATTCTTTCCTGCAGTGCTTGATACAATGTTGCAAGAAGCAGTTGCTAATGTTTAAAGGGGTTGTAAAGGTTTGTTTTTTATTTTCTAAATAGGTTCCTTTAAGCTAGTGCATTGTTGGTTCACTTACCTTTTCCTTTGATTTCCCTTCTAAATATTTTTTTTTCTTTGTTTTCTTTGTCTGAATTTCTCACTTCCTGTTCCTCCTCAGTAAGCTGTTCAGTAAGCTGTTCTGGATGACTCCACACCACTCGGATGATGGTGTGAAGTATAGTGAGGAGAAACAGTAAGTGAGAAATTCAGACAAAGAAAAAAAACATTTAGAAGGGAAATTGAAGGAAAAAGTAAGTGAACCAACAATGCACTAGCTTAAAGGAACCTATTTAGAAAATAAAAAACGAACCTTTACAACCCCTTTAACTGTTCACTTGCTGATATATATGCAGCTGTACAACAGGATCACAGTAAATTATACAGAAGTAATACAAAAATTATATTTGACCTGTTTTTGATGGGAATATGGGTAGAATTATTATTTCTCATGGGGTTTACGGGAGGAATATCATGTTAACTCCTGACAATGAACATATTTAACCCATTACTGATAATAATATGCATATAATTATTTTTCTACATGGGGATTATGAGTGGAATATTGGTTATAAATATACATAGGAACCTATTTCACCCATTTCTGATAAGAATATGCATATAATTATTTTTCTACATTGGGATTATGGGTGGAGTATTGTTTATAAATATACATAGGAACCTATGTAACCCATTTCTGATATGAATATGCATATAATTATTTTTCTACATTGGGATTATGGGTGGAGTATTGTTTATAAATATACATAGGAACCTATGTAACCCATTTCTGATATGAATATGCATATAATTATTTTTCTACATGGGGATTATGGGTGGAATATTGTTTATAAATATACATAGGAACCCATTTCTGATATGAATATGCATATAATTATTTTTTTACATGGGGATTATGCGAGGAATATTGTTTATAAATATATTTAGGAATACCGTATATACTCGAGTATAAGCCGAGTTTTTCAGCACATTTTTTTTGTGCTGAAAATGCCCCCCTCGGCTTATACTCGAGTCTGTGTCCATCTTCACCTCTGTGCGCCTGTTCCCGGCCCGAATTTGGGGACCCGGTACCAGCCGGCCTCTACAAAGTGCAAAGTTTGATGTCCGGGGGACCTACGGCCGATTATGGGGATTATGGGTGAAATATAATTGTTACACATCCAAGGTAATATTTTTAACCCATTTCTAATATAAACAGAGGTTTAATTATTGTTCTACATTGGAATTATTGGTGGAACACCATAGTTACACTTGAAAAGGAACACATTTGACCTTTTTTTTTTTATACATTTTTATCTGGAATAAATATATATTGATTCTCTATATTCCCTCTCATTTCCTTGACTAGGGTAGGTAAGAGCTCACCTAAAACTGCCATACCTATAACAGACCCATTTTCCTGCTCTTTTCTGATTATCAGGAAATGACCATGCAACAACATCTATGGAGTTAAATAGCCGAACACGGCCTTTTATTAAACATACATTTTCTATATAATAACATAACCTAACCATACATAACTATCAAGATTAGAGGCCCCTGATGGTGCCACCTTGCCAAATTTATTATGTGTCTGAGGCACCAGATAGCTGAGCTGTGACCCCAGCCGCAAACATCGGCTCGGAGCCTAAACCAGCTGACCTCAGACATCCACCGGTCTTAACCTAATATTCATTGTACGGTTCACACTCGAGGACTTCATACCTCTGATGGATCCCCACCGTTTTCCCAATAACCATAAATAGGCCTCCGTCAAGGACCCCAACCGCCACAGCGCCACAAGTGTAACACTTGTGCGCCCCTCCACACCAGAAAAGCCCGGTGTAACCCATCCTCCAAACCTAACAGCCACAGATCAGTACCCACCGCATTCAGGTAGACACCATCGCCTCTAATAAACTGCCAGGTGTCAGACTCCAAATCCAAGTGGCGAATAACCAAACCCCCATTCCGAACAATAAACTTCCCCACTTCTTTATTCACCTTGACCCATGCCTTTTTACGTTTTTCGACTGATCGAGCCATCCGCCTTGACGTACGAGCTACGACATCTGACCAGACTATGATCATGTCCGGGAACGCAGTTCGAAGTCTAAGAAAATCAAACTTCACGTCCCTAATAAGCTCTCTACTGGAGCGGAGGCCCAAATCATTGCCCTATACATGGAGAATCAAAATATAGGGGGCCCTATCCAACCTGGCAAAATAGGTAACCTCCTGTACCACCCGGCCCCATAGCATACCCGGGACCCCGATCCAACGGACGGTGCCCTGAGCACGAGGTACTCCTAACTGCCTGCCATTGGGTCTAACCTCCACCCTCCTGGCCCCCCAAAAAACAAAGGAATGTCCCAGGATCCAGACGAGGCATTCCGGGGCACCTGAAATGAAAACATGCTCACAGTGCATTCCAAGGGTAAAAGAAATAACAACACAAACAGCAAAACAGTAAAAGGAAAAACCCACGTGCCTAAAATAGTCTATAGCAAGTGCGGCCTGACATAAGAGCGGAATCGGTTGGACTCCCATCTACCAATGCGCCTAACAACTCTCTCATCCAATCCCCACCGGGACGCCTCTGTGGCCGCCCCAATCCAAAAAGAGTGAGAAGCATACTCAAGCGGGTTTTGCCCAGCGGCCGCCAAACAAGCACGGAAGACCGCTACAAATTGAAATTTAGATAAATGCGAGCCGTCCGAATGCATGAACAGTGCACCACCGGTCCAAGGTCGCACCAGAAAGAAGTGTTCCAAGGCAAGCACCGGACAAAAAAAGGGGGCATTACCCCGAAACAGCTGCACTAACACACCCTTGCCACACTGGTCCGTCTTGGATCGCCGAATCCAAATACTGACCACGGAAAAGGAAATAACAATGTTCCCCACTATCAAACCCCCAGCTACCCGTTTGGAAGGGCTTACCAGCTCGCTAATGCGAAGAGCCCCAAAAAAGGCCACCAAAAATGCAGCCCTAAACAATGTGTGTTCATAAGAGGACGAACAAACCGTGCGCAGATGACCCAAAATAGCACTTAGAACAGAAAAAGACACAGGGCGCCGGGAATCGATTGCCCGGCGACTCCTGCGATACCTTTTCATGGCCTGCCTCACTGCAAACGCCTTAGTACAATCCTGTACCCCCAGCAATTTGAAACAAAAGGCCAGGCCTGCCAATTTTCTATCCACCACAGAAGCAGATACACCCCTCCTAAAACTTATAAAATAAAAGGATCACAAAAGGAACGTCCATGCCCCCATCGCCTACCTCTTCGAACAAAGAAATCCATTCCGTCCAGGCCCTCGCGTAAGCCTCCCAGGTCGTCGCACTCAGCGAATCCCGAATCAATCCAGCGCCGACTCCAAATCGATCCGCCAAAGCCGCCCGGGGACAAGGCATCCCATGCCCCTCCGCTTACGGTGCCAACATGCGAAACTCGCCCCACTGAAATTGAGATAAAGCATCTGACACTTTGTTGCAAACACCCGGAATATGCACAGCATAAATGAAAGCATTTAGGCGAAGACAAAGCAAAACCAAATGACGCAAAAGGCGCACCACTGGTGGAGAAGATGCAGATGTAGAATTAATCGCTGACACCACCCCCCATATTATCACAGTGAAAACTAACCTTCTTATTGCGAAAAGCCTCCCCCCATATCTCAACCGCCAGAACAATTGGAAACAGCTCCAACAGTACCAGGTTCTTGAGAAAGCTCGCTGAATGCCACTCCTCTGGCCACTCTTCCGCACTCCATTGTCCCTGGAAAAATGATCCATAGCCAGCTGAGCCTGCCGCATCGGTAAACAAAGCCAAGTCGGCATTGCTCACGGGACCATCCATCCATCCATTTTGGAGTCCATTATAGGACTCCAAAAAGAGATCCCAAATTTTAAGGTCAGCCCGGAGCTCTCCAGTCAACCGGATATAGTGCCTCGGCGCACTGACACCAGCAGTCGCTGCCGCCAGCCGACGGCTGAAAATCCTGCCCATCGGAACTATCTGACAAGCAAAATTCAATTTACCTAGTGTGACAGCAGGAAGGTAAAGTCACCTGGTTGCATCCAGGGGGGTAGATATATTTCGCCCAGATTCAGGCTTTACGCCGACTTATACAACTAGGTGGAGAGTTGTATAAGGCTAGTGGGCTCATGGATGACTCATACCTCTAGGGAGAGTGTGGGGCGTCGTACAGACAGGGAGTTGATGAGGCCAGCTGAAGCTTGTGAGCTCATTTAGGCCTCTATAAAAACTCCCAGATTCATTAGGTGTTTGCTCATGCCTGGAACCAGACCTGTGTGGACTGTCTAGGGAGAGTGAACCCCTGTGCGGTGAGGCAAAGCCTGTGTGGCTATTTGTTTGGACTTTTACTAAACCAGGGACTTAGGGACTAGGACAGCACCAGGCTGATCCCAGTTGTTAGTTTAGGAAACCTGCATGTTTAGTCAGAGGTCAAACTGACCAGGATTTATTTTGTTTATGTTTCTTTTTGGCTTTGCTGTGTTTTTGTCACTGTACATAGAGAAATAAACCGCACCTTTTGATTTTGAAAACCACAACCTCCGTCTGCTGGCCCTGTTTTTGTGTGGGGAGCCCAACCAGGGGGTCACACACACCCGCTACCGAGTTAACCCCCTCACAGTTGGTGGAGAATGCGGGCAGTTTTTTTTAAGCCAGCATGGAGGAGATACTGAAACAGCTGGCTCTAGCAAATGCCAATCAACAGCAGACAAATGCAGGTTTGCAAAGGAGCCTTGCAGCCCAGCAGCAAGCTCATCAACAAGCCCAGCAGCAATCTGAGGCCCGCTTCATAGACCTGTTACAGAAGCAAGAGCAGAGACTACAACAAATGGAAGCAGTAATGCAGCAACGTCCGCAGACCAGTGAGGAAAGCCGTCCCACTAATACCGCGTCCTTTGGGGTGAGTCGTTTATTGACAAAAATGACTGGAGAGGATGATCCAGAGGTATTTTTGACCACATTTGAAAGGACTGCTGAAAGAGAAAAGTGGCCTGAGGAGCAGTGGGCTGGACTGGTGGCTCCTCTGTTAACTGGTGAATCGCAGAAAGCTTACTATGACCTAGAGCCTGACCAAGCAAAAGACTATGGGATGCTAAAAGCTGAAATATTGGCAAGGCTGGGTGTCACCCTGGCTGTCCGGGCTCAGCGTGTGCATAACTGGACTTTCCAGCTTGGAAAACCCCCCAGGTCTCAAATGTATGATCTCATTCACCTGAGCAGGAAGTGGCTACAGCCAGAGACTTTGTCCGCACCGGAGATTGTGGAACGTATTGTGATGGATCGTTTCTTGAGAGCTCTTCCTACCGCCATTCAAAAGTGGGTAAGCCATGGAGACCCAGAAACGGCCGGTAAACTTGTGGATCGTGTAGAGAGATACTTGGCTGCAGAGAACCTGACGGCCTCTTCCAGAGACTCTCGGACTTTCCACCCTAAGACCAGACCATCCCCAGGGGCGGATAAGATGATTCCAAGGGGTGAGGGTGGAGAGAGTGAGAGGGTGGGAGCTCTACCCAAAGTTTGGCGAGAACAGCCTGGGAAGTCAGGGGCTCAAGAGGCAGCCAAATGGATTGTTTGCTACCGCTGCCGGCAAGCGGGACATATTGCAGCAAATTGCCCGGTTGTGGAGGAACCCATGCAATGTGACTTTCTGATGGACAGACGTCAGTCTCTGTGTGCGACAGTCGCATGCACTGCCATTCGGGGAACTGAGAAACATTTATGCAAAATGTGTATTAATGGTAGAAATGTTGTGGTATTACTGGATTCAGGTAGCCTTGTGACCCTGATAAAGGCTGAATTAGTTAAAACAGAGGTCTCTGGGAATAGCAAGGTAGCTGTTATTTGTGTGCATGGGGACACCCGAGAGTATCCAGTGACTACAGTGTGTTTCGAGACCCCCAAAGGTACCCTCTCTCATCCAGTGGGGTTAGTATCTCAATTACCGCATGATGCCATTGTGGGAAGGGATTTTCCGAAGTTCTGGGAACTGTGGGATGATCCTGAGCCCCCCACTGGTGCCCCTATGTACCAGGAATGTGATAGCCAGAACTCCTCTGAGAGTGGTGAGGACTCTCCAGAATTTCCCTTGTCAGTATTGGCAGGGGAGACTCAAGAAACTGGAGAGGAGCTCACCTCCTCAGACGAAAACCTACCGTCTGTGGAGTTTTCTGATCTGGAGGTTCACAGGGAAAATTTTGCCACAGAACAGTTAAAAGACCCCGCCCTAATAAAGGCACGGGAAAACGTAGTGGAAATAGATGGCGAGTTAGTGAACCCAGATAATACCTGCACTTACCCATACTTCAGCGTAGAGAAGGACCTACTGTATCGGGTGGCAAAAAGGGCAGAAGAAACCGTTGAGCAGCTTGTGGTGCCCAAACCTTACAGGAAGTTGGTGTTGGAGTTGGCCCATGGGCACATTCTTGGAGGTCATCTGGGGACAGAGAAAACCCGAGAGAGGGTATTACAGAGATTCTATTGGCCTGGGGTGATGAAGGACATAGAAAATTATTGTTCCTCCTGCCCTGTGTGTCAGAGGTCGGCCCCGATGCCACATTTCCGTAGCCCGCTGGTCCCTCTACCCATCATTGAGGTCCCGTTTGAGAGAATCGCAATGGATTTGGTAGGTCCTATAATCAAGTCCGCTAGGGGGCACCAGTACATATTGGTTATAATGGACTATGCCACCCGTTATCCAGAAGCGATCCCTCTCAGAAATACCTCGGCCAAAACCATAGCCAAAGAGCTATCTCTTGTTTTTAGCCGGGTGGGTATTTGTAAAGAACTGCTTACGGACCAAGGTACACCCTTTATGTCCCGGGTTATGAAAGAGCTGTGTAAATTGCTCAAAGTGACGCAATTGCGTACATCTGTGTATCACCCCCAAACCGATGGGCTGGTTGAAAGATTCAACAAAACCCTAAAACAAATGTTGAACAAAGTTACAAAATTTGACACCTACCCCATGCCACGTATAGATGAGTTGATCGACCGGCTGGGAACAGCCCGATACATGACGACTCTTGACCTCACAAAAGGGTATTGGCAAATCCCCCTGGCCAAGTCGGCCAAAGAGAAAACCGCATTTGTAACCCCAGACGGGGCGTTCCAATATAAAAGAATGCCGTTCGGGTTACAGAATGCGCCGGCCACATTCCAGCGGAAAATGGACCAGATGCTGAGGCCCCATCGGAAGTATGCTGCGGCTTACCTGGATGACATAATTGTCCATAGCACAGATTGGGCCTCACATCTGCCAAAAGTGCAAGCAGTCCTGGACTCTGTTCGGGAAGCGGGGTTTACGGCTAACCCCAAGAAGTGTACCATTGGGCAGGAGGAGGCCAAATATCTTGGGTACACCATTGGGAGGGGAGTAATAAAACCCCAACTCAACAAAGTCGAGGCCATCCAGAGTTGGCCACGTCCCAACAGCAAGAAGCAGGTACGAGCCTTTCTGGGAATCGCTGGGTATTATCGGTGATTCATTCCCCACTTTGCTTCTAAGGCTGTGCCCCTAACCAACCTGACGAAGGGGAAAGGGTCGGTCATGATTAAATGGACCCCCGAGGCTGAGGCAGCATTCCAATTCTTGAAACAAGCCTTATGTAGCCAGCCAGTGTTGTACTCACCCGACTTCTCTAAAGACTTTGTCGTACAAAGTGATGCGTCAGATGTGGGGTTAGGAGCAGTATTGTCCCAGGTCTGGAACGGGGAAGAGCACCCAGTCATTTACCTCAGCAGGAAGTTGAAGTCCCATGAGGTAAATTACGCCACCGTTGAAAAGGAGTGTTTAGCGGTGAAGTGGGCTCTAGATTCCCTTCGGTACTACCTGCTAGGTAGGCACTTTGACATGGTTACGGATCACGCTCCGTTAAAGTGGATGGCTCAAAACAAGGAAACAAATAGAAGAGTGAATAGGTGGTTCCTGGCCCTCCAGGAATTCAACTTCACAGTAAAGCATCGCCCTGGCGTTCAAATGGGGAATGTGGATGCTTTGTCTCGAGTACATGAATGCCTGATTGCTGGTGTTCCAACCCCGAGGTTAAAACAAGAGGGGGGGGGTATGTGACAGCAGGAAGGTAAAGTCACCTGGTTGCATCCAGGGGGGTAGATATATTTCGCCCAGATTCAGGCTTTACGCCGACTTATACAACTAGGTGGAGAGTTGTATAAGGCTAGTGGGCTCATGGATGACTCATACCTCTAGGGAGAGGGCTGGGCGTCGTACAGACAGGGAGTTGATGAGGCCAGCTGAAGCTTGTGAGCTCATTTAGGCCTCTATAAAAACTCCCAGATTCATTAGGTGTTTGCTCATGCCTGGAACCAGACCTGTGTGGACTGTCTAGGGAGAGTGAACCCCTGTGCGGTGAGGCAAAGCCTGTGTGGCTATTTGTTTGGACTTTTACTAAACCAGGGACTTAGGGACTAGGACAGCACCAGGCTGATCCCAGTTGTTAGTTTAGGAAACCTGCATGTTTAGTCAGAGGTCAAACTGACCAGGATTTATTTTGTTTATGTTTCTTTTTGGCTTTGCTGTGTTTTTGTCACTGTACATAGAGAAATAAACCGCACCTTTTGATTTTGAAAACCACAACCTCCGTCTGCTGGCCCTGTTTTTGTGTGGGGAGCCCAACCAGGGGGTCACACACACCCGCTACCGAGTTAACCCCCTCACACTAGTAACGACTGCAGTTCCCACAACTGCAACTTACGACGACCATATGCATCCCTGACTTCTTTCCTCAGCGCCACCAGTTTATCAAACGGCAGCCGGCATTCCATAGCCAACGAATCAATCGTAATGCCAAGAAAAAACAGTTCCGTCGTGGGACCCTCAGTCTTGTCTGGGGCCAACGGAATGCCGAAGCATTACGATATGTGCTGCAAGGTCCCCAAAAGAATCGCACAAATCCGAGAATCCGAAGGCCCGATGCAAAGAAAGTTATCCAAATAATGGATAACTGAGTTCACACCCGACACATCCCGCACCACCCATTCAACAAAGGAGCTGAAAGTCTCAAGCAGGGCACATGAAATTGAACAACCCATTGGCAAACAACGATCGACAAAATACTCGCCCTGCCTGTGACAACCCAACAAATGGATACTGTCAGGATGAATCGGGAGCAGCCTGAAAGCTGCCTCCACATCAATTTTAGCCAATAGCGAACCGCAGCCATATCGACACACCCAAGAGATGGCCGCATCAAACGATGTATAGGTAACCACGCACGCAAGCGGATCAATACCATTGTTGACAGAAGCTCCCCTAGGATAAGACAGATGATGGATGAGCCTAAATTTGCCAGGATCCTTCTTGGGGACCACCCCCAATGGCGGAGACGAAAAGGAGCCGCTCTTACGCCCCAGGGCCACCTCCTTAAAGAGTTTCTCAGATACCACTTCCGGGTAAAGAAAAGCCGAAGGTAAGTTTTTCACCACTGGTGGAACAGCCGTCAATCGGCATGGAATGTGAAACCCCCCCCTAAAACCCAACTCCAGGAGGCGAGCCACCTCACCATCCGGGTATCTATGTAGAAAGGGAACCATCTTTTCCACCCTCACCGGAGTTGTCCCCTTTTCCAGCGGCATCCCCGGTGCGCCCCTTACCTTGCTTAAAACAACGGGAGAGTGAATGGTTGCCCCCACATCCCGAGCATTCGTGTTTAAAGCGACAGGAGCTGCCGAAGCGGCAGGAACTGTCATTAAACCTCCAGCACAACCCCTTCTTCCTATCGGCCGGCATATCTGAGGTGGAGGTCCTGCCAGCCACTCCTGGAAAAAACAAATTACCCACCCTGGCACCAGTCATCAGCTTCATCCAGAGGCTGATATCCTTGTGGTCCCAACGAATAGAGGACCTAATGGCTTTCCGCTGGCGAAACTGCTCATCATAACGGAGCCATGCCATACCACCATACACCCTGTGGGCTTCCCCAATCGCATCCAAATAACAAAAAAGCACCGAACAATTTTCAGGCGCCTTCTTCCCAATTATGCTGGCCAATATGGCAAATGCTTGCAACCAATTGGCAAATGTATGTGGAATAAGGCGATATCTCCGCTGCTCCTCCTCTTCCTTCTTGCTCTCGTCCGGCTTCACCCTAAGGGGAGAAGGGAAAAAATTTCCACATATTCCCCTTTCCAGATTTTTTCCCGCACTTCCTATTTAAGATGCATGCCGAGCGGTCCCTCGTAGCACACTTACACCTCACACCTCGCTGAATCCGCCAATCTCACCTTATCCATCGTCTTGTCCGCGTCCTTCTCCTTCCCTGCCACCAATACTGTGCCCAGCTTGGCACCCTCCATCTGCATGCCAGCCGCCGACCCAACTTGCACCACTGGCGGGGCCGACGGCCCCTGTGCCGCAACCCCCCGGCCCCGAAATCTTTTTATTTCTTTTTAGTAGATGGACAGGAGATGAGGAAAACCTCAGAGGATTGTCTCACTTTGTCTCCAGACTGTAAAGTAGAAGATGAGGACATCACACAGTATAGTCCAGGAGAAAACCCGACTACCTCAAATGTCCATCCGGCACCACACAGTGTAGATGGACCATCGTATTCCTCTTATCCTGAGGAACCTCAGACTGTGCGGGACCATCGTATTCCTCTTATCCTGAGGAACCTCAGACTGTGCGGGACGGTGCCGGACCATCGTATTCCTCTTATCCTGAGGAACCTCAGACTGTGCGGGACGGTGCCGGACCATCGTATTCCTCTTATCCTGAGGAACCTCAGACTGTGCGGGACGGTGCCGGACCATCGTATTCCTCTTATCCTGAGGAACCTCAGACTGTGCGGGATGGTGCGGGACCATCGTATTCCTCTTATCCTGAGGAACCTCAGACTGTGCGGGATGGTGCCGGACCATCGTATTCCTCTTATCCTGAGGAACCTCAGACTGTGCGGGACGGTGCCGGACCATCGTATTCCTCTTATCCTGAGGAACCTCAGACTGTGTTGGACGGTGCCGGACCATCGTATTCCTCTTATCCTGAGGAACCTCAGACTGTGCGGGACGGTGCCGGACCATCGTATTCCTCTTATCCTGAGGAACCTCAGACTGTGCGGGACGGTGCCGGACCATCGTATTCCTCTTATCCTGAGGAACCTCAGACTGTGCGGGATGGTGCGGGACCATCGTATTCCTCTTATCCTGAGGAACCTCAGACTGTGCGGGATGGTGCCGGACCATCGTATTCCTCTTATCCTGAGGAACCTCAGACTGTGCGGGACGGTGCCGGACCATCGTATTCCTCTTATCCTGAGGAACCTCAGACTGTGTTGGACGGTGCCGGACCATCGTATTCCTCTTATCCTGAGGAACCTCAGACTGTGCGGGACGGTGCCGGACCATCGTATTCCTCTTATCCTGAGGAACCTCAGACTGTGCGGGACGGTGCCGGACCATCGTATTCCTCTTATCCTGAGGAACCTCAGACTGTGCGGGACGGTGCCGGACCATCGTATTCCTCTGATCCTGAGGTACCTCAGACTGTGCGGGACGGTGCCGGACCATCGTATTCCTCTTATCCTGAGGAACCTCAGACTGTGCGGGACGCTGCCGGACCATCGTATTCCTCTTATCCTGAGGAACCTCAGACTGTGCGGGACGGTGCTGGACCATCGTATTCCTCTTATCCTGAGGAACCTCAGACTGTGCGGGATGGTGCCGGAACATCGTATTCCTCTTATCCTGAGGAACCTCAGACTGTGCGGGACGGTGCCGGACCATCGTATTCCTCTTATCCTGAGGAACCTCAGACTGTGCGGGACGGTGCCGGACCATCGTATTCCTCTTATCCTGAGGAACCTCAGACTGTGCGGGACGGTGCCGGACCATCGTATTCCTCTTATCCTGAGGAACCTCAGACTGTGCGGGACGGTGCCGGACCATCGTATTCCTCCTATCCTGAGGAACCTCAGACTGTGCGGGACGGTGCCGGACCATCGTATTCCTCTTATCCTGAGGAACCTCAGACTGTGCGGGATGGTGCCGGACCATCGTATTCCTCTTATCCTGAGGAACCTCAGACTGTGCGGGATGGTGCCGGACCATCGTATTCCTCTTATCCTGAGGAACCTCAGACTGTGCGGGACGGTGCCGGACCATCGTATTCCTCTTATCCTGAGGAACCTCAGACTGTGCGGGATGGTGTCGGACCATCGTATTCCTCTTATCCTGCGGAACCTCAGACTGTGTGGGATGGTGCCGTATTTCCAACAGATAAGAAGTTTCCTTGTGCTGAGTGCGGGGAGTGTTTCCATTCTAAATATCGTCTTAATAAGCATAAAAGATCTCACACGGGGGAGAAGCCATTTTCCTGTTCTAAGTGTGGGAAATGTTTTTCACGGAAGTCAAATTTTTCCTCACATCAGAAATCTCACACGGCGGAGAAGCGGCATTCCTGTCCTGAGTGCGGAAAATGTTTTTCAGATAAGTCCAGTTTATATACACATCACAGATCTCACACAGGGGAGAAGCCGCATTCCTGTCCTGAGTGCGGGAAATAGTTTTCTCAGAAGTCCAGTCTTTCCAAACATCAGAGATCTCACACGGGGGAGAAGCCTTTTTCCTGTTCTGAGTGCGGAAAACCGTTTTTTTACACAAGTCAATTTTTTCCAAATATCAGAGAATACACACGGGGGAGAAGCCGTTTTCCTGCCCTGAGTGAGGGAAATGTTCCTCACTGAAGTCCTTTCTTCCTGTACATCAGTGATCCCACACAACACTCGAGGTGTATTAGTGAGTGCGGGAAATTTCTTGTATATGAATGTTGCTCTCATGTGGGGAAGAAGCACACCCTGATATACACCTCAGATATACTCCATGGCTGATCTTCATCATGTAAGAAACAGTTCATAAGGAGATCAGAGATCACCAAAGACATGGATGAAGTGTTGTACCGTGTTGGCCATTGATAGCAGTAGAAAAATAAAAATGGAGTCATTACCTCTCATTGGCTGAGTACATTTTGTGGCGGAAACTCTTGCAAGAGGTCTGTTTTCTCAAGTCGTCTTGAAGGACGAAACACGTTATCCCCACCACATAAAAGGCGGTCCTCCTAGGCTTTTTAAAATAAAAATTGAGTCATTATCTCTCATTGGCTGAGCACATTTTGTGGTGGAAGATTTCACAGACATTTAGGGATCTATTTTAAAATAAATTGTTGAACGAATGGTGACACGCGTTCCTCCAATCATGACAAATATTGGATAATCGGCTCGATCTAGTGGCAAAAATCTGTCACTGTGGTATTAATACCGACCATTGACGTAAAACATAAAATACCACATTTGGCCATTAGATGGCACTAAGTACCATAGAAATTATCTCCATCTAGTGGCCAAATGCAATCATTTCCGTTTTAAATGATTGGAAACCGTTCGACCAGCACAGCAAATATCCTAATAACATTCATCTTTCCCCCATTCACACAGAAGGAATGTACATGGACTTTCCCCGGGGGAATTGCTATGCACATATTTTATGAATAGACCCCTAAATGTCAGGAGACGTTTATATAAAGATGGGAAGTATGGAGCAGATAAATGAATAGACCTCCAAGCAATGTTATTACCAGGCTGCAGCTAGGGGGGGCTCTAATGTGTGAGCACAACAGAGGGATCCCATCTAGCTCACATTAACCCTTTCACTGTCAGAGATGTGTAACGGGTATGTACTTGTCAGAGTGTTTAAATTTGGTGAAGACATCAGTGAGGACCAGTTCTCTGTGGCCCAGCAGGTGGCGCTGTCACTTTGGGCTGGGGTTGAACCATCACTGCAGTGCCGTACCCTTTGTGACCTCTCGCAGCAGTTGTACGGCGGGGCGGGGAACCCGCTGTGCTTGCTGGGAGAGGGTATAAAGGGGGCAGACATCTTTGCCACGAGGTTCGAGTCCCAGGCACCTTCAGCCTGAGGGCTGCTGTCCGCGGTCGGTGTCCAGGTGGCCTAGGCCTGGACACTTGGAGTTCGTGTTCCATCCCAGACACCTTCAGTCTGGGGTGAGGTAGCCGGAGGCCCGGGGCCCAGTACCTTCTGCTGGGTCCCGCAAGGGAGGGATTGTCCTAGGGTGCCCCGGGTGTTGGGCACTCGAATCCAGAGGCGTAAGGGACCGGAGGAGGGATTCATCCGAAGACCTGGTGCAGCATATTGCCAGTGACAGGTCAACCTCTGGAGACCGCCCGGAGGGATGTCTTTCCCGAACAGGGGCCAAGTTCAAAGAGGAAGGTGGTTCGTGTTCTATGACCGGTGGCAGCGGTCCAACTAGTCAACTCAGGTCAGTGGCAGGGACCTGCACTTAGGCCTGTGGCAGGAGCCTCAACAGTTCACCCGGTCGGTGGCAGCGACCAATCTCACGGACGGTGGCAGAGACCGTGCGCCAGGCCTATTCGCTTGCAGAGGAATAGGAGAATTCAATTGTGCCTGGGCCTACTCGTATCCACACCCCTGTCTGTCTGTTACTGAAAGTTCAACCATTATGTTCACCCTGACGTTGGAGAAATAAAAGAGTGTTGGACTTTTACTTGGTGTGGGGCTCTGTTACTGGCAGACACATCTCCTCGGAACAAGTGAAAGCTTCGTATGCAGTGAGCAGACCCGGAGGTAATTAAGTGACTTTGCTCAACCCTCATACACATACGAGGGGAGAGCTTGGCGTAGTGTCCCTGCACTCTGCTCTCCCAGGTACCCCTAGACCATACCAGCCAACCAGGCGATAGAATTGGAGAGGGGGAGTGAGGCTCCGCTACAGATGTTTTTGCACATTTTGGCCAGAAGATTAGTAAAACCCCCAAACATATATTATCTGATAGCAGAGGCTCTGGAGAATAAAATAGTGGTGATTGTTAAGGTGTTCCTCGTACACAAATTTCCCCTTAATATCCGGGTTTATTTTCTCCTTTTCCCCCATTTTCTATGGTGTGATCTTTTCTACAATACTTTGTTATAATAATGTAACACGTTGTGTATTGTATTGTACGACTCCGCCTCCACATTCCAGACAAGTCATTTTCCTGACCAATCGCATTTCTACCTTTTTACTATTTCCTGATTCTATGACTGTAATCTGTTTAAAAGTAAAATTATAATAAAAAAAATGTATTGAACAGAAAAAAAGTTGTGTGTGTCGGTGGAATGACAACAATTGCTGGTCGTGTTGTCACCTGTCAGCTGTCACACCTGGTTTCCCGGCCAATGCACCAGATAAATGTTGCAGCAAAATGGCTCTTTGAGTTCTGGGAAACCAGGAATGGACTCCGGACACGGACTCCAGGAAAACAAACCTTTTTTCTTTTTCGTACATCACGGGACACAGAGCGACTTAGTCATTACTAATGGGTTATATAGTTTACCTTCAGGTGTTGGCACTGGCCAATTCCAAACCGGAAGTACCCTCCCCTATATAAGCCCCTCCCACCCGGGAGCACCTCAGTTTTTTGCCAGTGTCTAAGGTGTTGGCCAAAGAGTAACATGTGTTTTCACTGGGCTTGCGTACAGGTTCTTTTGGGCCTTAGTAAGCTGTTCCGGATCCCACCAAAAAAGCTTCATAGCTAAACGGTCGGTACCCGGGCCTTGCAGCAGAAGAGCAAGGTTTTGCCTGTAATGCTTCTCTTAGGAGGGCTGGACCCTGGGATCCAGAGCTCTGGTCATACCCACGACCAAGACGCTGTCTGTGCAGGGTGCTATACAGGTCCAGGGGAGTGGAATCCTTGGGAACCCGGTCCCTGAAGGTTTAATTACAATGCCTGCCGTGATAGGTGAAGTTTGGACTTTTGTGGACCAAACAAAGTCCTGCGGCGGGGATCAGGTAAGTGGGGGCCCTCAGGAACTTGGTTCTATTGGGGGACCCCCAAGCCTAATTTGTCTTTCTGTCTGTTACCTAACGGTATTCCCGCTAAATATCTGTGTTTGCCTATATCTACTGAAAATGTAAAATTTTAATAGTAGTCAAGAAAAAAAAAAAAAAAAAACAGGGACCGCGGTACCTGTGTTAAACCACTAGAGGCCGCTGTAGTCCATTTTTCTTGTAAATGTGGATCTTTGGTTTTCTCAACTCAAAAGATCCAGGCAGCTGGTAAGTTTCTCTGAGGGAATCCACTTCCTCTGCCCTGTTGCTGCGTTCATCCACCGCACAGGCCCTCCGGCAAAAAGGGCCCTGGCTCCTAGTCCTCTGTTGGTTTTCGAAAAGGGCGCCATTGGCGCACGGGCGCGCGCGCGGGCGCGTGCACGCGCCTCCTATGAAAAAAAAAGGGGCGGGGCGGGTGGATGACGCTCGATGCGCGCCGCGGCGCTTCTGCGCATGTGCGGGCGTCCCAGCATGGTAAAAGACACAGTACAAGTGTCAGCTGCATGCAAACAGAGCTAGCAACAAACAGTGGCACACAGAGGCGGTTGATGCAGGCATCCCCATAGAAAGGCACTTTAGTGGACACCAGCTGGTATATAGCAGCACCTGTGTTAGACTATTACCAGCAAAAATTGGTGTATGACGACGGGAATACCTCAGCTTTGTGCTTAAAGGATATGTCGTCCAGACGCTCCGGAAATAGATCTTCCAGGAAGCCAAAGGGGTCTCCATCGGGCTCTGAGGATATTGGGCATGCTTGCACTGCACCAATCTCCCCTGAGAATGCAGAGGTCAGTAGCCGTAGAAACCCCGCAGGAATGCCTGGTGCTGCGGCTGTCCCCAGTCCACCTGCTCCTGTATATATAACAGAGGAGGTTTTATCCTCAACTCTGGGAGGATTGGAAGAGAGATTAACAGCATTGATCGCTGCTTCCCTGTCACAGGAAAAGCGCGTCCGATCTCCGTCTCCTCCTTCAGAGTGCCTGTTAGTGGAGGAACAGCCCCACACAGAGATCGACCTACCTGAAGGGGATCAGGATGAGGTTGATTCACTTATAGAGGAATCAACAGTGGAAGAACCTTTTCTCAGCTTCTCAGGCTGAAAGATTATGGGTTCAGTCTCTGACTAACATGGTCCGATCAGCATTTAAAATGCCTCTGGCGGAACCACCATCCACTACGGTTTCCTCGCTGGGGTCGCTAAAAGCTCCCCAGGCGGTCTGTTCCTTCCCAATCCACCCTTTATTAGAAGGGCTTATTTACCAGGATTGGGAGCATCCTGATAAAATATTTGCTCCCCCCAAGAGATTTCCGGTGATCTATCCCATGGAGGATAAGTTCATAAGAAAATGGAGGGTCCCTATAGTGGACGCAGCCATCTCTTCTGTTAACAAATCACTGACATGTCCAGTAGATAATGTTCCAATGTTCAAAGACCCAATAGATAAAAAATTGGAGTCTTTACTAAAATCTGCTTTCTCTACAGCAAGTATGGTGACACAACCTGCGGTAGCAGCGATTGGAGTCTGCCAAGCAGTGAAAGATCAGTTGAAACAAGTCTTAAGGGACTTACCAGATCAGCAGGCTCATGCCCTAGCTGACCTGCCTAGAGCCTTGTGTTTTGCGGTGGACGCCATAAAGGATACAATCCAACAGGCCTCCCGCTTTACGCTGTCTATAGTACATATGCGTAGGCTTCTGTGGCTCAAAAACTGGTCTGCTGAAGCTCCCTGTAAAAAACTGCTGGTTAGCTTCCCATTTCATGGAGAACGCTTATTTGGAGAAGATCTGGACAAATATATCCAGAAAATTTCTGCCGGTAAAGTTCACTCTTACCGGTTAAGAACAAGGGTAGAAGTCCTTCTTTTAAGAGGCCTACCTCTCCAGTCCCGGGCACATCGGCTGGGAAGCAGTTCCGACGGCCTCCGCGGTCAAATTCAGGGGGCAGAAATCAGGGACAATCACAGGGTAACAAGAAGCCCTGGATCAAGAGAGGTACAAAACCTCCCCCTAAGGCATGAAGTATTGCCCCCGCTCAATCGGGTGGGGGGAAGACTTCAGTTGTTCACAGAGACCTGGCGGGACACCATCAGAGACAGATGGGTGCTCTCCGCAGTAAGTCTGGGATACAAGCTGGAGTTAAAAGGCACTCCTCCTGCCCAATTTATGAGGTCAAACGTGCCAAGAGATCCCCAAAAGAGAGGATCCCTCCTTCTGGCACTAGAACAACTATTGCTCCAAGGGGTAATCATGAAGGTTCCCCTGGAAGAAAGCGGATTCGGGTTTTACTCGAACCTTTTCACAGTCCCCAGACCAAATGGGGACGTGAGGCCCATATTAAATCTAAAAGGGCTAAACAAGTTCCTAAATATCAGGACCTTTCGGATGGAGTCGATCCGATCAGTGGCCACCGCCCTACAAGGGCAGGAATGGCTAGCCTCGATCGACATAAGGGATGCTTATCTGCATATTCCCATCTTTCCGGCCCATCAGAAATTTCTACGCTTTGCAGTAGAAGGGCGCCATTTTCAGTTCAGAGCCTTACCTTTCGGTCTGGCCACAGCACCACGAGTGTTCACAAAAATTCTGGCCCCATTATTGGCCAATCTAAGAACACAGGGTGTAACGATAATGGCATATCTAGACGACCTGCTACTAATAGACCACTCAGTGGAAAAGCTGGAAGTAGCTATTCACAAGATAATCGAGTATCTGGAATATCACGGTTGGATTATCAACCGGGACAAGTCAGCTCTAAGACCAGTCAAAAGTCTGGAATACTTAGGGCTAAGGCTGGATTCAAATCAGAGAAAGATTTTCTTACCTCCAGAGAAGGTGTCGTCTTTAAGAAATTTGACCCACTTAGTGGGTACAAAAAGAAAACCATCCATACGTCTCTGCATGAGGCTGCTGGGAAAGATGGTGGCTTCATTCGAAGCGGTACCCTACGGTCAATTCCATTCAAGGAATTTGCAAAGGGCCATACTGTCAGCCTGGAACAAAAAAGTTCAGGCTTTAGACTTACCAATGTCCCTGTCCCCTTCCGTTCGCAAGAGCCTCCATTGGTGGTTGGTGCCCCAGAATCTGGAAAGAGGGAAACCCTTCAGTCCGGTTTCTTGGAAGGTGGTCACTACAGATGCCAGCCTCATCGGCTGGGGGGCAGTGCTGGAGCAATGGTCTCCAGGGCAGGTGGTCAGAAGCAGAAAAGGCCCTGCCCATCAATCTCTTAGAGATACGAGCAGCCCGGTATGCCCTAGTAGCATGGACATCCAAACTCCAGGGGTCCCCTGTCAGAATTCAATCAGACAATGCCACGGCAGTGGCATATATCAATCATCAGGGTGGCACCAAAAGTCGTGCAGCCCAGAAGGAAGCAAATTGCATCCTGGAGTGGGCAGAAAGATATGTCCCAGCCATATCCGCGGTTTTCATCCCAGGAGTGGAAAATTGGAGAGCGGACTTTCTAAGTCGCCAACAATTATGCCCGGGGGAATGGTCTCTTCACCCCGAGGTTTTCCAGGCAATATGCCAGCGGTGGGGAACACCGGATGTAGATCTGCTAGCATCCAGATTCAACGCAAAGGTGGACAGGTTTGTGTCTCGCACAAGGGATCCCCTAGCTTGCGGCTCGGATGCCCTAGTGTTCCCTTGGGATCGGTTCAAGCTGATATATGCATTCCCACCGCCACAATTGTTACCGCGATTACTCCGCAGAATCAGGGTAGAAAAGAAACCAGTGATTCTGGTGGCTCCAGCGTGGCCCCGAAGGGCATGGTACGCGGAGATTGTAAAAATGTCAGTGAGGAGTCCGTGGACCCTCCCACTTCGTCCGGACCTGCTGTCGCAAGGACCGATATACCACCCTTCCTTACCAGCCCTAGGTTTGACGGCCTGGCTATTGAGGCCCACATTCTGAAAAAGAGAGGGCTCTCTAATTCTGTGGTATCTACCATGATCAATGCCAGGAAACCGGTATCCAGGCAGATCTATTATAGGATCTGGAAAGCGTACATTACGTGGTGTGAGACCAAGAAATGGCATCCACGTAAGTACATGATAGGGAGGATTCTGGACTTCCTACAGTGGGCTGTAGATAGGAAGCTGGCCTTGAGTACTATCAAGGGTCAGATTTCGGCCTTGTCAATATTTTTTCAAAGGCCCTTGGCTTCGCATTCACTAGTCAAAGCCTTTATACAAGGAGTGATGCGTATTAGCCCTCCGGTTAGTATTCCCATATGTCCTTGGGACTTAAACCTGGTGCTGTCGGTTCTACAGAAACAACCGTTTGAACCATTACAACACATTTCCTTGGTTCTTCTCACCAGGAAATTGGTTTTCTTAGTAGCCATTTGTTCGGCTAAAAGAGTGTCGGAATTAGCAGCTATGTCCTGTAAGGAGCCATATCTGGTTGTCCATAAGGACAGAGTAGTATTACGTCCTCATCCAGCCTTTCTTCCTAAGGTGGTATCGAGGTTTCATTTGAACCAAGATGTGGTTCTTCCTTCTTTTTTCCCCAAACCTAGCTCAGTAGAGGAAAAGTTATTACATTCTTTGGATGTGGTAAGAGCAGTTAAAGCTTATCTAAAAGCCACTGCTCAGATTCGCAGAACGGATTCTTTGTTTGTTCTGCCGGAAGGCCCCAGAAGGGGTCAGGCAGCATCAAAATCTACTTTAGCCAAGTGGATTCGACAGGTCATAATACAAGCCTATGGCTTGAGAAAGAGACCGCCTCCGTTCAAAGTTAGGGCGCACTCCACAAGAGCGGTTGGAACTTCATGGGCAGTGCATCACCAGGCCTCCCTGGCTCAAGTATGTAAGGCCGCAACATGGTCTTCGGTACACACGTTTACTAGATTCTATCAGGTAGACGTTAGAAGTCAGGAGGATGTCGCCTTTGGGCACAGTGTGTTGCAGGCCGCAAAAGATCCTCATGCCTGATGGCGCCCAGCTTATGTACCCCCCCCTCATTTGGCATTGCTTTGGGACGTCCCATTAGTAATGACTAAGTCGCTCTGTGTCCCGTGATGTACGAAAAAGAAAAAGGGATTTTTATAACAGCTTACCTGTAAAATCCTTTTCTTGGAGTACATCACGGGACACAGAGCTCCCACCCCTCTTTTTGGGACACTTATTGCTTGGCTACAAAACTGAGGTGCTCCCGGGTGGGAGGGGCTTATATAGGGGAGGGTACTTCCGGTTTGGAATTGGCCAGTGCCAACACCTGAAGGTAAACTATATAACCCATTAGTAATGACTAAGTCGCTCTGTGTCCCGTGATGTACTCCAAGAAAAGGATTTTACAGGTAAGCTGTTATAAAAATCCCTTTATTTCACCAGTGAAAAAAGCGACTCACGCCAGGATGCCAAGTGGCGTCTTATAGGCGTTTACAACATATATATTTCCTCTTGTATAGACATTCCTTGGAACTTCGTAAAACATCTAAAAGCTTGTTAGCGAGTGACATCTGCGGGTTCTCAGTTATCTGTCCAATTTATATCTAGAAATTGGAAATGAATATTGCGCTAGTCTCAAACTAAATAACAAATGTAAAAGGGTAGTGAAGCTGCTACATAAAATGTGACTAGTATTAGATGTATGCGAATAAAAATGTAGGAGAGACCAAGGAATTGGCCTCAAAAGAAAAAATAAATGTGGGTAAAAAACATCAACAATAAAGTGAGTCCACGAAATGTCCATACACATATCCGTGATAGGAAACAACTGAAGCCACACGTGAAACAATATGGGTCATCTCATAACTTCTGAAGGTGAAGAGAGGTAGAATACTCTTACCAGAACAGATGGATCTGCGGGTTAGGCAGATCAAAAGGGCATTGGCAAACTCAGTGGAAGTTCCCTTCTGCTTGTCTGGAGACTGGATCGAACGAATCCCAGATGAAAACTCCCCGGCAGGTTCCCCGACTTGGAAGCAGACTCAGGATTCAACAACGATCTCCATAATCATCAGATAGAGCAGGAAACAGCCTTGAGTCCGGAAGTTCTTTCCGGAATAGCAGTCGCACATAAGGAGAAAGCCTCAACTCAATCGACCGACCATGGAAAAAAGGAATGAAGGAAATGCTCCAATAGTGCAGGTCAATACAGGTTTATTAAAAAACCGACAAAGTAAAAGTGATCACATATGAATATAAAACATTAAAAAGGGCAGTGAGTGGAGTAGTGTACCAAGCCCGACGCGTTTCGTACTACAGTACTTCAACAGGGGCATCAACCAACTCCTTCCACTGCCAAAACATTTATAACAAACACTCATGATCTAACTGAATAATTAGCCAATCAGAGAGATTATTGATAATAACATATAGGATTGGAGAGAAACGTCACCTGATCACCAGTGGGCGGTCATCTCCAATAACCAACCAATCACAATCGCTTCCCAGGAAGCGAAAAATAACAGGCCGGAAATGTGAATAGACAGGGCTGCCGCCAAATGAAGGAGTCCAAATAAGCCCGCCAAAATGAGAAAGGGAGGGACATGCGGTGGTGAACGCCCACACACCCGTCCTAATAACTCATTGGCAGGGCTAAAGACTGAACTGGACAACCTCCAATGGCAGACATCATACTGATCCGCAAAGTGAGAAAGGGGAGGATGTGCGGCGATAAACGCCCACACATCTATCCACAATAACTCACCAACGGAACTCATAACATATGTTGTGACAATCTGTGAGCAGATCGCTCACAGTTATACCATTGCTGAATCTGACCTTCATACAACAGCATCATAATAGTCTCAGGCCCGGTCTTTATGCAGTACTTATGCTGTAAACCCGGTGTACATAATACAGCCACGCCGGGAAGTATTGTTGCATCAGAAAGAGGCCTGAAGCGCCCAGATCCCACCCACCCTTCTGGGATGGGCGGAACCTGATACGTCATGTGTACCAATGACGCGCATAGCCGATAATGGGCATGCGCGGACTCGCTCACGTCGAGCGGCGCATGACCCAGTGACGCACACTGGCGTCACAAACATCACGTGACCACGCAACGCTGGATGGAGCACCTGGGGGAAATGAAAGTAAAAAACACTGCCCGGAGAACGCTAAAATTTTTTGGAGGTGGGGGGTTCATACAGTTTTTTTGTACTTTGTTTTTACATCTTGTTTACATTCACTGGCCAACCAGCAAATCCCCAGTCTACAGCTGAATAAGCCTGGTGGGTAGGACACTTGTGACAACCAACCTCCTATCAACCAACCTGAGCAGGAAGCTGCCACATTTAGAGGCGGTAGTAATACTGCAGCCAAAAGTTGGAATTGGCTGAACACCTATTTAGTTCAGCCATTCGCCATCCGCCTAAACAAGCCAAATTCTGTTCAAACATGGGTTCCGTCCAAACCCAGAGCTCTAGTTTTAGTGGTCAGTGTAGTGGTCCCTTACATTGATGACCAATAGGAGAAAGATCCCCTTATATCAGTGGTCAGTGTAGTGGTCCCTTACATTGGTGACCAATGGGAGAAGGACCCCCTTATAATAGTGGTCAGTGGATAAGGACATTCTTACCTCATCAATGGGAAGACTGCCCTCCTTACAGATCATGGATGTCAGTTGTTACTGAGAGACAGAAATTGTTCATTGCTCAAGGAACCCCTAGAAACCTTTGGAGGAACCCTGGCTGAGAAAGGCTGGACTAGGCAGTAATATATTTCTCTCCCTCTTGATGGGAGTGGAGATGACCCCATCTATAAGGATATACAGTACATACACACCCAGCACAAGGCCGTGTTCACACTACGAGACGTTTCTTGGGACTGCAGTTCCTCTGAGATCCACAAGGTGGTGATCTCACTTCTACCATAGAGAAAGGACGTCTCTATGAAAGACAGGAAGTGATGTCAGGTATAAATGGGAAGTTCCGGGTGAGAGGTGAGTCGGGAGAACGAAGAGGATAGACTTTGCTTGAAGAGGCAGCAGAGGAGGTAATAAGATCGTATCTTCTATTTACACTAGGGTGACCAGACATCCCCGGTTTCAGGGGACAGTCCCCAGATTGAGGACACTGTCCCCGGACCAAGTCTGCCCCCGGTTTTGTCCCTGGATTGGATTTGAACAGGGGCTGGGGCAATTTCAATGACAGTCAGTTCAGGATTAAAAGAAAAAAATCGGAATTACACACCCCCCGCTCCGCCGCTCCTACTAGCTTAGGGGGGTGTATTTCTTTCCATTATATGTGCCCCTTACTGATGATCATGTGCTGGTCAGAGCGGAGGGAATATTTCTTCAGTTTCGGGCGCATGCCCATTCAGCTCCGCTCGCATGTTCTTCTGCCTTGGATCAAGTCCTGGCCAGCCGCCTGCCTGCTTATCTTCTTGACTTCCCTGGTAGAGTGATTTCTCCGCTCCCCACCCAGCAGTAGCCGGGACCCGGAGAGTAAGACTTGAGAGGCTGTGAAGCAGCGGCAACGGGCAGAGAGTCGCTGATTGCTGCCATTACTAGTAAACTAGTCCCCGGATTTCATTTTTAAAATCTGGTTACCTTAATTTACACCCAGTAACCCCTGTCATGTCCGTCCAGTTCCTCCATAGTCACTGTGACGTCTTTTACCTCCAGCAGATGATGATACACACATATATAGTGTGGAGACCTAGATTAACTCCTTCAGGGGCAAAACTTTCCCCAATCACCTTCTCACCTCATCAGTCTATACTAATGGATTAATAAAAAAATGGTAATCAATACAAGCCGCCCTAGTGATTACCCTACCGCGCTGTTTTGACAGAAGAATACAGTGCATCAAATATTAGCAGCAGCCACTTTAAATATATATAACCCTGTGAAAAATATAGTCAACACACTAAAATAGAATGACAAACTATAAGTGGCGCTAAGTGAATATAACAATTATATTGGTATAAACTGTGAAAAAAGTAATAGTGAAATATACTTAAATCTTAAAAATGAACAAAAGGCATAAAGAAAAATTCCAAAAAATGTGTATAGAGTGACAGCACAAATAAAGTCCATATAAGTGTATAGTGATAGTGTTCAAAATTAGATGATAATCTTCTTTTCCACCACACCACAGTGTTCAAGTGAGTCAAACCCCCTTCAGATAGGACACTCACCGCAATGCAATGCCTTACACTCTCGTGTTTTGGCAAATGAGCAGACAGCACCTCTCAACTAGGTGGATTGGTTCCACATCCGATGCAGTGATCCTCAAACAGGCTCCACATAAATGCAAAAATAAATGCAAAGGATAGTGTAATACTGCAAAGTCAGTTTTATTGGTACTACAAAATCTTCAAATATTGCACTCACATGATAACCAGTAAAAGTAAGCCAAAATCACACTGCAACCGAATCCACAGCATTAACTTCACACTGTCACAACCAACGAATGATGGTCACGGCGGACCCAGGATCAGCGCAGGTCACAAAATAGTATATAAACCACTCTCTACCTGTCCTCTCCACTTGCGAACGCCGTTTCTGTAACACACGGCACTCCACACACGCTTGATCAGATTGTCAATAGCCTGCCGTGTAGCCACACCCCGACATGTTTCGTAATTGATACTTAATCATGGGATTGATGAATCCCATGATTAAGTATCAATTACGAAACATGTCGGGGTGTGGCTACACGGCAGGCTATTGACAATCTGATCAAGCGTGTGTGGAGTGCCGTGTGTTACAGACTTTATTATCAGCCACCTTTGGAAACGGCGTTCGCAAGTGGAGAGGACAGGTAGAGAGTGGTTTATATACTATTTTGTGACCTGCGCTGATCCTGGGTCCGCCGTGACCATCATTCGTTGGTTGTGACAGTGTGAAGTTAATGCTGTGGATTCGGTTGCAGTGTGATTTTGGCTTACTTTTACTGGTTATCATGTGAGTGCAATATTTGAAGATTTTGTAGTACCAATAAAACTGACTTTGCAGTATTACACTATCCTTTGCATTTATTTTTGCATTTATGTGGAGCCTGTTTGAGGATCACTGCATCGGATGTGGAACCAATCCACCTAGTTGAGAGGTGCTGTCTGCTCATTTGCCAAAACACGAGAGTGTAAGGCATTGCATTGCGGTGAGTGTCCTATCTGAAGGGGGTTTGACTCACTTGAACACTGTGGTGTGGTGGAAAAGAAGAAGATTATCATCTAATTTTGAACACTATCACTATACACTTATATGGACTTTATTTGTGCTGTCACTCTATACACATTTTTTGGAATTTTTCTTTATGCCTTTTGTTCATTTTTAAGATTTAAGTATATTTCACTATTACTTTTTTCACAGTTTATACCAATATAATTGTTATATTCACTTAGCGCCACTTATAGTTTGTCTTTCTATTTTAGTGTGTTGACTATATACTAATGGATTGTATCACTTTTATTGGGGATGGGGGGGTTTCTATAGATATAAACGGTTAGAGGCGCCCGGACGCTAAAACCATTACAAATGCTAAAAGGAATGTTCCTTTGAGTGTAATCCCACTGGGAGTCCGGGCTGTTCTTACATGATAGAAGCCCTCATATTATCCCCCATACACCCCCATCCTAATATTGTACAACCAGTACAGTCCAGATCATTCTCTCTTATCAATTATTGTTCTACAGGTAACCTGTATAGATCACATGACCAATGAGGATGGAGGAGGACCGGAGTCACATGACTGAGAGGATACTAAACCTCACACTGGAGATCATCTACCTGCTAACCGGAGAGGTGAGGAGGAATCTGGGAGGTCACATGACATTTTCTTATCTTTATTAATAAAATACAGACCTGACCGGAGAGGTGAGGATGATTCTGGGAGGTCACGTGACATCACTCATCTCTATTAATAAAACACAGACCTGACCGGAGAGGTGAGGAGGATTCTGGGATTCTAACATGATATTCCTATTGGTTCCTCAATACAGAGATTTCCTCTTGTGAAGTCCGGTGATCACATGACCATCACAGTGCCTCCATGTGACTCCCTAAAACCTGAGAGACACAACATGGAGAAGATTCTAGAAGTCACCAAGAAGATGATGGAGCTGCTGACAGGAGAGGTGAGCGGTGCCGGGAATTCTGGGACATTATCCAGTAACAGACAAGGGATGTGTCTGGATGGTGACTGTATCATTGTGTGTGTCAGGTTCCTATAAGGTGTCAGGATGTCACTGTCTATTTCTCCATGGAGGAGTGGGAGGATTTAGAAGGACACAAGGATCTCTACAAGGACGTCATGATGGACAATCAGCCGCCCCTTACATCACCGGGTAAGAGGAGACTTTATTGTAAAGGAGAGAGCAGTACGGAGGCTTCACCTAGATCCCCCATCATCTGATAAACACATATAAACAATGTATTCAGTCAGTGTGTGTGTTTCCTACAGATGGATCCAGTAATGGGAATCCACCAGAGAGATGTCCCCGTCCTCTGTATTCCCGGGATTCCACACAGGAAGGTCACACCATCCCTCACCATCATCAGGTAGATGAGGAACAATTATTGGTAGATCTGATTTATACACAGCATGTTTGTTACAATTAATGTTTTATTATATATTCAGAGTGGAGACCTCGGGGATAAGAATATTGATGTAAAAGAAGAGTATAAAGAGGAGGATGAGGAGTATGGAGTGATGGAGGAGTTTTCAGAAGGACACAAGGATATGATGGAGCCACCTAATACCAGGAACCCACCAGAGAGATGTCCCCGTCCTCTGTATTCCCGGGATTCCACACAGGAAGGTCACACCATCCCTCATTGTTACAAGGTTGGTGGGACGGAACATCTAAAACATGGACTGGTGGAGATGATGTGTGGATTTTGTATGTAAGCTTATATTTTACAGATGATATTCTCTCTCATTTTCTTGGTTTAGAGTGGAGATCCAATCGATATAGAATTTGAGGTTAAAGCAGAAGAAGAAGAGACGTATGTGAGGGATGATCAGCAGTCTATGGAGGAGGATGGAATAACGGGGACATTTATAGAGGAGGACACTCCTACAGAGATCAGCACAGGTGGGTCATTAACACTAAATACATTCCGCCACCCATACTGCTCACTGATTGGTCCAGAGTAGGGCGGAGACTGGGTGATATCAGCCTGTAATCCCCTGGTCACTTTCCTAAACTGTGATCCCCGTCCTGTATTCTTGTATTTCTCTCGGATAATCTTCCTTCTCTGTGCTGCAGACACAATTTATGTATCTAGACTGGATTTATGGAGATTCTGGGGTTCAGCTGGCAGCAAAATGTTGATTTTCACCATAGGGTTTGCTTGACCTAGACAACTGGGGTCTGTACCTTGGGTCTTCTGCCCCATGCCCGGGTCTAGTGAGATCTCTGACAGAACAATTCTCCCAGGATTACTTGTTCTGTTGTTTGCTGTGCCGGATGGAGAGATATGTCTGTATAGTCTCAGACCCAAGTCACTGAGTGCAGTCTCAGGAGATGGGAGGCAGCGGCGTGGGACCTCAGCAACTTGTCTCCGGTAAATATTTCAGCCACCACTGATTACTAATCACCAATATTATGAATCCTGACCCCTTCATTATATACTCTATTGTACATTACATACTCCTGATCCCTGCACTATATACTCTATGTCATGGATATGCAATTAGCGGACCTCCAGCTGTTGCAGAACTGCAAGTCCCATGAGGCATAGCAAGACTGACAGCCACAAGCATGACACCCACAGACAGAGGCATGATCGAACTTGTAGTTTTGCAACAGCTGGAGCTCCGCTAATTGCATATCCCCGCTCTATGTTGTACATTGCATACTCCTGACTAGGGATGAGCCGAACACCCCCCCGGTTCGGTTTGCGCCAGAACTTGCGAACGGACCGAAAGTTTGCGCGAACATTAGAACCCTATTAAATACAATTGATGCGAACGTTCGAAATCAGAAGTGCTAATTATAAAGGCTAATATGCAAGTCATTGTCCTAAAAAGGGTTTGGGGACCCGGGTTCTGCCCCAGGGAACATGTATCAATGCAAAAAAAAGTTTTAAAAACGGACGTTTTTTCAGGAGCAGTCATTTTAATGATGCATAAAGTGAAAAAAAAAAAAAAAAATGAAATATTCCTTTAAATATCGTACCTGGGGGGGTGTCTAAAGTATGCTTGTGAAGTGGCACGTGTTTCCCGTGTTTAGAACTGTCCCTGCACAAAATGACATTTTTAAAGGAAAAAAAGCCATTTAAAACTGCTTGCGGCTTTAATGTAATGTCTGGTCCCGGTAATATGGATGAAAATCATTGAGAAAAAAAATGGCATGGGTACCCCCCCCCACCCCACTACCAGCCCCTTTGGGTCTTGTATGGATATTAAGGGGAACCCCGCACCCAAAAATAAAAATAGGCCCTATATACTCTGAACAGCAGTATACAGGCGGTGCAAACAAGACATGGGCTGTAGGTTTGTTCTTAAGTAGAATCTTTTTCTAATTTGGAACAGGTACATTTTTTAAGTGTACCTCCAGCCAAAAAAATCTATTTTTAAGCTCTTTGGAGAACATTGGGAAGGGTTATCACCCCTGTAACATTTGTTTTGCTGTCTGTGCACCTGTTCAGAACATTTCACCTCACTTTCCGTCCCAATGACAAATGTTTTTGGAAAAGTGTTTTTTTTTTTATTGAAACAAGGATTGGTGATAAAGCATCAGTAGAGAGGAGACACCTTTTTCCCATATTAACTTTTACAGGAGAGAATTTCCCTTCCTAGGGGTAGATTTCCTCTCACTTCCTGTTGTCTCCTTACGTTTGCAAGTAGGAGTCGTTTGTAAGTTGGATGTTTGAAGGTAGGGGCCTGCCGTATATACTCTGCAGAAATTTGCCCCTTAGGTGTTGCCACAACACTGTAAGCCCTCACAGTTACTCTTGGTGGGCGCTGGAATGCCCTGCTGTGAACTATTATATCAGGAATTGTAATTACATGCCATTGTTAAACAGTGGTAGGAAAAATTGGGCCTTTGGTGGTGCTGGTGCCACAAGACTGCAAGTCCTCACAGTTACTCTTGGTGGGCGCAGGAATGGGCCCATCTGTGAAATATTAGATCAAGAATTGTTATTACATGCCCCTGTTGAACAGGGGCAGAAAAATTGGGCCTTAGGCACTGGTGCCACAACACTTCAACCCATCACAGATCCTATATTTGGAGCGCAGCAATGAGCCCTGTTGCAAAGCATTGCATCAAAAATTGTAATTGCACTCCCCTGTTAAACAGGGGCTGAAAAATTGGGCCTTAGCCACTGGTAGCGGCACCCAGAACCACAAATGTTCTTCCAAGCTATCGGCAGGATCATTGAGAAGGAAGAGGATAGTCAGTCAACATAACAGGACAGTCACTCAGCATCATCATAAGCAGTCTTGAAGGGATGTGACATTTAAAAAAAAAAATATTCGGTTACATCAGCTTCAGGTGCTTGGTAGCTAGTGGTGATCCAAGACTGGTTCATCTTTTATGAAGGTCAGTCGATCAACCGAGTCGGTGGACAGGCACACCCTGTGATCAGTTACAAAGCCACCAGCAGCACTAAATGTGCATTCCGAAAGAACGCTGGATGCAGGACAGGCCAGTAGCTCAATTGCATACTGTGCAAGCTCTGGCCAGTGATCCATCCTCAAGACCCAGTAAGCCAGAGGATTTTCGGTGGGAAAGGTGTTCAAGTCTGACCTTGCCCCTAGGTATTCCTGGACCATGTAAATCAGACGCTGGTGATGGTTGCTGGAACTGATCATACCTTGGGTCTGCGGACTAAAAAATTGTCTGAACGCATCGGTCAGACGGGCACCTTCCCCACCGCTCCTTCTTTGACTGACTGAAGCCTCAGCAACTCATTGTCCAGGACCAGGAGTTTGTAACCTCCCAGTCTCTGGGAACGCGTTGCACAGACCTTTCTGCAAGGCCTCCCGGAGATGTCTCATCCTCTGCAACGGCAAGATAAGGTTCGCAACCTTACCCTTGTACCGTGGATCAAGGAGAGTGGCCAGCCAGTAATGGTCCCTCTCCTTGATCCGAAGAATATGAGGATCCTTCCGCAGGCTTTGCAGGATCAGGGAGGCCATGCAGCGTAGGTTAGCTGAGGCATTTGGTCCGGAGTCCTCTGGGTCACTAAGGACGACATGATCCGCAGCCACCTCCTCCCAGCCACGTACAAGTCCACGGGTTTCTTGGGACTGTAAATCATCCCTAAAAGACTGCTGCTGTTGATGCTGAGTGCCAGGTTCTACCTCCATGCTGACACAATCCTCCTCCTCCTCCTCCTCGTCCTCCTCGTCCTCGTAAAGGGGGCCTTGAGAGGCAAGGAAGTCCTCCTCTTCCTGCCTCAAGTGCCCTGTCCATTATTCCACGCAGCGTATGCTCCAACAGGTGGACAAGAGGTACAGTGTCACTGATGCATGCACTGTCACTGCTCACCATCCTCGTGGCCTCCTCAAATGGTGCCAGGACAGTGCATGCATCCCTGACCATGCCCCACTGGCGTGGTGAAAAAAACCCGAGCTCCCCTGACCCTGTCCTGGTGCCATAGTCGCACAGGTACTCATTGATGGCCCTCTGCTACGTGTGCAGCCGCTGTAGCATGGCCAACGTTGAGTTCCACCTGGTGGGCATGACACATATAAGGCGGTTCTTGGGCAGGTTCAACTCCTTTTGCAGCTCAGCCAGCCGTGCACTGGCATTCTATGATCTGCGGAAATGCACACAGACTTTCCTGGCGTGCCTCAGGACATCCTGTAAGCCCGGGTACCTGCCCAAGAACCGCTGCACCACCAGGTTAAGGACGTGAGCCACACAGGGCACATGGGTCAGTTGTCCCTGTCGGAGGGCGGAGAGGAGGTTGGTGCCATTGTCGCAAACCACCATTCCTGGCTTAAGCTGGCGTGGCATCAACCACCTCTCGGCCTGCCCCTGCAGAGCTGACAGAACCTCTGCCCCAGTGTGGCTCCTCTCCTGTCCCCCAAACACACCAGCGCAAGCACGGCATGGCATATTTTTGCCTGCGTACTTGCGTAGCCCCTTGAACGCCTACGGAGCACCGCTGGTTCAGAGGACAAAGCACAGGAAGAGGCCATGGAAGAAGAAGAATAGGAGGGGGTGGAGGAGAGAGGTGTGTCACAACCAGTAGTAGCATTTTGGAGACGTGGCGGCGGAACAACCTCCAACACTACTGCACCTTCTCCTGCATCCTTCCCAGCTGCCAAAAGAGTGACCCAATGGGCCGTGAAAGAAAGGTAACGTCCCTGTCCATGCCTGCTGGACCATGAGTCAGCGGTAATATGCACCTTACCGCTGACCGCCCTGTCCAACGAGGCATGGACATTGCCTTCCACATGCCGGTAGAGAGCCAGAATTGCCTTCCGTGAGAAAAAGTGGTGTTTGGGAACCTGCCACTGAGGAACCGCACATTGCACAAACTCACGGAAGGGGGCCGAGTCTACCAACTGAAAAGGCAGCAGTTGAAGCGCTAGCAATTTAGCCAAGCTAGCATTCAACCGCTGGGCATGAACTTCTTTTGACTGTCCAGCAGCTGGGCCAGGGAAATTTGCCTGCTACAATCGGACGTCGGTGTACTGCTAGCAGAGTGCCCGTAAGTACTTGGCTTTGACACCTAATTCTACACCTTCATTCCTCTCAGTGCAGGTTTCAGAGAGGACTGAAGGTATAGTGGGGTTGGAGATCCCAGATGAGGAGCAAGGAGAGGTCCGCTTTGGTGTGGGTCTTTAAGGTACGCTTGCCAGCGAGCTGCATGGCAGGTCAACATATGTCTGGTCAAGCATGTGGTGCCCAAGCGGCTGATGTTTTGGCCATGCGAGATACACTTGAGACATATGTTGCAAATAGCCTGCCCAGACATATGTTGCAAATATCTGATGCACTCGACTCAAAAAAGGCCCACACCAAAGAACTTTTGGAATAACGGGCAGAGGCAGCGCCCTGCTCAGGCGGAGCTCTGCGGTGTGATTCAGTCGGTGTGCTGCCCTTACGCTGGCCCCCGGAGGGCATCCTGCCTCGTTGGAGATGTGCCTCCTCATCCTCCTCCTCTCTCCTATCAGGCACCCACGTGGAGTCAGTGACCTCATCATCCCCTCCCTCTTGATCACTGGAGCAAACCTGGCAGTATGCTGCAGCTGCTGGAACATGACTGCCAGATTGCTGTCCTTCTTTAACATCCCCTCTCTCTGCGCTCACGCTACTACCTTCCTCTAACTGTGTATCATCATCATCAGACCTTTCAAAACGCTGAGCATCCTCCTGGAGCATGTACCCAACATTGTGCTCAAACAGTTCGGGGGACTCCTCAGGAGGACATGGTGGGTCTAGGGAAGGAGTAACTGATGACATTGATACAAGGGAAGAGGACGCATTGGCAGCTGCTTTGCCAGTACCCCGAGCCTGGGTGAGAGAGGATGAGGAGGATGAGGGGGGCTTAGTCATCCACTCTACCAAGTCTTCGGCATGATGCGGCTCAACAGGTCCAGCTGCCGAAAATAAGGACAAGCATGTCCCATGGCCACGTGCTGATGACAATGCACCGCATCCACGACCAGCACTGTTGCCCCCCGACACAGAGCCTGCTTGCCCTCTTTTATTGGCTCGTGACCGTCTGCCTCTCCTTGTTGGCCTTCCAGACATTCTAATGGCCTGCGGGGAGATGGGAAAACCAGCAATAAGGGGTAGCTTCAGGTGTATACTGTGCAGGAGGCACACTACACCCACTGTAACTTCTGCAGATGCCTGCCTGTGTTACACAATAGGAAAATACAGCAATAAGAGTAGCTTCAGGTATATACTGTGCAGGAGGCACACTATGCCCACTATAAATGCTGCAGATGCCTGCCTGTGTTACACAACAGGAAAACACAGCAATAAGGGGTAGCTTCAGGTGTATACTGTACAGGAGGCTTAGCAAAAATGACACTGACACTCCCCTGCCTATCCTTCTCTGTCCCAGTATACCAACACACTGTAAATGCACAAGATTAATGAATAAATATCAACGACACTGTCCCTGCCTATCCTTCTCTATCCCTGCACGCCAACACACTACACAAGGCCGCCGCGCTGGCGGCCTTTTATAGTGTGGGGCGTGTACAAAACCCCCCCTGAGCCATTATTGGCCACAGGCATCCTGCCTGTGGCCAATTATGGCTCTCCTCGCTGCCGGCGCTGTGATTGGCCAAGCATGCAGGGTCACAGTGCATGCTTGGCCAATCACAGCGCCGGCAATGCACTGCGATGGCGCAGTGTATTGTGGGCCGTTCGCGTCACACGAATTTGGCACGAACGGCCCACAAAGTTTTTGTTTCGCCGAACAGACGATGTTCGAGTCAAACATGCGTTCGACTCGAACACTGAGCTCATCCCTACTCCTGACCCCTGCACTATAAACTGTATGCTGTACATTACATACTCCTGACCCCTGCACTATATACTCCTGACCCATGCACTATATACTCTGTTGTACATTACATACTCCTGACACCTGCACAATATAATTATTGCATGTAGCGAGGTCCTGGGCCCCCTCAGGATTAATGGTGACCTCCAGAGTTAGAGACAGCTGACATCCTTCTTTGTAGAGTGGGTTACGAGGCATGGTGGGTGTAATGCAAGATGGAATGATGGGCGCCAGTCATGTTTTGAATGCAAACAAGACATTTATGGTCTCTGAACAAGAACGGTTGGAGAGCCGGTTTAGGGCCAGGACCCATTTGAGTAGATGCAATGACAATTGGCAGATTCCGGACACCACTTCTGTATAGGTAGGACCGCTGTCTCCTATGGTAACAAATCTTGTTACAGTCACTAACGGTAGTTCTACATAACTCTTGGTAACACAGAATAGTTCTCTTCTTCTCACACAGTCTCTCACTGTAGATCTTCACTCGCTGAGCTCCCGGGTCCTCTCACTAGACTTCCAGATTTAGTGGCCACTAAATCTCCTGAGCTCTTCTACAGCTAACCCGCTGTATATTCCTCAAGCGTCACCCCAGCTATCCTGCTGGGCCCCTGGCTTGTCACCTGCTGAAGCTTTCCCACTTCTTCACTGTCCCAGGCTGGTGAGAAGATTGCTCTGGTACTGGCTCCAGCTTACTGTAACGGATCTCAGATACCCCAGATGGGCACATCCGCCAGACTTGTGTCTCCTGTCCTCCAAACGCACCCGCAGCCTGCAGATTCGCCATAACCAGCCCTTAACCCCTCAATCACGAGACAAGCCACACAGGTGTTGGAGGGTTAAACATGCAGAGCATAAAAACAGTTTATTAAATCCAAAACATACACTTTTACACACAGTTAGGGGCACTCCCCTTAGCCTTGTCATAGAGAGGGGGGTAGGGGACAAGGAAAAACCAATGGGAACTGAACATTGAAACAGAGACTACAGTTAAACATAAAAGGATTATGGTAAGCAGGCAGCCCTTCAATACACATCCCCTGCTGAGAGATGTCTGCAGTCCAGACCATTGTCTATGTGCCATGAACCAACACAATTAAGCACAGTAACAAGAGGGGGGGGGGAATGGGGGAAGAAGGGATGTAGCATTACATTACATTATCTCAATGCCAGCTTGTCCAGACGTCTCTTATGGGCCATAGTCTGTGGGTAGGAGGCCCGCCCTCAGTCCCTTCCAAAGCACACAGTGACAGTGGGTTCTGTCACACTTACTAACTGTAGTCTCCGGGTAACAAGGTGGATGGTCCCTTAGTGGCGACAGTTTCCCCTCTACCTCCGACCACAACTGGTTCCCCGTTCGGCTGAACCTTTACTCTCAGTTGGAATCCAATCCTGCAGTCCTAATCCTGCGCTGCTTCTCTTGCTCCTGGATAGGCCTCAGGCTTCCGGCCTAGCAACCCGGGCGACATAACACACGTCCACCCAGACAGCCGTCCAGGTGGCACAGAATCCCGATCACCTGACTCCACCCAAATAAATAGGCGCTCCTAACAGGCCAAGGGACCAAAGAAACCCCTGCCAATTGTCTGAGACACCCCATGCATTCATAATCCGACCTTGCTACACCCTTGTCAATCTAGTGCCACCTAGTGACAGAAGAGAATAGGTGCAGCAATCCAAAATTAGAGAGAAATCAGTAGATCTCTAACAATAAGCAAGGATAACTTCCACCTGGCGAACTAAATTTATTAGACACCCTTCCTAAACACTAGGGTGCTACATGTTCATATCATACTCCTGACCCTTGCACTATATGCTCTATTATACATTACATACTCCTGACCCCTGCACTGTATACTCTATGTTGTATATTACATACTCCTGACCCCTGCACTATATACTGTATGTTGTACATTAAATAGTCCTGACCCTCGTCCTATAATCCCCTCATCACTGTCACTCCTATAAAAGACAGTTCTCGTTGTTTCCTCACTCTCTGACTAAGGTCCATGAATAAAGAAATGATCTGGTAGGAGATCAGAGGACCCATTTACTAGTTACCTTGAGGGGGGAATTGTAAGATCCTCAGAGACAAAGCTGCCTGATGTGGGCGGAGTCCTGGTTTAGGGGAACCAATCAGCTCATGTCTAGTAATAATCTTTGTATTTCTATTTTAGTAGATGGACGGGAGATGAGGAAAGCCTCAGAGGATTGTCTCACTTTGTCTCCAGACTGTAAAGTAGAAGATGAGGACATCACACAGTATAGTCCAGGAGAAAACCCGACTACCTCAAATGTCCATCCGGCACCACACAGTGTAGATGGACCATCGTATTCCTCTTATCCTCAGGAATCTCGGACTGTGCGGGACGGTGCCATTCTTCACACAGATAAGAAGTTTCCCTGTACTGAGTGCGGGAAGTGTTTCCGTTTAAAACACCAGCTTAAAGAGCATAAAAGATATCACATGGGGGAGAAGCCTTTTTCCTGTTCTGAGTGTGGGAAATGTTTTTCAAAGAAGTTCAATCTTTCCGCACATCAGAGATCACACACGGGGGAGAAGCCTTTTTCCTGTCCTGAGTGCGGTAAATGTTTTTCAGATAAGTCCAGTTTTTACAGACATCAGAGATGTCACACTGGGGAGAAGCCTTTTTCCTGTCCTGAGTGCGGGAAATGTTTTTCAGATAAGTCCAGTTTTTACAGACATCAGAGATCTCACACGGGGGAGAAGCCATATTGCTGTTCTGAGTGCAGGAAATGTTTTTCACGGAAGTCCAATTTAAACACGCATCAGAGATCTCACATGGGGGAGAAGCCGTATTCCTGTCCTGAATGCGGGAAATGTTTTTCATGGAAGTCCCAGGTTGACACACATCAGAGATCTCACACGGGGGAGAAGCCGTATTCCTGTCCTGAGTGCGGGAAATGTTTTTCAGCTAAGTCCAATTTTAACAAACATCAGAGATCTCACACAAAGAGGAAGCCACTTTCCTGTCCTGAGTGAGGGAAATGTTCCTCGCTGAAGTCCTGCCTTTCTGTACATCGGGGGTCCCACACAACCCTCGAGGTGTATTAGTGCCTTAAGTGCGGGAAATGTCTTGTATATGAATGTTGCTGGACATGTGGGGAAGAAGCACACCCTGATATACACCTCAGATATACTCCATGGCTGATCTTCATCATGTAAGAAACAGTTCATAAGGAGATCAGAGATCACCAAAGACATGGATGAAGTGTTGTACCGTGTTGGCCATTGATAGCAGGAGAAAAATAAAAATGGAATCATTACCTCTCATTGGCTGAGTACATTTTGTGGTGAAAACTCTTGCAAGAGGTCTGTTTACTCAAGTCGTCTTCAAGGACGAAACACGTTATCCCCGCCACTTAAAATGATTTTTAAAATAAAAATGGAGTCATTACCTCTCATTGGCTGAGCACATTTTGTGGTGGAAGATTTCACAGACATTTAGGGATCTATTTTAAAACAAATTGTAGAATGAATGTGACACGTTCCTCCAATCATGATAAATATTGGATCATCGGTTACATCTAGTGGCAAATATCTGGCCCTGTGGTTTTAATACCGACCATTGACATAAAACAGAAAATACCACATTTGGCCATTAGATGGCGCGAAGTATCATAGAAATTATCTCCATCTAGTGGCCAAATGCAATCATTTAATTTTAAATTAATGGAAAACCTTCGACCAGCACAACAAATATCCTAATAACATTTATCTTTCCCCCATTCACACAGAAGGAATGTACATGAACTTTCCCCGGGTGAATTGCTATGAACATATTTTATGACTAGACCCCTAAATGTCAGGAGACATTTATATAAAGATGGGAAGTATGGAGCAGATAAATGAATAGACCTCCTAGCAATGTTATTACCAGGCTGCAGGGGGAGCTCTTATGTGTGAGCACAGCAGAGTGAGTGATCCTATCTAGCTCACATTAACCCTTTCACTGTCCGATTATGTTTTTGCAAATTTTGGGCCTTAAGATTAGTAAAACCCCCAAACATCTATTTTCTGAAAGCAGAGGCCCTGGAGAATAAAATGGTGGTCATTGTTAAGGTGTTCCTCGTACACAAATATCACCTTCATATCCGGCTTTATTTTCTCCTTTCCCCCATTTTCTATGGTGTGATCTTTTCTACAATACTTTGTTATAATAATGTAACACGTTGTGTATTGTATTGTATGACTCCGCCTCCACATTCCATACAAGTCATTTTCCTGACCAATCGCATTTCTACCTTTTTACTATTTCCTGATTTTATGACTGATCTGTTTAAAAGTAAAATTATAATAAAAAAATGTATTGAACAGAAAAAAAGTTGTGTGTGTTTCGGTGGAATGACAACAATTTCTGGTCGTGTCGTCTAGGGACGAGCTTCGAGTTCGACTCGAACATCGGCTGTTCGCCAAATTTCGAACATTATGGGCCGTTCGCGCCAAATTCGATCGGCGCATCACGGCCCATATTGCACTGTGTCATCGCACTGCATTGCTGGCTGATGATTGGTCAAGCATGCACTATAACTCTGATGCTTTGGCCAATCACAGCGCCGTCAGCACAGAGAGCCATAATTTGCCAAAGGCAGGGGGACTAAGTACTAAGTACACGCCCCACACTATATAAGGCCGCCTGCGCGTCGGCCTTGTGTAGTGTGTTGCGGCGTTCTGAGAGAGAGAGAGAGTCATTTTATTTCAGTTAGCTAGATTGAGCAGGCAGTAGATTCAGTTAGATCAGTATAGTGTGTGTGTGTGTGTGTGTGTGTGTGTGTGTGTGTGTGTGTGTGTGTGTGTGTATATATATATATATATATATATATATATATATATATATGCATTCCAGGCTTTGTGTGTGTGTGTGTGATAAAAATATATATATATACACACTGTATACAGTTTTTAGCTAGCGCTCACTGCAGAGCATTCTTTGTGTACTGTTCCTAATATACTACAGGCAGGCAGTTGATTCAGTTAGTGCCAGTATATTCAGTCAGTATACTGTATCCTGTGCAGCTAGATCAGTGCAGAGCGTTCCTGTTCTCTTCCTAATATACTACAGGCAGGCAGTTGATTCAGGTATCTGCAGTATATTCAGTCAGTATACTGTATCCTATACCAGTGCCTAAGGCCCAATTTCTTTGCCCCTGTTTAACAGGGGCGTGTAATTACAATTTTTGCTCTAATACTTTGCAGCAGGGCTCATTCCTGCGCTCCAACTAGAGTATCTGTGATGGCTTACAGTGTTTTGGCAACACCACCACAAAAGGCCCAATTTTTCTGCCCCTGTTCAACAGGGGCATGTAATTACAATTCTTGATCTAATATTTCACAGCAGGGCCCATTCCTGCACCCACTAAAAGTAACTGAGGACTTACAGTGTTGTGGCACCAGCACCACCACCAAAGGCCCAATTTTTCAGCCCCTCTTCAACAGGGGAATGTAATTACAATTCTTGATCTAATATTTACAGCTGGGCCCATTCCTGCGCCCACCAAGAGTAACTGTGAGGACTTACAGTGTTGTGGCACAAGCACCTAGGGTTGCCTCCTTTTCTTCAAGCCAAACCCGAACACTTTACTGGTGCACGCCATTTTTGTTTTTAGTATACACTATAGACAATAGGATTGTAAAAGACCTTGGAGCGGGAGTGGGCGGGGGGTAGTGGGATGTATGTACACCAACAGACTTTGAGGGATGGGAAGGAATGCGTCAGCCTGTTTGCTTTTATGTCAGTCAGCTAAAGAAAAAGTTATTTCACTATTGTGAGTTCCGTTTCTCTTTGCTGTGCTTATATGGATTTTTATCTGTGAGATCTGCTTGCCCTGTCTGTGATGCTTAGTGTGGCAGTTGCCCCATGGATAGATGCTGAAGCGCTGTATTACATTCTGATCTGGGGGGGGGGTCAAAATTATGGGGGAGCCGCTGTCTTTAGGTGTGAGGCATGGAAGAAGAATTGATCAACTTTAATATTTTGTCACATGAATGGACTTCCGTTTTTGCACAGTTGATGTTTATAGAAATGAATTGAATGTACACTTATGAAATAATGGTTTTATAACTTATTGTAGGGTATATATACAGTATATACTGCTAGTGTTATGTCCTTTTTAGATATATGTATATAGGGAAATTATTAGTAATTAATTGTATGAATTATCAGATGTTCACATCACCGGAGGATAATAAATTAAGAACTCAGATATATAAATGTTTAGTTAATCACATGTATAAACACACACACACACACACACTTAAATGCATATAGATACTGAGATAAAAGATATGCTCAATTACATACAGTAGATGTATATATATATATATATATTTATGGTTGAAGCCCTATATCCGATACGGATATGAATAAGTTAGATAGACTTACAACATGAAATGGACCTGAAGTGTGCCCTGATCTGATGGACGGTATGCCAAAATAAGGGGGCAAAAACATTCAGGTAGGGATGTAGTTTTATTGGTTTTAGCTTTGTTCATTGAGCAAGTTTGGTGAATGCTTGTGCCATTTCCACCTGAGGATTGGAGGATGTGCTGGACGAAGCAGGCAGACTTCCACCTGTCAAGTCTCTTAATAGTCGTGATCTGGGACGCCACACCGGGATGTGGCCGAGGCCGCTCCAATACGATAAGAGCGACTGGAGCACTGACTGGGGTTGAGGTGTGGTAGCGTGGAAGAGTGAGTGAGTGTGAAGGTGACAGGACCCAAATTGACCTAACCGCCCCACCGTTGATCCAGAGGAAGGCGAAAACCCCAGCCGAGCCTAGGCCAATTGCTACAGCAGGGGAGAAAATTCCTTCCTGATCCCCCGAGAGGCGACCGGGTGAACCCTGGATCAACTTCCTATGGTTGGTTGTGCCCCGATGAATTCTCATGTGTTTGATGAACTGGCAGGCACTCAAGGGTTTGATCGGGAAAGGTAGTAGGGGACAAGAGTTTGACTGTTCAGGTAGGAGTGACAGAAGGCGATCGAGTAAGGTTACTGCACACCAGAGATTGTTTTTAGAGTTAAATGTCTAACCCGGTGCCTGATCGCTGGGTTTTGGATAGTGCCAGGTGGAGGATGAAACTATCTTGGTAGCGAGGTCTACGTAGAACTTGGCCGGTGGGGTAGCTGCGGGTGAACTCGCTAGGCCGCAAGAACCCGTGGTAGGCCGAGTCGAAGGCTGCTTGAATGACCAGGCTGGGGAGAAGGCCAAATGGGGAACTAGCGAGGGTAGTGGACATTAACTGGTGCTGAGGGCATAGTTGTATGGGCCTGCGTAGGAAGGACATGACTTGGACTTGCCTTTACTAATAATATCGGCCGTGGCCTGGTTGTCGGTGGTGAAGGCCACGGTTTGTCCTGTCCAGATATGACCCTCAGAGCTGAGCGGCTGCCACGATCTGGCATTGTTCGAACAGGGAGGAAGTCCGGGTAAACCCTGGGATTAGGAGTGTCTCTGGAAGCCATGGTCCTGCAAACCAATAGTGGCCAAAAATTGCAGCGAAGCCTGTGGAGGCTGCGGCATCTGTCACTACCAGCGGTGATGGGGGCGATATTGATGGTATAACTTTGATACTGTTTCACGTAGTAAGGAACTCCTCCCATAATGACAGGTCCGCTACTGCCGCGGTGTCTAAGTTAAGGATCTGAAGTTAAGGATCTGATCGGGGTCCTGTGTCTGGGAGAGGAAGACCAGGAGGCGTGATACAAAAAAAAAAAAAAAAAAAATCGACCCTCAGGAATGATCCTTGCTGCAAATTGAGCATTCCCGGGAGAGACTGAAGCTGCTCCTTAGTACACCCCCGTGTACGGGTGAAGTCTTCGAGAACTGACCTGATGCGGGTCGGCTTTAAGGAACGACAAACGTAGTGAAAGCTAGTTTGCGTGTTTAGCACGACAGAGAATAGGTGAGCAGCCAAGTTGCTACTGGAGATGAGTGACCGATTTGAGTCGGAATGCTTGCGACTGCAATTAAGCCGCTTTATTGGAAAAATGAAAAACAAAGTTAGCGGAAATTTTGAGTATGTAGGAACGACCGTGCGCAACATTGTACATGCAGATGGAGTGAGATGTAAAGGTTTATGCTTGATAACGGACGTAAGGCCAGGGATCTGAATTGTAAGTACCACTTTATTGGTATCACTGATGCGAATAGTTCGAATCGGGCTGAGGTGTAAGCACCGGTGGGGTTTGGTTTGTAAAGGATCTTAAACGTTGAGTCGGTGCTGCGATTGGACTCGGATCGGTCGGTGAAGTTTGTATTGCCGAGGATCCGAATCGTTGCGCCGATGATGCGACTAGATTTGGAACGGCTGTAGATGTAAGGTGATGAGGGAGCTCATGTTCCGGATCCGCGTCGTTGCACTGATGATATGACTAGACTCAGATCGGCTGATGGTGTTAGTGGTTGAAGGGGTTTGTGATTGCTGAGGATCCGAATCATAGGGCTGACGTTGCGACTAGATTCAGATCGGCTGTTGGCAAGTGCTTGGCACACATACATACATACTTTTTTTTTTTTTTTTTTAAGGGAAAATTACGTCCAACCTGGTGCAGGGTGGACCTACTTAACTGACCTGGAGGAGAAATGACAGGTGGTGAGGGGTTTGACTAGCTGATTTGAACACGACAGACTGCATCTGTTGTTTCATACATGCTGTTACACTCGGCACTGGTTTAGTGCCTTTTACATGGAAGTGCATTTCTTTTTATTAAATATCCTTTTATGTGCGGAGAACACTATGGTCTGCCTGTCTTGAGGTGTGTGTGTGTATATATATATATATATATATATATATATATATATATATATATATATATATACACACACCTCATTGGAGTCATTTGTGATCCGGTCCATCTGCTGTTGTCATCCAACCATCCCGGAGCTGCAATACATGCCTGAGACGTATATACCCATATGGGAAGGTATCTGTGACCCTCTATAACCAAAGGGTCCACTTTGGGAGGTGAGTGGCCATTCTTATTACTGGTGGAGGTCTCTCACTGTTCACATCATCTGCATGTTTCCGATTCTATAAATCACTCTAGTAGATCACTGGGACTGTCTTTTGATCTATGGACTTGTTCAGTGCTGCACTGCCTTTTTATATAAGTGAGCGGTTTGGATGGTGGAGCGTGTCGGAGAAATTAGTGACAAAAATGTCCCATGACAGAGGCATGAATCGGTGTGCCGCAGGTGCGACTGACAACGACCGGGCTCTGAAGCATGTACTGAATTGAGACCAACTACAACTGGGGCACGCTTAAGACGAGCCTGCACACGAGAATGCAAGTGGGTTCGAATCAGATGCGTGACAGTGAAACGAGTGACAGAAATTTCCCATGACAGACACAAATCGGTGCTGCGCTGTGCGAGGAACAGCAAGCGAACTCTGGAGCATGTACTGAAATGAGGCCAACAACAACTGGGGCACGCTTAAGACAAGTCTGCACACGAAAATGCATGTGGATTCAAATCAGATGCGTGATAGTGAAATGAGTGACAGAAACTTCCCATGACAGAGACTCGAAACGGTGCGGCGCTGTGCGTTTAACAGCAAGCAAACTCTGGAGCATGTACTGAAATGGGGCCAACAATGACTGGGGCACGCTTGAGACTAAGCTGCACCCAAGAACACGCGTGGATTCAAATCAGATGTGTTACTGTCACGGATGCCTAACACGGCATCCAGCACAGGGTACGCAGATCAGTGGGCTGCACTAAAGGAACTAGGCACAAGGTAAGTAAATATATATATATATATATATATATATATGAGTTTATTGAAAGGATAATTCCTAAACAATAAAGGCAACCAGCAAACAGCCACAGTGACACACAAAACAACTCCCTACACCAACGTGAATACAGTTTAGAGATTAAAGCGTAAATGTAATCAAGCCAGGGTCATACACGAGAGATCAGTCCGATTGAACAGGGAGCCGGAAGGGACAACAGGAGGAAGGGATGAGTCTGCAAGACAGGGGTCCAGGGATGGATGCAGGGTTCAGGAACACAGGATACAAGGTACAGAGGCAGGGGTCCAGGGATGGATGCAGGGTTCAGGAACACAGGATACAAGGTACAGAGGCAGGGGTCCAGGGATGGATGCAGGGTTCAGGAACACAGGATACAAGGTAACAGGTCACAAGGTTCAGGTTCAGGCATACAGGTCTGGGTTCCAAGACAATACCAGAGCAAATGCTTTAGTGTCTGCTGGGTATTTATACACACCTCCTGCAATCAGTCTCAGGTGACGCCTGATTGCAGGAGATGATTTAGGCTCCAGACAAATGGGAGACACCCGCTGGTGGCCACCAGAACTGCACCCTTTGGTGCTGAAAGCAATAGCACCACCAGCAGGTGACCCAGGCAATGACACTGATCATGACAGTTCCCCCTCCCAAGGAGTGGCCTCCGGACGCTCCATTCTGCCCTTGATCTGGCAGTGCTGGTAGGTGCGGAAAGGTCCCAAAAAGTCTCCCCTGTGTCTGCGGACTACTTGTGCTCCTCCGGCCAGAGTCCTTAAACTTACTGGGAGGCGTGGCACCTGAGTCCGGCAATGGAACACGCACCCCACCACCAGGGTCTGGAAGTTGGGATCTGGAAATGAAAACAGGCAGGGCAATGTGCATGAACCTAACGGAGGCGAACAACACAAGGGCATCACAGTCAGGCTGGGAATCAAGCAGGGCAAAATCAGCGGCAAGCCGGGCATCGAGAACTGGTTTAGCAGGCACCATGTCAGCGGGCTGGGCAAATGGCGCTGGGTCTTCAAGCTGGCCACCGGGCAGAGGCACTTCAAACTGGCCACCGGGCAGAGCTTCAGCAAGCCAGATGGCAGGCACTGGTTCAGCGGGCTGAAAGACTGGCACCAAAACGTCAGGCTGGGTGACGGGCACCGAAAATCCAGGCTGGAACAGGTTGGCTGGTGTGGAAACAGGCTGGAACAGGTTGGCTGGTGTGGAAACAGGCTGGAACAGGTTGGCTGGTGTGGAAACAGGCTGGAACAGGTTGGCTGGTGTGGAAACAGGCTGGAACAGGTTGGCTGGTGTGGAAACAGGCTGGAACAGGTTGGCTGGTGTGGAAACAGGCTGGAACAGGTTGGCTGGTGTGGAAACAGGCTGGAACAGGTTGGCTGGTGTGGAAACAGGCTGGAACAGGTTGGCTGGTGTGGAAACAGGCTGGAACAGGTTGGCTGGTGTGGAAACAGGCTGGAACAGGTTGGCTGGTGTGGAAACAGGCTGGAACAGGTTGGCTGGTGTGGAAACAGGCTGGAACAGGCTGGCTGGTGTGGAAACAGGCTGGAACAGGCTGGCTGGTGTGGAAACAGGCTGGAACAGGTTGGCTAGTGTGGAAACAGGCTGGAACAGGTTGGCTAGTGTGGAAACAGGCTGGAACAGGTTGGCTAGTGTGGAAACAGGCTGGAACAGGTTGGCTAGTGTGGAAACAGGCTGGAACAAGTCGGCTGGTGTGAAAACAGGCTGGAACAGGTTGGCTGGTGTGAAAGCAGGCTGGAGCGAATCGGCTGGTGTGGAAGCAGGCTGGAGCGAATCGGCTGGTGTGGAAGCAGGCTGGAGCGAATCGGCTGGTGTGGAAGCAGGCTGGAGCGAATCGGCTGGTGTGGAAGCAGGCTGGAGCGGATCGGCTGGTGTGGAAGCAGGCTGGAGCGGATCGGCTGGTGTAGAAGCAGGCTGGAGCGGATCGGCTGGTGTAGAAGCAGACTGGAGCGGATCGGCTGGTGTAGAAGCAGACTGGAGCGGATCGGCTGGTGTAGAAGCAGACTGGAGCGGATCGGCTGGTGTGGAAACAGGCTGCAACAGGTCGCTTGGTTTGGAAACAGGCTGCAACAGGTCGCTTGGTTTGGAAACAGGCTGCAACAGGTCGCTTGGTTTGGAAACAGGCTGCAACAGGTCGCTTGGTTTGGAAACAGGCTGCAACAGGTCGCTTGGTTTGGAAACAGGCTGCAACAGGTCGCTTGGTTTGGAAACAGGCTGCAACAGGTCGCTTGGTGCGGTGACAGGCTGCAACAGGTCGCTTGGTGCGGTGACAGGCTGCAACAGGTCGGCTGGTGCGGAGACAGGCTGCAACAGGTCGGCTGGTGCGGAGACAGGCTGCAACAGGTCGGCTGGTGCGGAGACAGGCTGCAACAGGTCGGCTGGTGCGGAGACAGGCTGCAACAGGTCGGCTGGTGCGGAGACAGGCTGCAACAGGTCGGCTGGTGCGGAGACAGGCTGCAACAGGTCGGCTGGTGCGGAGACAGGCTGCAACAGGTCGCTTGGTGCGGTGACAGGCTGCAACAGGTCGCTTGGTGCGGTGACAGGCTGCAACAGGTCGGCTGGTGCGGAGACAGGCTGCAACAGGTCGGCTGGTGCGGAGACAGGCTGCAACAGGTCGGCTGGTGCGGAGACAGGCTGCAACAGGTCGGCTGGTGCGGAGACAGGCTGCAACAGGTCGGCTGGTGTGGAAGCAGGCTGGAGCGAATCGGCTGGTGTGGAAGCAGGCTGGAGCGAATCGGCTGGTGTGGAAGCAGGCTGGAGCGAATCGGCTGGTGTGGAAGCAGGCTGGAGCGAATCGGCTGGAGCGGATCGGCTGGTGTAGAAGCAGGCTGGAGCGGATCGGCTGGTGTAGAAGCAGGCTGGAGCAGATCGGCTGGTGTAGAAGCAGGCTGGAGCAGATCGGCTGGTGTAGAAGCAGGCTGGAGCGGATCGGCTGGTGTAGAAGCAGGCTGGAGCGGATCGGCTGGTGTGGAAACAGGCTGCAACAGGTCGCTTGGTTTGGAAACAGGCTGCAACAGGTCGCTTGGTTTGGAAACAGGCTGCAACAGGTCGCTTGGTTTGGAAACAGGCTGCAACAGGTCGCTTGGTTTGGAAACAGGCTGCAACAGGTCGCTTGATTTGGAAACAGGCTGCAACAGGTCGCTTGGTTTGGAAACAGGCTGCAACAGGTCGCTTGGTTTGGAAACAGGCTGCAACAGGTCGCTTGGTTTGGAAACAGGCTGCAACAGGTCGCTTGGTTTGGAAACAGGCTGCAACAGGTCGCTTGGTTTGGAAACAGGCTGCAACAGGTCGCTTGGTTTGGAAACAGGCTGCAACAGGTCGCTTGGTTTGGAAACAGGCTGCAACAGGTCGCTTGGTTTGGAAACAGGCTGCAACAGGTCGCTTGGTTTGGAAACAGGCTGCAACAGGTCGCTTGGTTTGGAAACAGGCTGCAACAGGTCGCTTGGTTTGGAAACAGGCTGCAACAGGTCGCTTGGTTTGGAAACAGGCTGCAACAGGTCGCTTGGTGCGGTGACAGGCTGCAACAGGTCGGCTGGTGCGGAGACAGGCTGCAACAGGTCGGCTGGTGCGGAGACAGGCTGCAACAGGTCGGCTGGTGCGGAGACAGGCTGCAACAGGTCGGCTGGTGCGGAGACAGGCTGCAACAGGTCGGCTGGTGCGGAGACAGGCTGCAACAGGTCGGCTGGTGCGGAGACAGGCTGCAACAGGTCGGCTGGTGCGGAGACAGGCTGCAACAGGTCGGCTGGTGCGGAGACAGGCTGCAACAGGTCGGCTGGTGCGGAGACAGGCTGCAACAGGTCGGCTGGTGTGGAAACAGGCTGGGTTACTGGCAGGATCGTGTGAGTTGGAAAGAACTTCCGTTTTTTTCTTTGGTTTAGCCACCGAAGATTTGTATATGTATACAGGGCTGTAGGTGGTGGATGCAGCTGGTAGAGGCGAAGAGCGGAAGGATGGTGAAGCAGAGGGTGCGGATTTTGAAGGGGGTCTTAGGGGAACTGATGGAGGCAGCCGAGACGAAGCAGGAGGGTTAAAGGCAGGGTAAGTGCAGCAGGGGGAAACAGGGTACTGGTACTTCATTGGTAGGAGGGTGTATTGGTTGGCCACTGTGGTAGTTGGGAGTAAAGGAGAGGCAGACATCCCAGCAGGCTGGTGTCTAGACACAGGAATGGGTGGCAGGGAACCGACGGGCCGAGTACAATAAACTTGACCAGGCCTGTAGTAATGATTGCACAAAGTTAGGTTTGCATACTGCTTGTCTGACCAGAGACTGCACTGACTCAATACATGCTGCAAGCACCTGTGTAGGACAAGTTGAGTACTGCTCAAGGAAAAAGACTGAGTCATCTTCCAACAGCCACACCAAGGACTCTACCTGAGCTGCACTAAAAGGGGGTGTATAGTCATCGTCTCCACTGGAGGCATCAGACAGGGCCAACTCTGTACAGATACAGATCAGATCTTGCACATCCTCAAACACAAAACTGCCCAGATCCACAAAAACATGGGCTATGCGGATGCATTCCAACAACTGCTCTCTAGTGTGTTCACTTAATGTTTGAGAACAAAACTCCCTGTCCTCTGTTGCTAGTAGCGAAAAATACAGAATATCGTCAAGCTGCATTTTTAAAGCAATAGCAGTGCCCAGACCCAATTCCCAAGTGCAGCCGATCTGCTTGAATGGCTCTGGTATTCTGTCACGGATGCCTAACACGGCATCCAGCACAGGGTACGCAGATCAGTGGGCTGCACTAAAGGAACTAGGCACAAGGTAAGTAAATATATATATGAGTTTATTGAAAGGATAATTCCTAAAACAATAAAGGCAACCAGCAAACAACCACAGTGACACACAAAACAACTCCCTACACCAACGTGAATACAGTTTAGAGATTAAAGCGTAAATGTAATCAAGCCAGGGTCATACACGAGAGATCAGTCCGATTGAACAGGGAGCCGGAAGGGACAACAGGAGGAAGGGATGAGTCTGCAAGACAGGGGTCCAGGGATGGATGCAGGGTTCAGGAACACAGGATACAAGGTACAGAGGCAGGGGTCCAGGGATGGATGCAGGGTTCAGGAACACAGGATACAAGGTACAGAGGCAGGGGTCCAGGGATGGATGCAGGGTTCAGGAACACAGGATACAAGGTAACAGATAACAGGTCACAAGGTTCAGGCATACAGGTCTGGGTTCCAAGACAATACCAGAGCAAATGCTTTAGTGTCTGCTGGGTATTTATACACACCTCCTGCAATCAGTCTCAGGTGACGCCTGATTGCAGGAGATGATTTAGGCTCCAGACAAATGGGAGACACCCGCTGGTGGCCACCAGAACTGCACCCTTTGGTGCTGAAAGCAATAGCACCACCAGCAGGTGACCCAGGCAATGACACTGATCATGACAGTTACAGTGCAATGAGTGACAAAAATGTCCCATGACAGAGGCATGAATCGGTGCGCCGCAGATGCGACTGACAATGACCAGGCTCTGGAGCATGTTCTGAGATGAGGCCAGCAATTGGGGCACGCTTGGCGAACCTGCACACGAAAATGCGCGTGGATTCAAATCAGATGCGTGGCTGTGACATGAGTGACAGAAATTTTCCATGACAGAGGCATGAATCGATGCTGTGCTGTGCGACTATCAGCAAGCAAACTCTGGAGCATGTACTGAAATGAGGCCAGCAACTGGGACACGTATGGGACGAACCTGCACATAAGAATGCGCGTGGATTCAACTCAGATGCATGATGGTGACGTGAATGACAGAATTCTCCCATGATCTAGGCATGTGACAGTGCGCCGCATGTGCGGCTGACAACGAGCGGACTCTGGAGCATGTACTAAAATGAGGCCAGCAACTAGGGCCCGCCGGGACAAATCGGTGCATTGTGGATGCGACTTGGATTCATATCAGAATGATGCAGAGGAAATCACTATCGATGCAAGACAAATCAGTAGCTATTTGCAGGGTTTTATGAGGAGAGAGAAGGGTGTGCGAGATGAGACAAGTGAAATTACTATCAGTGGAATGAGATGACAAACTAGCGGGGACGAACCAGTGAGTCGCTGATGCGACTAGATTCGACCGGAGGGTAATGCAAAGTAAAATAACTGTAATGATAGACAGTGCATTCTAAGTGACATGGGCCTACTACTTGGCGTGAAACGACAAGAAAGAGAGAAAAAAAAAAAAAGCACAAAACTAAACTGATAAACAGCTCTGCGTTTGTGTTCACGAATTGCACGACAAGACTGTGGTCTTGCACAAGGCTGAAATAAGGCCGCATATGGAGACTTGACTAATGACTCGCAAGTTCCACAGCGGGGTTTTGATGACATGGTTTACCAGGCAAACAGTGCGTGAAGCAAAGAAATTGCACGAATCCTACGTGCGACAGTTTGAAAACTTGATGTACGAAAAGCATGGTGGGTGTCCAAGACATCCAAAAAGTGTGGTGTTACGCCGTGCATGACGCACAAAAAATGATTTTGGTTTGGTAAGAGTTGAGTGAGAGAAAAACGTGTACAAACGATACGCAAGTTCCGCTGCGGGAACTAAAACACACGGCATGAGGGCAAACAACAAATGGCAACGTATGTGACCCGAATCAGTTCGTAAATATACGAAAGGAATCCGATACGAATCGGTAGTGAGGAGTATTGAATTAATGTAATACGAATTGGTTGTATAGTGTATGCCGCCCTTTACTCTAAAACTGAACACCAACCAATCACCCCTCCCCCCAGGCTAACCAGTGCAGAGAGGCAGCAGGTGGGACTAATTAGAGTCTCCCTTTTTTTTTTTTTTTTCCCCCCAAATGGAAGAGATGGCAACCTTATGGACAGTGAATCTTTACGTCCAGTGAAACCTACGGCGAGTGATATCGGACAATGACCGAAAGCGACTCGGAGGTTTGGATTTATAAATGAATCGTATGTATGGGACAGACAATAACTCAGAAGCAGACTTTTAAAGAAAGGAATGCAAGACAGGGAGCATTACTAATTGCAAGATTGTACCTGACGCAAAAGATTCGAAAAGTACCTGCGATAGTGAGCGGGAACCGCCGACGAAGACCACGAACAAAGACGCCGAAATGCCCTGAGATCGAAACGCCAGGACTCACAAACATGAGGTGAGCTGGTAAGAGTCGGCCCAGTGAGATCCATTATCACTCACAGGAAACCAACGAAGACTGCAGGTGAGTGGGCTGGTTAAATAGCCCCCCGGGCTCCTCCCATAAATTCAGGCCAGCATACTGGCCTTCTAACATATATATATATACATATATATATATATATATATATATGTATATATATACGCACACACACACACTCAGATATATACAATCAGATACATACACACACACTCAGATATATACAATCAGATACATACATGCACACTCCGATATATACAATCAGATACATACATGCACACTCCGATATATACAACCAGATACATACATGCACACTCCGATATATACAATCAGATACATACATACACACTCCGATATATACAATCAGATACATACATACACACTCCGATATATACAATCAGATACATACATGCACACTCCGATATATACAATCAGATACATACATACATACATACACACTCCGATATATACAATCAGATACATACATACATACATACACACTCCGATATATACAATCAGATACATACATGCACACTCCGATATATACAATCAGATACATACATACATACACACTCCGATATATACAATCAGATACATACATGCACACTCCGATATATACAATCAGATACATACATACACACTCCGATATATACAATCAGATACATACATACATACTGTGAGGGGGCTAGCTCGGCAGCGGGTATGTGTGACCCCCGGGATGGGCTCCCCACCCAAAAACAGGCCCAGCAGACGGAGGTTGTGGTTTTCAAAATCAAAAAAAGGTGCGGTTTATTTTCTATTTACAGTGACAAAAACACAGCAAGGCAAAAAAAACAAACACAAAATAAATCCTGGTCAACTTGACCTCTGACTAAACTTACAGGTTTCCTAACTAACGACTGGGATCAGCCTAGTGCTGTCCTAGTCCCTGGTTTTAAATGTCCAAGCAAAATATAGCCACACAGGCTTTCTCTCACCGCACAGGGGTTCACTCTCCCTAGACAGTCCACACAGGTCTGCTTCCAGGCATGAGCTAACATCTAATGAATCTGGGCTTTCTTATAGAGGCCTAAATGAGCTGACAAGGTTCAGCTGGACTCATCAACTCCCTGTCTGCACGACGCCCACCCCTCTCCCTAGAGGTATGAATCATCCATGAGCCCACTAGCCTCAGCTGGGCTTCATCAACTCTCTCCCTAGTTGTATAAGTCGGCATAAAGCCTGAATCTGGGAGAAATATACCTACCCCCCTGGATGCAACCAGGTGACTTTACCTTCCTGCTGTCACATACCCCCCCCTCTTGTTTTAACCTCGGGGTTGGAACACCAGCAATCAGGCATTCATGTACTCGAGACAAAGCATCCACATTCCCCATTTGAACGCCAGGGCGATGCTTTACTGTGAAGTTGAATTCCTGGAGGGCCAGGAACCACCTATTCACTCTTCTATTTGTTTCCTTGTTTTGAGCCATCCACTTTAACGGAGCGTGATCCGTAACCATGTCAAAGTGCCTACCTAGCAGGTAGTACCGAAGGGAATCTAGAGCCCACTTCACCGCTAAACACTCCTTTTCAACGGTGGCGTAATTTACCTCATGGGACTTCAACTTCCTGCTGAGGTAAATGACTGGGTGCTCTTCCCCGTTCCAGACCTGGGACAATACTGCTCCTAACCCCACATCTGACGCATCACTTTGTACGACAAAGTCTTTAGAGAAGTCGGGTGAGTACAACACTGGCTGGCTACATAAGGCTTGTTTCAAGAATTGGAATGCTGCCTCAGCCTCGGGGGTCCATTTAATCATGACCGACCCTTTCCCCTTCGTCAGGTTGGTTAGGGGCACAGCCTTAGAAGCAAAGTGGGGAATGAATCGCCGATAATACCCAGCGATTCCCAGAAAGGCTCGTACCTGCTTCTTGCTGTTGGGACGTGGCCAACTCTGGATGGCCTCGACTTTGTTGAGTTGGGGTTTTATTACTCCCCTCCCAATGGTGTACCCAAGATATTTGGCCTCCTCCTGCCCAATGGTACACTTCTTGGGGTTAGCCGTAAACCCTGCTTCCCGAACAGAGTCCAGGACTGCTTGCACTTTTGGCAGATGTGAGGCCCAATCTGTGCTATGGACAATTACGTCATCCAGGTAAGCCGCAGCATACTTCCGATGGGGCCTCAGCATCTGGTCCATTTTCCGCTGGAATGTGGCCGGCGCATTCTGTAACCCGAACGGCATTCTTTTATATTGGAACGCCCCGTCTGGGGTTACAAATGCGGTTTTCTCTTTGGCTGACTTGGCCAGGGGGATTTGCCAATACCCTTTTGTGAGGTCAAGAGTCGTCATGTATCGGGCTGTTCCCAGCCGGTCGATCAACTCATCTATACGTGGCATGGGGTAGGTGTCAAATTTTGTAACTTTGTTCAACTGACGAAAATCGTTACAAAATCGCCAGCTCCCATCCGGTTTAGGCACCAACACAATGGGACTAGACCAATCACTTTGGGACTCCTCTATCACCCCTAAGTTCAGCATTTTCTGTACTTCCTCCCGTATTGCCTCCCGTCGGGCCTCTGGGATCCGATAGGGTTTTAACTTCACCCTTTCACCGGGCGGGGTAATAATGTCATGCTCTACCCCAGATGTTTGTCCCGGCAGCTCAGAGAATACCTCCTTGTTGCGAAGCACAAACTCCTTAACCTCCTGTTGTTGGGGTTGTGACAAGGTGGCTGCGATTCCAACCTCAGGAATCACGCAACCAGTTTGAGCTGGTGACCAAGTGTCTGCGACTAGGGACTCTCTATCCCTCCAGGCTTTCAACAGATTAACGTGATAGATCTGTTCGGGCTTTCGCCTTCCTGGTTGTCTGACCTTGTAATTCACTTCGCTCACTTTTTCCATTATCTCGTAGGGGCCTTGCCATTTGGCAAGGAATTTACTTTCAACCGTAGGGACAAGTACCAATATCCTATCCCCCGGGGAAAAGGTACGGGTCTTGGCTCCACGGTTGTACACTCTCTGCTGTGCCAACTGCGCTTGGGCCAAATGTTCCTTCACGATGGGCATTACCTGTGCAATTCGATCTTGCATCAGGGCGACATGCTCAATCACACTCCTGTGGGGAGAACTCTCACTTTCCCAAGTTTCCTTGGCAATATCCAACAGCCCTCTTGGGTGTCTCCCATACAGTAACTCAAAGGGGGAGAATCCCGTAGAGGATTGGGGCACCTCCCTAATAGCAAACATCAAATAAGGAAGTAGACAGTCCCAATCCTTTCCATCCCTATCCACCACTTTCTTCAACATTTGTTTTAGGGTTTTGTTGAATCTTTCAACCAGCCCATCGGTTTGGGGGTGATACACAGATGTACGTAATTGCGTCACTTTGAACAATTTACACAGCTCCTTCATAACCCGGGACATAAAGGGTGTACCTTGGTCCGTAAGCAGTTCTTTACAAATACCCACCCGGCTAAAAACAAGAGATAGCTCTTTGGCTATGGTTTTGGCCGAGGTATTTCTGAGAGGGATCGCTTCTGGATAACGGGTGGCATAGTCCATTATAACCAATATGTACTGGTGCCCCCTAGCGGACTTGATTATAGGACCTACCAAATCCATTGCGATTCTCTCAAACGGGACCTCAATGATGGGTAGAGGGACCAGCGGGCTACGGAAGTGTGGCATCGGGGCCGACCTCTGACACACAGGGCAGGAGGAACAATAATTTTCTATGTCCTTCATCACCCCAGGCCAATAGAATCTCTGTAATACCCTCTCTCGGGTTTTCTCTGTCCCCAGATGACCTCCAAGAATGTGCCCATGGGCCAACTCCAACACCAACTTCCTGTAAGGTTTGGGCACCACCAGCTGCTCAACGGTTTCTTCTGCCCTTTTTGCCACCCGATACAGTAGGTCCTTCTCTACGCTGAAGTATGGGTAAGTGCAGGCATTATCTGGGTTCACTAACTCGCCATCTATTTTCACTACGTTTTCCCGTGCCTTTATTAGGGCGGGGTCTTTCAACTGTTCTGTGGCAAAGTTTTCCCTGTGAACCTCAAGATCAGAAAACTCCACAGACGGTAGGTTTTCGTCTGAGGAGGTGGGCTCCTCTCCAGTTTCTTGAGTCTCCCCTGCCAATACTGACAAGGGAAATTCGGGAGAGTCCTCACCACTCTCAGAGGAGTTCTGGCTATCATATTCCTGGTACATAGGGGCACCAGTGGGGGGCTCATGATCATCCCACAGTTCCCAGAACTTCGGAAAATCCCTTCCCACAATGGCGTCATGCGGTAACTGAGACACTAAGCCCACTGGATGAGAAAGGGTACCTTTGGGGGTCTCGAAACACACTGTAGTCACTGGATACTCTCGGGTGTCCCCATGCACACAAATAACGGCTACCTTGCTATTCCCAGAGACCTCTGTTTTAACTAACTCAGCCTTTATCAGGGTCACAAGGCTACCTGAATCCAGCAATACCACAACATTTCTACCATTAATACACATTTTGCATAAATGTTTCTCAGTTCCCCGAATGGCAGTGCATGCGACTGTCGCACACAGCGACTGACGTCTGCCCGTCAGAAAGTCACACTGCATGGGTTCCTCCAAAACCGGGCAATTTGCTGCAATATGTCCCGCTTGCCGGCAGCGGTAGCAAATGATCCTTCTTGCCGCCTCTTGAGCCGCTGATTTCCCAGGCTGTTCTCGCCAAACTTGGGGTAGAGCTCCCACCCTCTCACTCTCTCCACCCTTACCCCTTGGAATCATCTTATCCGCCCCTGGGGATGGTCTGGTCTTAGGGTGGAAAGTCCGAGTGTCTCTGGAAGAGGCCGTCAGGTTCTCTGTAGCCAAGTATTTCTCCACACGATCCACAAGACCATCGGCCGTCTCTGGGTCTCCATGGCTTACCCACTTTTGGATGGCAGTAGGAAGAGCTCTCAAAAACCGATCCATTACAACACGTTCCACAATCTTTGGTGCGGACAAAGTCTCTGGCTGTAGCCACTTTCTGCTCAGGTGAATGAGATCATACATTTGAGACCTGGGGGGTTTTCCAAGCTGGAAAGTCCAGTTATGCACACGCTGAGCCCGGACAGCCAGGGTGACACCCAGCCTTGCCAATATTTCAGCTTTTAGCATCACATAGTCTTTTGCTTGGTCAGGCTCTAGGTCATAGTAAGCTTTTTGCGATTCACCCGTTAACAGAGGAGCCACCAGTCCAGCCCACTGCTCCTCAGGCCACTTTTCTCTTTCAGCGGTCCTTTCAAATGTGGTCAAAAATACCTCTGGATCATCCTCTCCAGTCATTTTTGTCAATAAACGACTCACCCCAAAGGACGCGGTATTAGTGGGACGGCTTTCCTCACCGGTCTGCGGACGTTGCTGCATTACTGCTTCCATCTGTTGTTGTAGTCTCTGCTCTTGCTTCTGCAACAGGTCTATGAAGCGGGCCTCAGATTGCTGTTGGGCTTGTTGCTGAGCCTCCAGACTCTGTTGTAAAGTTGCAAGGCTCTGTTGATGAGCTTGCTGCTGGGCTGCAAGGCTCCTTTGCAAACCTGCATTTGTCTGCTGTTGATTGGCATTTGCTAGAGCCAGCTGTTTCAGTATCTCCTCCATGCTGGCTTAAAAAAAAACTGCCTGCATTCTCCACCAACTGTGAGGGGGCTAGCTCGGCAGCGGGTATGTGTGACCCCCGGGATGGGCTCCCCACCCAAAAACAGGCCCAGCAGACGGAGGTTGTGGTTTTCAAAATCAAAAAAAGGTGCGGTTTATTTTCTATTTACAGTGACAAAAACACAGCAAGGCAAAAAAAACAAACACAAAATAAATCCTGGTCAACTTGACCTCTGACTAAACTTACAGGTTTCCTAACTAACGACTGGGATCAGCCTAGTGCTGTCCTAGTCCCTGGTTTTAAATGTCCAAGCAAAATATAGCCACACAGGCTTTCTCTCACCGCACAGGGGTTCACTCTCCCTAGACAGTCCACACAGGTCTGCTTCCAGGCATGAGCTAACATCTAATGAATCTGGGCTTTCTTATAGAGGCCTAAATGAGCTGACAAGGTTCAGCTGGACTCATCAACTCCCTGTCTGCACGACGCCCACCCCTCTCCCTAGAGGTATGAATCATCCATGAGCCCACTAGCCTCAGCTGGGCTTCATCAACTCTCTCCCTAGTTGTATAAGTCGGCATAAAGCCTGAATCTGGGAGAAATATACCTACCCCCCTGGATGCAACCAGGTGACTTTACCTTCCTGCTGTCACAATACATACACACTCCGATATATACAATCAGATACATACATACATGCACACTCCGATATATACAATCAGATACATACATACACACTCCGATATATACAATCAGATACATACATACATACATACATACACACTCCGATATATACAATCAGATACATACATGCACACTCCGATATATACAATCAGATACATACATACACACTCCGATATATACAATCAGATACATACATACATACATACACACTCCGATATATACAATCAGATACATACATACATACACACTCCGATATATACAATCAGATACATACATACATGCACACTCCGATATATACAATCAGATACATACATACACACTCCGATATATACAATCAGATACATACATACATACATACATACACACTCCGATATATACAATCAGATACATACATGCACACTCCGATATATACAATCAGATACATACATACACACTCCGATATATACAATCAGATACATACATACATACATACACACTCCGATATATACAATCAGATACATACATACATACACACTCCGATATATACAATCAGATACATACATACATACATACACACTCCGATATATACAATCAGATACATACATACACACTCAGATATATACAATCAGATACATACACACTCAGATATATACAGTACACATGCTCAATTCTATACATGCACACAACACACATATATTTACACACTGAGATACATACATATACTCAGATACACACAAACAGGTATAAATACAAACACTAGACATAACCACGGCATACTGTGAGATGAAAACGTACATATGTAGTCTAGTAATGGGCAGCCAGCTTCTCTCCCCCCCCTCTCTGTCCCCCTCTTTCCTCACTCACAGCTCCTTCCTCTTCCCACACACACACACACACACAGCTCCTCTCGGTCTGTCAGAGTGAACAGTCCTGAGAGGGCTCCAGTAGCCGGAACTAGAAGCAGAGCATCGGTAAATGCGGCCAGGAGGCTCTGTATCCCTCCACAGACAGAAATGAGTCCCTTGTAATTAGGGCTGTTTCCATCTAAACAACTACAAATATGTGAAGATATGTGAACATTTGATACATGTTATGGAAGAAGGATTCGAATTAAGCTTTAATGGGGTTGCTAGGGGGGTGTTGGAAGAGTTTTTAGGGGGTGCTCTGATGTCCGGGTGACAGGCAGTGAGAAACCCGGGCAGAGGATGTAAAAACCGGACTGTCCGGGTAAATCCCGTACAGGTGGCAACCCTAACAGCACCACCACCACCACCAAAGGCCCAATTTTTCTGCCCCTGTTCAACAATTACAGTTCTTGATGTAATATTTCACAGCAGGGCGTTCCAGCGCTCACCCAGAGTAACTGTGAGTGCTCACAGTGTTGTGGCAACACCAACACCTAAGGCCCAAATTTCTGCTGAGTATATACGGCAGGCCCCTACTTTCAAACATCCAACTTACAAACGACTCCTACTTGCAAACGGAAGGAGACAACAGGAAGTGAGAGGAAATCTACCCCTAGGAAGGGAAATTCTCTCCTGTAAGAGTTAATATGGGAAAAAGGTGTCTCCTCTCTACTGATGCTTTATCACCAATCCTTGTTTCAATAAAAACCCCAAATTTTCTAAATCCAAATGTCATTGGGACAGAAAGTGAGGTGAAATGTTCTGAACAGGTGCACAGACAAAAAAACAAATGTTACAGGGGTGATAACCCTTCCCTATGTTTTCCAAAAAGCTTAAAAATAGATTTTTGGCTGGAGCTACACTTAAACAATGTACCTGTTCAAAATTACAAACAGATTCTACATGAGAACAAACCTACAGTCCCTGTATACGGCTGTTCAGAGTATATAGGGCCTGGGGGCCCCATGCCTTTTCTTTTTTCAATTTGGGTGCAGGGTTCCCCTAATATCCATACAAGACCCATAGGGTCTGATAATGGGCTGGGGGGGGGGTACCCATGCCGTTTTTCTCAATGATTTTCATCCATATTGCCGGGACCAGACATTACATTAAAGCCACAAGCAGTTTTAAATGACTTTTATTCCTTTAGAAATGTCATTTTGTGCAGGGACAGTTCTAAACACGGGAAACACGTGGCACTTCACAGGCATACTATACGATGAGGTGGCACTAGTGGGCACTCATAGGTGGCAGTGATAGGTGGAACTTATAGGCAACACTGATGGGCACTGAAAGGCTGCACTGATGGGTATATATGAGTGGCACTGATAGGCAACACTGATGGGCGGCATTGATATGCATCACTGATGGCACTGGCAGGCATTGCTGATGGGCACTGATTGGTATATCCCTGGTGGTCCAGGGTAGCATACCTGGTGAGCGTCCTTTGTGGGCATCCTGGGTGGGCATCTGCAGGGGGCTTCGCTGATAAACAGTCAGCACAGACACCCCCCTGTCAGGAGAGCAGCCGGTCGGCTCTCCTCTACTCACGTCTGTCAGATGCGAGTGAGGAAATGTCGATAAACGGCTCATCCTGTTTACGCTGTCATCAGCCGTGATTGGACACTGCTCATCACGTGGTAAAGCGCCTCCGTCAGAAGCTCTTTACCGAGATCGGTGTTACGGTGTGTCAGATTGACACATCACAATAGAGATCGCCACGTTGCGCACCCCTTAGGGCGCGGATCGCGGCTTATCCTGCTGGACATCATATGGCGCCTAGTCAGGATAACTGAACCACTTCCTGGCCGTCATTTTGCTATAGGTCGGGTGGTCGGGTGGGAAGTGGTGAAAAGCCTTCACAGGTCATCAGGTTAAAGGTAACCCTGAATAATGGGCCTAGAGTGCAGTGGTCAGGAGTATATCATATACAGGAGTATATCATGTACAGTGATCAGGAGTATATCATGTATAGTGGTCAGGAGTATATCATATACAGGAGTATATCATGTACAGTGATCAGGAGTATATCATGTACAGTGATCAGGGTCTTCTACTGACATTAATTAGAGAGAAAAGTCTCTCCTGTACGGTTCTCTTCTTGGCATATTGTAGAATGAAGCCGTATTGTTCTTTCAGTGTCATCATCCCGTGTTCTGTCCATTTCCACACCGACACCAACATCTCCTCCACCATCCCGCTGTATTTGTTATCTCATCATGTTTCCAATGATAGAGTTCCAGAGGTGATCCCTTACATTGGTGACCAATGAGAGAAGAACCCCTTATATTGTTATCAGTGTGAAGACTGCCCCCCCCCCCTTTACAGATCATTGATGCCAGTTGTTACTGAGAGACAGAAACTGTCCATTGCTCAAGGAATTTTTGGAGTAACCCTGGCTATGACTGGACTAGGCAGTAATATATTTCTCTCCCCCTTGGTGGGATTGGAGATGACCCATCTATAAGGATATACAGTACATACACACACAGCACAAGGCCGTGTTCACACTACGAGATGTTTCTCGGGGCTGCAGTTCCTCTAAGCTTCACAAGGGGGTGATCTTCTCACTTTACCATAGAGACAGGAAGTCTCTATGGAAGACAGGAAATGATGTCAGGTACAGACAGGAAGTTCCAGGTACAGACAGGAAGTTCCGGGTGAGAGGCGAGTCGGGAGGAAGTAGCAAGGAGACATCGCTGGATGAGGCAGTAGAGGAGGTAATAAGATCTTTTCTTTTTCGTACATCACGGGACACAGAGCGACATAGTCATTACTAATGGGTTATATAGTTACCGTCAGGTGCTGGCACTGGCAACTTCCAAAACCGGAAGTACCCTCCCCTATATAAGCCCCTCCCATCCGGGAGCACCTCAGTTTTTTGCCAGTGTCTAAGGTGTTGGCCAAGAAGAAACATGTGTTTTTCACTGCGCTTGCGTACAGGTTCTTTTGGGCCTCAGTAAGCTATTCCGGATCCGACCAAAAAAGCTTCATAGCTAAACGGTCGGTACCCGGGCCTTGCAGAGAAGAGCAAGGTTTTGCCTGTAATGCTTCTCTTAGGAGAGCTGGACCCTGGGATCCAGAGCTCTGGTCATACCCACGACCAAGATGTTTTCTGTGCAGGGTGCTATACAGGTCCAGGGGAGTGGAATCCTTGGGAACCCGGTCCCTGAAGGTTTGATTACAATGCCTGCCGTGATAGGTGAAGTTTGGGCTTTTGTGGACCAAACAAAGTCCTGCGGCGGGGAACAGGTAAGTGGGGGCCCCCAGGAACTTGGTTCTATTGGGGGACCCCCAAGCCTAATTTGTCTTTCTGTCTGTTACCTAACGGTATTCCCGCTAATATCTGTGCATGCCTGTAACTACTAAAAAAATGTAATAATTTTTAATGGTGGTCAAGAAAAAAAAAAAAAAAAAAGGAATGTTTTTTTATATATGTTTAGTATATTAAACTGCGGTACCTGTGTTTGTCCACTAGAGGCCGCTGTGGAATGTTTTTCTTGTCATATGGACTAGTTTCTTCTCAGAGAGCAAAGTCCAGGCAGCTGGTGAGTTCTCCTACAGGAAACTGTTTCCTCTGCCATGTTGCAGTGTTCGTCTATCCCCCGGCCTGCGGCAAAGGGGGCCCTGGCTCCTGTCCCTGGTTTCCATGTTTGAAAATTAGCGCCGAGGCGCACGTGGCCGCGCGCGTGCACGCGCCTCTATATATAGAGGTGGCCGGAAAAAGGGGCGGGGCCTGGGGGATGACGCTCTGTGCGCGCCGCAGCGCTTCTGCGCATGTGCGGGCGTCCCAGCAGGTTTTTAAAAAGCCACATTATTGCAGTAAGCTGGCTATGAAGTACAGAGACAGAGCTGGCAACATTTAAAGGCATACAGCAAGCGGTTGATACAGGCATCCCCTAGAAGGGCACATTAGTAGACACCAACTGTGATATAGCAGCAATTGTGCTAGACTATTCTCAGTAAAAGTGGTGTATTACGGCTGGAATACCTCAGCTTTAGGCTTAGGAATATGCCGTCCAGTAGCTCCGGAACTGAATCTTCCAGGAAGCGAAGGGGGTCTCATCGGGCTCTGAGGATCTTGGGCATACTCTTGCTGCACCAGTCTCCCCTGAAGTTCAGAGGTAAGTGACCGTAGAGACCCCGCAGGGGTACTTGGTACTGTGGCTGTCCTCAGTTCACCTGCTCCTGTGTATGTAACAGAGGAGGTTTTTTCCTCAGCTCTGGGAGGATTAGAGAGAGATTGTCAAAATTTATCGCTGCCTCCCTGTCAGGGAAAGCACGCCCGATCTCCGTCTCCTCCTTCAGAGTGCCTGTTAGCAGAGCAACAGTCCCATACAGGGATCGACCTGCCTGAAGGGGATCAGGATAAGGTTGATTCTGTTATAGAGGAATCAACAGTGGGGGAACCTTTTCTCAGCATCTCAAGCTGAAAGATTATGGGTTCAGTCTCTGACTAACATGGTCCGATCAGCATTTAAAAATGCACCTTGCGGAACCATCAACCACTACTGTATCCTCGTTGGGGTCGCTAGAAGCCCCCAGACTGTTTGTTCTTTTCCACTTCACCCTTTACTGAAAGGGCTCATTTACCAGGATTGGGAACGTCCTGAGAAAATATTTATTCCCCCAAGAGATTTCCGGTGGTCTATCCCATGGAGGATAAGTTCATCACAAAAAAAAAAAAAAAAAAAAAAATGGAAGGTCCCTACAGTGGACGCAGCCATCTCTTGTATGTATAAATCACTGACATGTCCAGTGGATAATGTCCAAATGTTCAAGAACCCAATAGATAAAAGATTGGAGTCCTTATGAAAATCTGCTTGGTGATACAACCAGCAGTAGCAGCTATTGGGGTCTGCTAAGCAGTGAAGGATCAGTTGAAACAGGTCTTGAGGGACTTGACAGATCAGCAGGCTTTGCCCTAGCTGATCTACCTAGAGCCTTAGGCTTTGCGGTTGACGCCATAGAGGATTCAGTCCATCAGGCCTCCCGCCTTACGCTGTCTATAGTACATATGCGTAGGCTCCTATGGCTCAGAAACTGGTCTGCTGAAGCTCCCTGTAAAGAATGGCTGGTTAGCGTCCCATTTCATGGTGAACGCTTATTCAGGGAAAACCTGGACAAATATATCCAGAAAATTTCCAGCGGTAAAAATACGCTCTTGCCGGTTAAAAGCAGAGTTAGAGGTCCCTCTTTAAGGGGCCTGCTTCTCCAGTCCCTGGGGCATCGGCTGTGTAACAGTTCCGACGGCCTCCTCGGTCAAATCCCGGGGGTAAAAAACAGGGACAGTAGCAGGGTAATGAGAAACCCTGGGTCAGGGGAGGTACAAAACCTCCCCCAAAGTTAAATTCATTGAAGCCCCCACTCAGTCGGGTGGGGGGAGGACTCCAGTTGTTCGCAAGGAGACCTGGCGGGACACGATCAAGACAGATAGGTGCTCTCCGCAGTAGGTTTGGGATACAGTTTGGAGTTAAAAGACTCTCCTCCTTCCCATTTTTAAGGTCAAACGTGCCAAGGGATCCCCGGAAGAGAGAGTCCCTCCTGTTGGCACTAGAACAACTATTGCTCCAAGGAGTAATTATGGAAGTTCCCCTGGAAGAATGAGGGTTCGGGTTTTACTCAAACCTCTTTACAGTCCCGAAGCAAACGCGGACGGGAGGCCCATATTAATTCAAAAAGGGCTATACAAATTCCTGTATATCAGGACTTTCCGATGGAGTCGATCCGATCGGTGGCCACTGCCCTACAAGGGGAGGATTGGTTAGCCACGATCGACATCAAAGATGCTTATTTGCACATTCCCATCTTTCCAGTCCACCAAAAATTTCTACGCTTTGCAGTAGAAGGGCGCCATTTTCAGTTCAGAGCCTTACCCTTCGGTTTGGCCACAGCACCACGAGTGTTTACAAAAATTCTGGCCCTTTATTGGCCAATCTAAGAACACAAGGTGTAATGATAATGGCATATCTGGATGACTTGTTGCTGATAGACCACTCAGTGAAAAAACTAGACGTGGTCGTTCACAAGACGATCAAGTATCTGGAATCTCACGGTTGGATTATCAACCGAGACAAGTCAGCCCTAAAAACCAGTCAAAAGTCTGGAATACTTGGGGCTAAGGTTGGATTCAGGCCAGAGAAAAATATTCTTGCCTCGAGGAAAGGTGTTGTCTTTGAAAGATTTGATCCACTTAGTGGGTACAAAAAAGACAGCCGTCCATACGCCTGTATATGAGGCTGCTGGGAAAAATGGTGGCATCATTCGAAGCAGTACCCTACGGTCAATTCCATTCAAGGAATTTGCAAGGGGCCATACTGTCAGCCTGGAACAAAAAAGTTCAGGCCCTAGACTTACAATGTCCTTGTCCCCTTCCGTTCGCAAGAGCCTCCGTTGGTGGTGGGTTCCCCAGAATCTGGAAAAAAGGAAATCCTTCAGTCCGATTTCTTGGAAGGTGGTCACTACAGATGCCAGCCTTATAGGCTGGGGAGCAGTACTGGAGCAATAGTCTCTCCAGGGCAGATGGTCGGATGCAGAAAAGGCCCTGCCCATCAATCTCTTAGAGATACGAGCAGCCCGGTATGCCCTAGTAGCATGGACATCCAAACTCCAAGGGTCCCCTGTCAGAATTCAATCATCAGGGGGGCACCAGGAGTCGTGCAGCCCAGAGGGAAGTAAATTACATCCTGAAATGGGCAGGAAAAATATGTCCCAGCCATATCTGCGGTATTCATTCCAGGAGTGGAGAATTGGAAGGCGGACTTTCTAAGTCGCCAGCAATTAGGCCCAGAGGAAGGGTCCCTTCACCCCGAGGTTTTCTGGACAATATGTCAGCGGTGGGGAACATCGGATGTAGATCTTCTAGCATCCAGATTCAACGCAAAGGGGGATAGGTTTGTCTCTCGGACAAGGGATCCCCTAGCTTGCGGCTCGGATGCCCTAGTGTTCCCTGGGGATCAGTTCAAGCTGATATATGCATTCACACCGCCACAATGGTTACCTCGATTACTCCGCAGAATCAGGGTAGAAAAGAAACCAGTGATTCCGGTGGCTCCAGCGTGGCCCCGAAGAGCGTGGTACGCGGAGATTGTAAAATTTCAGTGGGGAGTCCTTGGACTCTCCCACGTCGTCCGGCTTTCGCAAGGACCGATATACCACCCTTCCTTACCAGCCCTAGGTTTGACGGCCTGGCTATTGAAGCCCACATTCTAAAAAAGAGAGGGCTCTCTAATGCTGTGGTATCTACCATGATCAATGCCAGGAAGCCGGTATCCAGGCAGATCTACTATAGAATCTGGAAGGCGTACATCGCGTGGTGTGAGGCCAAGAAATGGCATCCACATAAGTACGTAATAGGTAGGTTTCTGGACTTCCTACAGTGGGCTGTAGATAGGAAGCTTGCCTTGAGTACTATCAAGGGTCAGATTTCGGCCTTGTCAATATTTTTTCAAAGGCCCTTGGCTTCGCATTCACTAGTCAAAGCCTTTATACAAGGAGTGATGCGTATTAGTCCTCTGGTTAATATTCCCATATGTCCATGGGATCTAAACTTGGTTCTGTCGGTTCTACAGAAACAACCATTTGAACCATTACAGCATATTTCCTTGGTGCTTCTCACCAGGAAATTGATTTTTCTAGTAGCCATTTGTTCGGCTAAAAGAGTATCGGAATTAGCAGCTATGTCCTGTAAGGAGCCATATCTGGTTATCCATAAGGACAGAGTAGTGTTACGTCCTCATCCAGCCTTTCTTCCTAAGGTGGTATCGAGTTTTCATTTGAACCAAGATGTGGTTCTTCCTTCTTTTTTCCCCAAGCCTACTTCGGTAGAGGAAAAGTTATTGCATTCTTTGGATGTAGTAAGAGCAGTTAAAGCTTATCTAAAAGCCACTGCTCAGATTCGCAGAACGGATACTTTGTTTATTCTGCCGGAAGGCCCCAGAAAGGGTCAGGCAGCGTCAAAATCTACTTTAGCCAAGTGGATTCGACAGGTCATAATACAAGCCTATAGCTTGAGAAGTAGACCGCCTCCGTTCAAAGTTAGGGCGCACTCCACGAGAGCAGTTGGAACTTCATGGGCAGTGCATCACCAGGCCTCCCTGGCTCAAATCTGTAAGGCCGCAACATGGTCTTCGGTACACACGTTTACTAGGTCCTACCAGGTGGACGTTAGAAGTCAGGAGGATGTCGCCTTTGGGCGCAGTGTGTTGCAGGCCGCAAAAGATCCTCATGTCTGATAGCGCTCAGCTTATATATGGTGTATCCCCCCCCTCATTTGGCATTGCTTTAGGACATCCCATTAGTAATGACTATGTCGCTCTGTGTCCCGTGATGTACGAGAAAGAAAATAGGATTTTTATAACAGCTTACCTGTAAAATCCTTTTCTTGGAGTACATCACGGGACACAGAGCTCCCGCCCCTCTTTGGGGACACTTATTGCTTTGCTACAAAACTGAGGTGCTCCCGGATGGGAGGGGCTTATATAGGGGAGGGTACTTCCGGTTTTGGAAGTTGCCAGTGCCAGCACCTGACGGTAACTATATAACCCATTAGTAATGACTATGTCGCTCTGTGTCCCGTGATGTACTCCAAGAAAAGGATTTTACAGGTAAGCTGTTATAAAAATCCTATTATTTTCTATTTACACCCAGTAACCCCGTCATGTCCGTCCTCTTCCTCCATAGTCACTGTGATGTCTTTTATCTCCAGCAGATAATAATACACACATATACCTCCCAACTGTCCCTGATTTGGAGGGACTGTCCCTCATTCACAACAAAGTCCCTCTTTCCTCCTCATGTGTCCCTCATGTTGGTCTGATCTATATACATGTATATAAAATGCACTATTTATCTATCAAAATCTGTTTCCCGGTGCTAAACCTTCCATCCAATTTCTACATTTTTCTGCTGCATTTGTAGATTCCAAAAGCCAATATAAAGGAATATTTGTGGTAAAAATGCACTTGTGGGTTTAACCGATTTTTTAAAAAATTATTCTCTATTAAGGGGTGTGTCAGGGGGTGTGTCAGGGGGTGTGTCCTATGCCTACATACTTTTGCTAATAGAAGTCCCTCACTCCCATCTCATAAAGTTGGGAGGTATGTACACATCTATAGTGTGGAATCCTACATTAACCCCTTCAGGGTCAGAACATTCCCCCACTTACGGGGCCGGAACATTCTCTTCATTTCGGAAATGTGATTTTTTTTTTCCCATCTAATTCCGTTTTTCAGTTTATAATAACAGATTATACGATAATACGGGATGGGGGTTTTATTAAGAGTTGTATTTATAATTAGAGATGCTCTGAAATTTCATCGGCTGAAACATATCGGCCTAAAATTTGTGTTTTCAGCATATTGGCGAAACAAAAAAAAGTGCAGATAATTGCGCAGTCGCGGTGGCTGATTTGCCGCAGTAACAATGTCCCGCCTCCTGTGATAGAGGGCACACTGATCCAATGCCGGGGCATTGAATCAGTGTGACGTGATCACAGGAGGCAGGACATTGTTACTGCGGCCCGGGCAATTCAGATCCAGCTCCGTGATACAGGGAGATCGCCGATCTGATCCGGGCACAGGCAGGCTGCATCCCACAGGCACAGGTAGACTGCATCTTATGGGCACAGGCAATTGCGAGGCTGCATCTGATGGGCACTAGCCAGGCTGCATCTGATGGGCACAGGCAGGTTGCATCCCACAGGCAATGGCGAGGTTGCATTGATCTCTTGTATAATTTCTGCAGTCTCTGATCATCTCCTGTATCATGTCTGCTAGAGGTGCATCGAATGGAAATTTTACTAATACTATTAGCAGTGTGTTTAAAGTGGTTGTAAACCCTCTGTCACAAGATTGTCTAAATAAATTCCCCATAAATTCCCCGTAAGTGTACTCACCGCTGTATTTCCTGTACAAATGTAATTTTTCGTTTTTAATGACGTCACCGCGCATGCGCAGATTACAGCGTCAAAACCGGCAACAAACAAAACACAAGCCTTGTATTTTGGTTGCCGCAGTAACGGCTATCCAGATTGAGGCTTGGTTACCGCGCATGCGCGAGATTTGTAACAGGGACCTACCAAGCGCGGAAGTGATGTCAGAAAGGGAATCAAAGAACAGGACTACTAATGGTGATTTCTATACCCGGAAACACAGAGAACACTAACGATAGACAAAAGGTATTTGCGGGCCTCGTTTAAAAAAAAAAATATATGTCATAAGCCAGGGTTTGACAAACCCCGGGCGCCAGGTCGCCATTGCGACTAGAATTAGCGACCTGGCGCAGCACAGCTGGGGTATCCTGTGTCTCCGTGTGACCCCCCCCCCCCCCCCTCTGCCGCGCGATCGCGTCGGGCCGCACCGGCCAGTAATTGAGGCCACGGCTTTGCGGCCTTCTGCAGGGCTATGCTTCCTTCTGTGATCTGGCGCCATCTTGTGGTGGCCGTTGGTATGACAAGACAACCAGCAATGCTAATGGAGCTTCCCCTGTCTTTTTTCCCTGCCATCTCCTTCCCTCTAATTAGAACCCCCAAACATTATATATATTTTTTATTCTAACACCCTAGAGAATAAAATGGCGGTTGTTGCAATAGTTTCTGTCACACCGTATTTGCGCAGAAGTCTTACAGGCGCACTTTTTTTGGGAAGAAATACACTTTTGTTTAAAAAATAAAACAACAGTAAAGTTAGCCCAATTTTTTTTTTTATATTGTGAAAGATTATGTTACGCCGAGTAAATTGATACCCAACATGTCACGCTTCAAAATTGCGTCCGCTCGTGGAATGGCGACAAACTTTTACCCTTTAAAATCTCCATAGGCGACGTTTAAAAAAATTCTACAGGTTGCATGTTTTGAGTTACAGAGGGAGTCTAGGGCTAGAATTATTGCTCTTGCTCTACTGATCATGGCGATACCTCACATGTGTGGTTTGAATGCCGCTTTCATATGCGGGCGCTACTCACGTATGCGTTCGCTTCTGCGGGCGAGCTCGGCGGGACGGGAAGTGTTCCTGGCTCCTAACTTTTTTAGCTGGCTCCTAGATTCCATGCAAATTTGTCAAGCCCTGTCATAAGCATGGGAATAACCTTGAGTAACATAATAACTGAAAAAAAGGAAAAGTGCACCGGGGTTTACTTCCTCTTTAAGTAAGAGATTGCAGACATGATACAAGAGATAGTTAGTGTAACGAGCCCCTTGCTCTCTCGGTTCCACTCTCCCGACACTCCTCTGCTACTATTGGATCATATTGCAGATCGCAACATCTGATGGTTCGGTCATCCGATGCTCCGGGATTCGAACTACAGCTATGTGCCATTCTAATCCATTTCTGATAGCTCAGAACAAACACCAGGCAGGCGCTATGTAAGTTCAAACAGGAATCTCATTTTATTGGATGCATACACCCACTTTTATACAGCAGTTTGAACACCCTGCCCCCAACAACCACTTTCCTATTGGTCAACTGTAAAGTACATTGTAGTTCTCAATTAGGTTCTCTTGGCCATGCAAATTAGGACTTGAAACAGGGTCAGCAGGGATTGGTCGGATAGCTTGAAGAGGAGAACTGAGATGTGTATTGACACAGAAGCCCCAGGGGGTAATTAAAGTACATAAACAACCAGTCAAACACAGAACAATGCTTTTCTTCCAGACCATAGAGCCGTCTGGAGGGGGGGTTAGCCTTAAGACAGGGCAGAATTCCCACCACTGTGTAATAGATTCAAAGTAGAAACACTTCAGTAATCCAAGGTTCATGACAATACTCCCCCCTGGGAAATAGTCCAACAGCCACAGTGGGACCCCAAACGGGTCAACTCGAGGAGGTTGGAAAAGTAGTCTTAAGGTTCCAGGTCCGTCTGCCGGGATAACCCATCCCGTTTTGAGGCCCTGGCCGATATTGTATGGTAAAATTGTACGGTTGCAAAGCCAGGCTCCACCTTAGTAATCGGCCGTTCTCTCCCGCCCCCCGGTTAAGCCATATCAAGGGATTGTGGTCCATCATGATGGTAAAAGAGCGTCCATACACGTAGGGCTGCAATTTCTCTAAAGCCCAGACTAAGGCCAAACACTTTTTCGACGGCAGCATATCCAACTGTAACGAGCCCCTTACTCGCTCGGTTCCACTCTCCCGACACTCCTCTGCTACTATTGGATCATATTGCAGATCGCAACGTCTGATGGTTCGGTCATCCGATGCTCCAGGATTCAAACTACAGCTATGTGACATTCTAATCCATTTGTGATAGCTCAGAACAAACACCAGGCAGGCTGTATGTAAGTTCAAACAGGAATCTCATTTTATTGGATGCACAAACACACTCTTATACAGCAGTTTGAACACCCTGCCCCAAAAGTCCATTGTATTTCTCAATTAGGTTCTCTTGGCCATGCAAATGAGAACTTGAAACAGGGTCAGCAGGAATTGGTCCGATAGCTTGAATAGGAGAACTGAGATGTGTATTGACACAGAAGCCCCAGGGGTGGTGTATCAACAATGTCTACGATGACGAAACGCGTCTAAGGGGGTACGTGCTGACGTCACCACGCTCGTAGGACGGGAGTTTGCTTCTTAGCCGGCCAGCTTGTACACATGTCCTTTTATCTGTTCGCTGATGTAAGTGTAACTTTTAAATTTTTATAATAAATTGCTGAGACGGTATCACACTATCCAGTCCCTACTTTCTTTCTTTGGGTTGATACACCACCCGGACTATACGGAAGTTCTTTGGTGACAGCGAGGAACCTATACACTTTTCATGCTCCCAGAACATACCTGTATAGATATCTACAACATCCAGCCATCCATTTTGATCTGACTAGTGGTGCATATCTTGTTTGCAATCTGGTAAGCGGACATTATATCAGGTGGTGGTGCACTTCAGGGTGAACGTGTGTGTCATTTCTACACTACTTCATAACTTTTCCAAATTTTTTTTCGTATCTCTGGTAAGGAGACAATGTGTGTGGTGATGGTTCACTAACATAGGAGTCACTCGCTGGTTGTGTATTGTCTCCCCCATCCCATAGTCTTAGTTTTCTATAGAGAGATTCTATTTGGCAGGTTCACGCTATGTTTTTTTTCTGTTTTTTGTTTTTTCAATATACACAATCTTTTGGATCACTTATCCCATACTGCGGAGGACCTTCTTATTGTCGTTCTTCAATAAATATTGGAAAAATCGTATCTGAAGTGTATATAAAGGCCCAGGCTGGGTTATAGCCATCTGTTCGGTTTGGCTTATCTTCTGGTAAGCATACATCTTTACCAGTTTTTTGGATCCACGATAGTGTTTCAGTTGACACCAGCTTGTTCATACAATTTTGTTTGGACTTTTTCATTATCCAAATAATAGATTTTTGGACTCATAGCGCAACTTTTTTCTTTCATTTACTTTTGTGTTTATCCCATTATTGTTGCTGCTTGACAGGGTCTATATTACAGTCACTACTTCGTTTAATTGAGTAATATACTGTTTTTCTACTTATACACTACAAGCGCGGTTTTGTTTTTTAATTTATCTCTTAGAGAACATACCTGCCGCTGGGGAGAGGCCTGGACTGGCCCTTCTCCCTGGAGTCCTTTCAGCCGCTGGAGAGAAGACAGGGTGACCGAGCTCAGTCCGTCATGCTGTTGGGGATCTGGGCCAAGTGCCCAGCATTCCTGGGGTATACAAGTGAAGACTGAATTCCCATCCCCTTGTGGTAGGTGAAAATCCCCTAGTGCTTGCAAAGCAAGGTTGACATCCCCCTGTCTCAGTGTCACACCATTTTCTGGGGTTGTGTCAGTGAAGACCGAAGTCCCATCCACTACCACAGGAACTCCCTCTTCTGTTAGTTGAGAGCAGAGGCCAGCGGCACTCTGCTCTGTTGCCAGCTCTTCTGCTGGGTTGCTGTGCGTGGAGACCGCAGTCCCGTCCACTGATCTCCGCTCAAGTTGCAGTTGTGTGCAGAGGCCAGTAGCATTCTGCCTTGCTGCCAGTGATTCAGCTGGGGGTAAAAGCTTTACCACCTCAGCTTGTTGCTGGAGAGAGGGGCCAACTGCCTCGGCTCCCTGAAACTCCACAGTTGTTTCCGGTGCTGGGCAGAGGTTGCTATCACTCTGCCCTGTTGCCAGTACTTCTGCTGGGGACTCCACACCATCTGCTCTGGCTAACTGTTGGGGAGGGAAAAGGGCTGCTTCTCCCCCCTGCATCTCTGAAATCCACTGGGGAAGAGGAACCATCACCTTCTCAACTCGGGCCTCCAAAACTGCCACGGGTGTAGAGCAGGGGTCTGCAGTACTCTGTCCTGCTGCCAGTACTTGAGCAGGCGATGCATAATCTCTAACATCCTCTGAACAGTCCCTTAAGTCCATACCTTCTGAAATCTGTGGCTGGGGAGATGAGCCAACTGCCCTAGCTCCCTGGAACTCCATATCATCCACTTCGGCTTTAGGGATGGCAATCTTCAGATTTTCCACTGCCGATTCTTCAGCCAGGCTAGCTCCCTGGAACTCCATATCATCCACTTCGGCTTTAGGGATGGCAATCTTCAGATTTTCCACTGCCGATTCTTCAGCCAGGCTAGCTCCCTGGAACTCCATATCATCCACTTCGGCTTTAGGGGTGGCAATCGTCAGATTTTCCACTGCCGATTCTTCAGCCAGGATTTCATAGTTGTCAACTGGTATTTCCTGATAGTCCCAGGCAAAGGGAGCCCCACCCTGCTGCTGAGCAGAGTCTAGCAGCTGTTTGTAGGCAATCTCCAGCTCCCATTCCTGAACGGCCAGAAACTCCAAATCTTTCTGTGCCCAGTGCCCTTCCGAGACACAGTCTTTGCTCTCTGTGCTCTATTATTTCCTCCAAACGCCACTCCCGATCACTCCCAAAGTCAGGGTCCTCGGACAGCCTCCAATACAACAATCCCCGGCCATTATAGTCAAAGCCTTCCGTGGGGCTGTCATCCGCTGACCACGGGCACTCTTGGGCTACATACCACCAGAGGGCTCTGTAGCTCTCGTCCAACCGCATCTCTGCCCGGATCAGCCTGCTTAACTCAGCTGTCCACTCCTGCTTCGGTTGTTCCCCCAATAACAGCATTCGTACTTTATACTGCGACCAGTACCTTACATGGATGGAGGGGAGAACTTTTCCCTGGTGTTGCTGCTCGAGAGCTAGCGCTTTCTTCCAGAGTTTGCAGCGGATTGAATCAGACCATCCCAGCAGGACCTCCTCTGATACTGGTCCTCTATGCTGTATCTGCATCTCTCGCAACCTCCTTCTGAATTCCTTTTCCATGTCGGCTGGTATCTGCATCTCTCCTCTCCTTTCAGTTGGTGCTGCTTCTTTAGGTGTTGTCTCCGATTGCCGTATTTCCGCCATTCTCTGCTCATGTTGCCGCTCTAGCTCTCTCTTTTGTCACTCTAGTTCTCTCTTTTGTCGCTCTAGTTCTCTCTTTTTCGCTGTAGTTTTTTTCTCTTCTCGCTCATCCTGCAGCTGGATGCCTCTAATGGCTTCCTGTATGGCGGTCTCTGATGGGTTAGCACCATATAATGCCAAGCGCTCTCGAACTCGTTGCTGAAACAAATCTTCAACTGACCGGGGTCCTGCATCACCGTCCCTCTGGTCCATCTCGGCTCTCAAGTAAGTCTTTCAGCGTGGCTTTCCTGCAGGCTGCAAAGCTTGGTCATTCACTGTGGTGGCTTGGAGTGTCCCAGGAACTAGAGGGAAAATCCCGCCGCTGCCAACCAATGTAACGAGCCCCTTGCTCGCTCGGTTCCACTCTCCCGACACTCCTCTGCTACTATTGGATCATATTGCAGATCGCAACGTCTGATGGTTCGGTCATCCGATGCTCCAGGATTCAAACTACAGCTATGTGACATTCTAATCCATTTGTGATAGCTCAGAACAAACACCAGGCAGGCTGTATGTAAGTTCAAACAGGAATCTCATTTTATTGGATGCACACACACACTCTTATACAGCAGTTTGAACACCCTGCCCCCAACAACCACTTTCCTATTGGTCAATTGTAAAGTCCATTGTATTTCTCAATTAGGTTCTCTTGGCCATGCAAATGAGGACTTGAAACAGGGTCTGCAGGAATTGGTCCGATAGCTTGAATAGGAGAACTGAGATGTGTATTGACACAGAAGCCCCAGGGGGTAATTAAAGTACATAAACAAACAGTCTAACACAGAACAATGCTTTTCTTCCAGACCATGGAGCCGTCTGGAGGGGGGGTTAGCCTTAAGACAGGGCAGAAGACCCCCCACTGTGTAATAGATTCAAAGGAGAAATACTTCAGTATTCAAAGGTTCATGACAATACTCCCTCCTGGGAAATAGTCCAACAGCCACAGTGGGACCCCGAACGGGTCAACTCAAGGATGTTGGAAAAGTATTCTTAAGGTTTCAGGTCTGTCTGCCGGGATAACCCATCCGCATTCCTGTCTTGAGGCCCTGGCCCATAATCGGAAGGCAGGAGGCTAGCATTCAGTCCTCTCCAAAAGCCTCTGTCCCAGCTAGATCTGTCACACCAACTTCACTGGGTTACAACTTGCGGCTGAAATACGCCACCGGGTGCTCTTTCCCGTCATCACCAACTTGACTTAGTACAGCTCCCAGCCCGAACATGGGGGCGTCTGGGTCCCCATAGGAGTGGAGTTGCCTTGAAGTTGGCTCTGACGTCGGGTGGTCACGGCCATGGTCGGCCTCTGGGGCATATGAGAAAGTTAAATGCCCCAAATCGTTCCCCAAAAGTACTTCTGCGGGTTACTCGCGTAGTAATCCCACTCGCACTTGTCGCTCCCCTGAGCCCCAATCCAAGAGGACTTGGGCGGTGGATAAACGTAGCACCTTGCCCCCTGCTACCCTGACTGCAACAGTCTAGCCAGTCCGGGCCGACTGGGGAATCATGTGAGGCTGGATGAGGGTAATCGTAGCCCCGGAATCGAGGAGTCCCTAGGCCGGCTAACCATTAACCCATACTGCCTGACGATGGTGCTGCCGGAGATAATATCTCCGGCAGCAGCTTGGACAGGATCAGCCTTCAAAAAGTTTGCCGCACTCTTCCTGAACATCTCGATGGATGGGCTCATTCTGGAAGCGATGAGCCGCTGGTCTGGATGGATGAGCCGTCTCTCAGTACCTCGTGGATCTGGTAGGACAATATCGTTGCAGATGACCGGTTTGGTTATAGGTATAGCACTTAGGTCTGGTAGGAGTGTTGGGTCGGGCTGAGGGTTTGGATGGATGAGCAGTCTCTCGGTACCTCATGGATCGGGTAGGGCGATATCGCTGCAGATGACCAGTTTGGTTACAGGTATAGCACTTGGGTCTAGTAGGAGGGTTTGGTCGGGCTGAGGGTCTAGAGGCAGACCACTGAGGTACTGAAGTTGGGTTAAAGGCTGGTAAACTGGGCCGAGATAGTGGATAGCGCTCACTTTCGCCTGACCTTCGAGAGTCCAGATATTCATGGGCCAAAGTAGCTGCTTGCTGTACAGTCCGTGGTCGCTTATCTCGCACCCAATCCCGTACTACCGGAGGGGTGTGGTTAAAGAACTGTTCTAAGAGTACTAGCTGGGTGAAGTCCTCTATGGTATGAGCGTGGCTTCCCTGGAACCAGCCCTTAAGGTTTCGCTGCAGACGATGTCCCCACTCAACGTATGTTATGTTGGTTTGTTTCCGGGATTCTCGAAACGTAATCCGGCTGGCTTCGGGTGTAATGGCAAATCGGGCTAGCAGAGCTTCTTTTACCCGGTCATAGTCTTTAGCGTCCTCATCCTCCAGGGCCCGATACGCATCTGCCGCTCTACCAGTTAAATTACTCGCCAGTAAGGCGACCCAATCTTGGGGCAGTACATCGTGTATCTGGCATAGTCTCTCAAAGTCCTGCAGGAACACTTCAATTTCCTCCTCTCCTTCCTTAAATAGTTTGAACGCCCAAAAGGGCAACTTACGGAAAGGCGCTGCATCTTTAGGTGTTGTCTCCAATTGCCGTTTTTCCGCCATTCTCCGCTCATGTTGCCGCTCTAGTTCTCTCTCTTGTCGCTCATCCTGCAGCTGGATGTCTCTAATGGCATTCGGTATAGCGGTCTCTGATGGGTTAGCACCATATAATGCCAACCGCTCTTGAACTCGTTGCTGAAACAAGTCTTCAACTGACCGGGGTCCTGCATCACCATCCCTCTGATCCATCTCGGCTAGCTCACTGATCAGGGTGGCCTTGTTCTTTGTCCCACCGGTCCCTCCACGGCTCTCAAGTAAATCTTTCAGCGTGGCTTTCCTGCAGATGGCATAGCTGGTCATTCACTGTGATGCTTTGGAGTGTCCCAGTAACTGGAGAGCAAATCCTACCGCTGCCACCAATGTAACGAGCCCCTTGCTCGCTCGGTTCCACTCTCCCGACACTCCTCTGCTACTATTGGATCATATTGCAGATCGCAGCGTCTGATGGTTCAGTCATCCGATGCTCCGGGATTCGAACTACAGCTATGTGCCATTCTAATCCATTTCTGATAGCTCAGGACAAACACCAGGCAGGCTGTATGTAAGTTCAAACAGGAATCTCATTTTATTGGATGCACACACCAAACTGCTGTATTAAAGTGGAACACCCTGCCCCCAACAACCACTTTCCTATTGGTCAACTGTAAAGTACATTGTAGTTCTCAATTAGGTTCTCTTGGCCATGCAAATGAGGACTTGAAACAGGGTCAGCAGGGATTGGTCGGATAGCTTGAATAGGAGAACTGAGATGTGTATTGACACAGAAGCCCCAGGGGGTAATTAAAGTACATAAACAACCAGTCAAACACAGAACAATGCTTTTCTTCCAGACCATGGAGCCGTCTGGAGGGGGGGTTAGCCTTAAGACAGGGCAAAATTCCCACCACTGTGTAATAGATTCAAAGTAGAAATACTTCAGTAATCCAAGGTTCATGACAGTTAGAGACTGTGGACATTATACAGGAGATGGTTAAAGTCTGTGGACATGATACAAGAGATGGTTAGAGACTGAGGACATGATACAAGAGATGGTTAGAGACTGGGGACATGATACAAGAGATGGTTAGAGACTGCCCAGGGTACAGATTGCAGTGGTCAGAACAGACCATGGTTCGAATCCTTCTTATAAAATCGATCCCAGACAGTGAAACTGGGAGCCTTCATCTCAAGGATCACCCCTGTCACCGGTACTCTTCAACATCTACCTCCGGCCACTCCTCAAAATCATCAGTGAACAGGACCTGCACGATCACTCCTATGCAGATGACACTCAACTTTACTTTTGCATCAACAACAAAAAAGATCAATATTATGGACTGGAAAAATGCCTTACATTAATCGACATTTGGATGACAGAGAGCTCCCTCAAGCTTAATGGATCCAAAACAGAACTGCTCATTTTCCATGCTAACCGAAAGAAAAACTCTAGGACCACATAGACACCATCCACCATCCTTGGACAAAACATAACCCCAAGCACCAAAGTTAAAATCCTGGGAGTCATCTTTGACTCAGACATGACTATGGACGTACAAATAGGATCAGTAGTCAGCGGATCTCACCACCTTCTCTGCCTGCTACGAAGATTTATCCCCTTCATCCCGGAAAAAGACAGAGCAGTAGTAGTCGGAACCAACATCAACTCCCCGGCTTGACTACGCTAACTCCCTTTACCTAGGACTACCTAAATACCAGATTGCAAGTCATCCAAAACACAGCGGCCAGACTGGTAATGGGGAAAATACCCTGGGAATCAATCGCACCGTCCCTGAGAAGCCTCCATTGGCTAGCCGTAAAGGATCGGGTCACATTCAAGACCCTCTGCCTCACTCACAAATGCGCACAAGGAAACACACCTCAATACTTATGCGAGAAAATAAAACACTACACCACTACTCGCAACCTCTGATCAACCAACCAAAACCTCCTCCACATCCCCAAGACTCGCTACAAAGCTAAGGGAGAACGAAGGTTTGCTGTCCAAGGACCGAGGCTATGGAATGCACTACCCACCAACATCCGCATGGAAGAAAACCATTGGGCCTTCAGGAAAAAACTAAAGACTCATCTCTTCTAAGGATCTCAACGACACTGGATGCCAAGCGCCTTGAGGCGTTTTAGTTCGCATTTGCAGCACTATCCAAGTTACTCACTCACTTACGAAGCTGTAGACATGTGCACTGCCCAACATTTGTTTGTTTTCCTTTCATTTTTATTTTTTTTTTCATTTTTCGGGTCATTCGTTTTGATCAAAATTCATTATTTTGAATAAATTCGAAAATCCGGAAATTCGAAATTCGAAAATCCAAAATAATAACTAACTAATAATAACTAACAAATTATCGGTATCAGAATTTCCTTTCAAATTTAGCTGTTAGTGAATGTAATGAATACAAATTTATCCGAAGTTACAAATTATCCTACATAACGAATGGAACGTAACGAATTAATAATAACAACAAAATATTTTTCTTTGTTTCTGTTATAAAGTTTTGTAAATGAGTACGTTTTCTCCTTCACTGACGGGCACTGATAAGGCGGCACCGAAGAGGTGGCCCCAATGAGATGGCACTGATAGGCAACACTGTTGGTCACTGAAAGGCTGCACTGATGGGTACTTATAAATGGCACTGATAGGCGGCACTGATGGCACTGGCAGGCATTCCTGAAGGGCACTGATTGGCATATCCCTGGTGGTCCAGGGTGGCATACCTTGTAGGCGTCCTTCGTGGGCATCCCTGGTGGTCCTGGGTGGGCATCTGCGGGGGGGGGCTGTGCTGATAATCAGCACAGACCCCCCTGTCAGGAGAGCAGTCGATCGTCTCTCCTCTACTCTCGTCTGTCAGATGCGAGTGAGGAAAAGTCGATAAACGGCTCTTCCTGTTCACGCTGTCATCAGCCGTGATTGGACACAGCTGATCACGTGGTAAGGAGCCTCCGTCAGAGGCTCTTTACCGAGATCGGTGTTGCGGCGTGTCAGACTGACACACCACAACAGCGGTCGTCGCGCTGCACGCCCCCTAGGGTGCGCGATCGCGGCTTATCCTGCTGGACATCATATGACGCCCAGTCAGGATAACTGAGCCACTTCCCGACCATCATGTTGCTATAGGTCGGGTGGGAAGTGGTTAAAAGCCTTCACAGGTCATCAGGGTAAATGTAACCCTGAATAATAGGCCTAGAGTGCAGTGGTCAGGAGTATATCATATACAGTGATCAGGGTCTTCTACTGACATTAATTAGAGAGAAAAGTCTCACCTGTACGGTTCTCTCCTTGACATATCGTAGAATGAAGCCGTATTGTTCTTTCAGTGTCATCATCCCGTGTTCTGTCCATTTCCACACCGACACCAACATCTCCTCCACCATCCTGCTGTATTTGTTATCTCACCATGTTTCCAATGATGGAGATCCAGAGACTGACCGGAGTCTTCTTCTCCATGTCACCAGACCACCTCTTCCTCTACTATTGGGGTGCTGGGCCTTTCTATGACTACTCAGAATCCCCAACCTCTTCTATAGGATTGTGAAGATTTCTATCCTATTTACTAAGAAGCTGAAGAAGATGTTCATGATGTAGATGAGGGTTACATATAGTATGAGCAACATCACCCTTCGCTCTGTAGCCAAGACCTAGTCTGGCAATGCCCAGAATGATACCAATTAGTCTATCACCAATCTCACGTTTTGGATGGACTTTCTCCTTTTCATTTTTTCCAGGTGACCATGAATTAGAGTTCCAATATCTCTCCTGTGTTCTGCAGACAAATATACATTTCCCTATGTCTTATTTTGTACAGATCCTTCATGTTCCCCAATACGAGCTTATACATTGGACTTGTTCAACTTTCCAACCAGGAGGGAATGGACTTGGCAAGATACTCTGCCCATGTTGAGGATATGTGGTTTGGTATGGTTCAGGAGGAGGCACGCTCACTCCCCACCTCCCACCCTTCCCGGCCCAGTCAGGCTGCATGCTCTAATAAGGGGCTAGTATGAATTTCTTGGTGGTAGGTCCATACAGTTTTTTTTTTAACTTTTATTAACATTTACAATCACTGACCAACCAGCAAATCCCCAGTATACAGCTGAATAAGCCAGGTGGGTATACATCACTGGGTGTTATGACACTTGTGGCAACCAACCTCCTATCAACCAACCTGAGCAGGAAGCTGCCACATTTAGAGGCGGTAGTAATACTGCAGCCAAAAGTTGGAATTGGCTGAACAACTATTTAGATCTGCCATTCGCCAACCGCCTAAACAAGCCAAATTCTGTTCAAACATGGGTTCAGTCCAAACCCAGAGCTCATTTTAAGTGGTCGGTTTATTGGTCCCTTACATTGGTGACCAATAGGAGAAGTACCCCGTAATATCAGTGGTCAGGGTAGTGGTCCCTTACATTGGTGACCAATGGGCGAATGACCCCCTTATATTGTCATCAGTGGGAAGACTGTCCCCCCCCCTTACTGATCATTGATGTCAGTTCTTACTGAGAGACAGAAATTGTCCATTGCTCAAGGACCCCCTAGAAACCTTTGGAGGAACCCTGGCTGAGAAAGGCTGGACTAGGCAGTAATATATTTCTATCCCCCTTGGTGGGAGTGGAGATGACCCCATCTATAAGGATATACAGTACCAGAGGCGGCTCTAGGCTTTGTGAGGCCTCAGACAAAACTTGGACATGAGGCCCCACTCACACCCATAATGGGAAAAATAATTCAAGTGATAAAATGTATAAATTTCATATATAAAGAGCCATAAATCCTTTGAACTACGAATTCACCATTTCTAAAATTTTCTCTAACCAATTCTTCTTTAATCAAAGATCATTAAATATAGGATATGTATAATATATATACAGTATATATTCAAGTATAAGCCGAGTTTTACAGCACATTTTTTTTGTGCTGAAAATGCCCTCCCCAGCTTATACTCGAGTCTGTGTCCATCTTCAACTGTGCGCCTGTTCTCGGCCAGCCGTAGGTCCCCTGGTCCGGGGAACCTACGGCCGGGGAGCAGCGATTTTTCAAAGCCGGGCACCCCTTCCATTGACTCCAATGTTAAATGGTAATTTCTCGGGTGATTTTGGGGACCTGGTACCAGCCGGCCCTAGGTCCCCCTGGACCCCAAACTTGGCACACATATAGCCCCACTCTTCATCTACAATTGTGCAAAGTTTGTTGTCCAGGGGACCTACGACCGGGGAGCACCGACTTTTCAAAGCTGGGCACCCCTTCCATAGACTCCCATGTTAAACATCAGTCTAGTCACACAGCGCCGGAGATCAGGTAGGGAGATTGGGCCACAGTGACAGTGAGGCATGCACATGGACACAGTGAGGCATGCAGATGGATACCTAGGCTTATACCCAAGTCAATAAGTTTTCCCATTTTTTTTGTGGTAAAATTAGGTGACTCGGCTTATATTCGGGTCGGCTTATACTCGAGTATATACGGTGTGTGTGTGTGTGTGTGTGTTTATGTATGTATGTATATATATATATATATATATATATATATATATATATATATATATATATATATATATATTACATGCACACAAATATAGATACAATTTGTGTGGCTGTAACTAGCAACAAAACCCATATTTCTACATTTACATGAAGGTCAGGGTAATATAACCCAGCCAGCATAGAGTTCCCCCTTACATCAGAGTCTGCAGGATTCCCCCTAACAGTGCAAGGGGACCTTTGATGTAAAGGGACTTTCTTGTAAAGGGGAACTCTGATGTAAGAGGGGGCTCTGGTGACCAGAGATCTTCTTATATCAGAGTGCACAGCATTCCACTTTACATTAGAGTTCCCCTTTACATCAGGGTCCACAGAGTTCCAAAGGGAACTATGATGTGGGGGGACTCTAGTGACCACAGACCACCTTCCGCAGAGTTAATGCATTAAGGAAAGGGGGGGTTACTGATATAAGGGGGAACCTTTATAGCAGTGCTCTGTTCCTTACTTTATTTACTCCCCCCTTACATCACTGATCCCCCTCAAACTGGCCTCCTCTCAGGTGCACCGTGCAGGGCTCAGTCAGATGGTCCTCTCTGGACTCCAGCTTGGTGCCTCCTATATTCTTCTCTACACAGTCCACACATGTCTGACTCCTCCTGTGACCCCTGTCCTAGCAGCACTCCCACTCTTGACTCCTCTATAGGCTCCCCCCACAGACTACAGACATGATACAGGAGATGGTCAGAGACTGTGCGGACATGATACAAGAGATGGTCAGAGACTGTGCAGACATGATACAAGAGATGGTCAGAGACTGTGCAGACATGATACAGGAGATGGTCAGAGACTGTGCAGACATGATACAAGAGATGGTCAGAGACTGTGTAGACATGATACAGAAGATGGTCAGAGACTGTGCGGACATGATACAAGAGATGGTCAGAGACTGTGCAGACATGATACAAGAGATGGTCGGAGACTGTGCAGACATGATACAAGAGATGGTCAGAGACTGTGTAGACATGATACAGGAGATGGTCAGAGACTGTGCAGACATGATACAGGAGATGGTCAGAGACTGTGCAGACATGATACAAGAGAAGGTCAGAGACTGTATATAGAGACAGGCACACGCGATGTCAGCAGCGCCCTCATTGGATACAGGGCCGCAGAGCCCTGTTGTGAGGTAACATCTGCTTGGCAGAGTGTGTGGTGGGCGGGGCAGTGAGTGAAAGGGGAGCTCGGGGAAAGGCAGCTCTTTTTAGGACATTCGGCCCTGGAATTTCCTACAGCCAGTCCTGCTCTGGGGACACAAACCAGGAGACATTTTCTCCCACACACATGGTAGGCAAATTAGGTGGCCGCAAGGCCCCTGTAGGCGACCACCTAACTTGCCTAATTAGAAAGCCGCCTCTGTACAGTACATACACACACAGCGCAAGGCCGTGTTCACACTACGAGACGTTTCTCAGGGCTGCAGTTCATCTGAGCTCCACAAGGTGGTGATTTCACTTCTACCATAGAGAGAAGTCTCTATGGAAGACAGGAAGTGATGTCAGGTACAGACAGGAAGTTCCGGGTGAGAGGTGAGTCGGGAGGAAGTAGCAAGGAGACATCGCTGGATGAGGCAGTAGAGGAGGTAATAAGATCTTATTTTCTATTTACACCCAGTAACCCCGTCATGTCCGTCCTCTTCCTCCATAGTCACTGTGACGTCTTTTATCTCCAGCAGATAATAATACACACATATAGCTCCCAACTGTCCCTGATTTGGAGGGACTGTCCCTCATTCACAACAAAGTCCCTCTTTCCTCCTCATGTGCCCCTCGTGTTGGTCTGATCTATATACATGTATATAAAATGCACTATTTATCTATCAAAATCTGTTTCCCGGTGCTAAACCTTCTGTTCAATTTCTAAAATTTTCTGCTGCATTTGTAGATTCCAAAAGCCAATATAAAGGAATATTTGTGGTAAAAATGCACTTGTGGGTTTAACCGATTTTTTAAAAAATTATTCTCTATTAAGGGGTGTGTCAGGGGGTGTGTCAGGGGGTGTGTCCTATGCCTACATACTTTTGCTAATAGAAGTCCCTCACTCCCATCTCATAAAGTTGGGAGGTATGTACACATCTATAGTGTGGAATCCTACATTAACCCCTTCAGGGTCAGAACATTCCCCCACTTACGGGGCCGGAACATTCTCTTCATTTCGGAAATGTGATTTTTTTTTTCCCATCTAATTCCGTTTTTCAGTTTATAATAACAGATTATACGATAATACGGGATGGGGGTTTTATTAAGAGTTGTATTTATAATTAGAGATGCTCTGAAATTTAGTCGGCCGAAACATATCGGCCTAAAATTTGTGTTTTCAGCATATTGCCGAAACAAAAAAAAGTGCAGATAATTGCGCAGTCGCGGTGGCTGATTTGCCGCAGTAACAATGTCCCGCCTCCTGTGATAGAGGGCACACTGATCCAATGCCGGGGCATTGAATCAGTGTGACGTGATCACAGGAGGCAGGACATTGTTACTGCGGCCCGGGCAATTCAGATCCAGCTCGCCGATCTGATCCGGGCACAGGCAGGCTGCATCCCACAGGCACAGGTAGACTGCATCTTATGGGCACAGGCAATTGCGAGGCTGCATCTGATGGGCACTAGCCAGGCTGCATCTGATGGGCACAGGCAGGTTGCATCCCACAGGCAATGGCGAGGTTGCATTGATCTCTTGTATAATTTCTGCAGTCTCTGATCATCTCCTGTATCATGTCTGCTAGAGGTGCATCGAATGGAAATTTTACTAATACTATTAGCAGTGTGTTTAAAGTGGTTGTAAACCCTCTGTCACAAGATTGTCTAAATAAATTCCCCATAACACAGGCAGCTGATCGCTGCCTGTGTAAGTGTACTCACCGCTGTATTTCCTGTACAAATGTAATTTTTCATTTTTAATGACGTCACCGCGCATGCGCAGATTACAGCGTCAAAACCGGCAACAAACAAAACATCCTCCATAGTCACTGTGACATCTTTTATCTCCAGCAGATGATGATACACACATATATAGTGTGGGAACCTAGATTAACCCCTTCAGGGTCAGAACATTCCCCACTTACGGGGCCGGAACATTCTCTTAATTTCAGTCTATACTAATGCCGCGTACACACGGTCGGAATTTCCGATGGAAAAAGTTAGATGGGAGCTTTTCATCGGATATTCCGACCGTGTGCATGCCCCATCTGACTTTTTCTGTCGGAAATTCCGACGGACTTAGATAGAGAGCAGGTTCTCTATTTTTCCGACGGAAAAAGTTCCTGTCGGAAATTCCGACCGTGTGTGGCCATTTTTCGATGCACACAAATCCTACGCATGCTCGGAATCAATTCGACGCATGCTCGGAAGCATTGAACTTCATTTTCTCGGCTCGTCGTACGTCACTGCGTTTTTGACGATCGGAATTTGGTGTGACAGTGTGTAGGCAAGACGGCTTGAGCGGAATTCCGTCGGAAAAACCATCCAAGTTTATTCCGACGGAAAATCCAGTCGTGTGTACAGGGCATAAGGGATAATACGGGTTAGGGATTTTATTTAGAGGTGGACTACATGTGTTTGATTTTACTATACATGTTTGATATACTATACTATACTATACTATACAATACGTGTTTGATTTTATAATCTTAATGGAGGAGGAAATAACTATTCCTGATGTCTGTGAAGGTTCAACACAAGGGATGTGTCTGGATGGTGACTGTATCATTGTGTGTGTCAGGTTCCTATAAGGTGTCAGGATGTCACTGTCTAGTTCTCCATGGAGGAGTGGGAGGATTTAGAAGGACACAAGGATCTCTACAAGGACGTCATGATGGACAATCAGCCGCCCCTCACATCACCGGGTAAGAGGAGACTTTATTGTAAAGGAGAGAGCAGTACGGAGGCTCCACCTAGATCCCCCATCATCTGATAAACACATAGAAACAATGTATTCAGTCAGTGTGTGTGTTTCCTACAGATGGATCCAGTAATGGGAACCCACCAGAGAGATGTCCCCGTCCTCTGTATTCCCGGGATTCCACACAGGAAGGTCACACCATCCCTCACCATCATCAGGTAGATGAGGAACAATCACTGATAGTATCATTAGGATCTGTACATTATCTGCATTGTTACAATTGATGTAATTTTTATTATATATTCAGAGTGGAAACCTGAGAGATTCTAAAGTTGAAGTTAAAGAAGAGATAAAAGAGGAGGATGATGAGGATGGGGTAATGGAGGAAGAACACAAAGATCTGTACCAGGACACCATGGTGGAGTCATCCAGCTACAGAAACCCACCAGAGAGATGTCCCCGTCCTCTGTATTCCCGGGATTCCACACAGGAAGGTCACACCATCCCTCACCATCATCAGGTAGATGAGGAACAATCACTGATAGTATCATTAGGATCTGTACATTATCTGCATTGTTACAATTGATGTAATTTTTATTATATATTCAGAGTGGAAACCTGAGAGATTCTAAAGTTGAAGTTAAAGAAGAGATAAAAGAGGAGGATGATGAGGATGGGGTAATGGAGGAAGAACACAAAGATCTGTACCAGGACACCATGGTGGAGTCATCCAGCTACAGAAACCCACCAGAGAGATGTCCCCGTCCTCTGTATTCCCGGGATTCCACACAGGAAGGTCACACCATCCCTCACCATCATCAGGTAGATGAGTGACAATTATTGGTAGTTCTGATTTATACACAGCATGTTTGTTACAATGAATGTTTTATTATATATCCAGAGTGGAAACCTCGGGGATGATAATATTGATGTTAAAGAAGAGTATAAAGAGGAGTATGGAGTGATGGAGGAGTTATCAGAAGGACACAAGGATATGATGGAGCCACCTAATACCAGGAACCCACCAGAGAGATGTCCCCGTTCTCTGTATTCTCGGGATTCCACACAGGAAGGTCACACCATCCCTAACTGTTACAAGGTTGGTGGGACGGAGCATCTAAAACATGGACTGGTGGAGATGATTTGTGGATTTTGTATGTAAGCTTATATCTTACAGATGATTTTCTCTCACATTTTCTTGATTTAGAGTGGAGATCCAATCGATATAGAATTTGAGGTTAAATCAGAAGAAGAAGAGAGGTATGTGAGGGATGATCAGCAGTCTATGGAGGAGGATGGAATAACGGGGACATTTATCAAGGAGGACACTCCTATAGAGATCAGCACAGGTGGGTCATTAACAATAAATACATTCCTCCACCCATACTGCTCACTGATTGGTCCAGAGTAGGGCGGGGACTGGGTGATATCAGCCTGTAAGTCACTTTCCTGAGCTTTGTTCTCCGTCCTGTATTCCTATACAGTAAACCCCCGTTCAGTTTTTGTGGTCCCGGTATATCGTGCTATTTTAATTAGGACCTATTAATTCTGATATTGCGGTAATATTTCGCCATTTCGTGGTTATGTAGCGGTGAATCAGAGCCAGGCTGCGGTGGAACGCATGCCTCTCTCGTGGACCGCACCGAGCGCGATGACGTTAGAGGGGGCGGTAACACAATTCGGAGGATGTGCAGATGTGCTCCTTTGCCAACCACAAGCAAGGATGCCACCCAAACGCCCATCATCTAAGGCTTCTGGTGAGCCACAAAAGAAGAGGAAGTTCCTTACGATTCAGGAGAAGGTGAAACTTCTTGATATGATAAAGGAAAGACAGAGTTATGCTGCTGTAGCCCGCCATTATGGTATGAATGAGTCAACGATTCGCTGCATCAAGAAGGATGAGAAGAATATCAGGGCAACTGCTGCACTGTCCATCAACCAAGCTGCAAAAAGAGTTGTTTCTTCCCGCAATAAAAACATTGTTAGGATGGAAACTGCGTTGGGCATTTGGATCCAAGATTGCAGAAAAAAAAGCATCACATTGGATAGTAACACCTTTAGGACTCAGGCAAAGAAGCTGTACGACACTTTTGCCAATCAAGGAGGCTCTGAAGGAGGCGTTGCCGCAGCCGAACAGTCAGAGAGCGACAATCCTGATCAGCCTTCTAGTACAGGTACATCTTCATCAGGAGGCTTTTCTGCCAGCAAGGGATGGTTTGACCGCTTCCAGAAATGCTATCAGTTGAAGAGCGTTTCATTACAAGGTGAAGCTGCATCTGCCAACAAAGAAGCTGCTGCAAGGTACACCAATGAGACCTTCAAGAGTATCATCGAGGAGGGTGGGTACCAACCAGTGCAAGTCTTTAATATGGATGAGACCAGCTTGTTTTGGAAGAGAATGCCCAAACGGACCTACGTCACGAAGGAGGAAGCCCGAGCCCCTGGATTCAAGGCTTATAAGGGCAGAGTAACCTTGGTTATGTGTGGAAATGCTGCTGGGTTTATGATCAAGCCCGCCCTGATCTACAAGGCCAAGAACCCCAGAGCACTGAAGAATAAAAACAAGAACCAGCTACCAGTCCATTGGATGCATAACACTAAGGCTTGGATGACTAAACTCCTCACAACTGAGTGGTTCCATAATTGTTTTATCCCAGCCGTCAAGGTCTACCTTGCCAAACTTGGCATTGATTTTAAGGTGCTTCTGTTGATGGATAATGCAGGAGGCCACGCCATGGATCTATCGTACGAAGGAGTGCAAGTTGAGTTCCTTCCACCCAACACCACGTCTTTAATTCAGCCCATGGACCAGGGTGTGATACGAGCATTCGAGGTGCTGTACACTCGCAACTCCTTGAATCATCTTGTTGAATTCATGAACAATGATGAAAATTTCAATTTGAAGGACTACTGGCGTAATTACACCATTGCAACCTGTCTGGAGAACATACAAAAGGCCCTCAAGGAGATGGAGGAGACCGTGCATTCCTGTTGGAAGAAGCTTTGTCCAGAAATTATTCACGATTATATAGGGTTCTCTCCTGATGAAGTTCATCATTCAGCTGTGGACAAGGCAATTAGGCTGGTGAAGTTGCTAGGAGGTGAAGGTTTTCAGGCTATGACCCAGGACGACGTCAATGACCTAATTGAAACCCATTCAGCTCCACTAACCGATGAGGATCTGACAGAACTCACCAAGTCAGCGAGTGAGGAGGAAGTGGAGGAGGAGGAGGAGGAAGAAGATGATGAAGGCTTGTCAATTGAGCGCCTTGGCAGGGTCATGCGTACGGCCAATGACCTGAAACAGATGTTAGCTGAGTGGGATGCTGACATGGTTCGGTCACTGCAGTTCCAAAACAGCATTGATGGAGCCATCCAGGTGTACAAGAACCTCCTCGCCCAAAAAAGGAAGCATGCCCAGCAACTGCCTATAATTATGTTCTTCACAAAACAGAAGAAGGCCGTATCCATCCCAAGTACCTCCACAGCCACCTCTGATGTAGAAGTGGAGGTCCTGGAGCAGCAAGATGACCCACCTACACCTGAAGAAGCGCCTGATGAACCTGCACATTCAGAAGAACAGTAGCTGCTCTAATTTTCTGCTTATCGTCGTCTTCTTTTCTGCTGAGTACAGTACTGTATGTACAGTACATACAATACTGTACTCTATTTTTTTACTGTACAGTATACTGTTGGCACAATATTTTTGTGTTTTACAATGCTCTTGCTCTCTCTCTATCTTTTATGTGTTTCTATTGCTTAAAAGTGTGTTTAAAGACCTTTTTAAATGCTATTAAAAATGTAACAAAACATGCCTAGGGTGTATTTAAATAGGGTCTTTCTATTTAGCGAATTTTAACTTTTCGCTGTACATTACATACTCCTGACCCCTGCACTATATACTCTATGCTGTACATTACATACTCCTGACCCCTGCACTATATACTCTATGCTGTACATTACATACTCCTGACCCTTGCACTATATACTCTATATTGTACATTACATACTCCTGACCCCTGCACTATATACTCTATGCTGTACATTAGGGATGAGCTTCGAGTTAGAGAAGAACCCATGTTCGTCACGAACATCGCCTGTTCGGCTGTTCGCTGAATCTCGAACATTATGGGCCGTTTGCGACAAATTCGAGTGGCGCGTCACGGCCCAAGAAGGACAAGAAACTGGCAGTCATGTTCCCCCAGCTGCAGCATACTGCCAGATTTGCTCCAGTGATGAGGAGGGAGGGGATGATGAGGTCACTGACTCCATGTGGGTGCCTGATAGGAGGGAGGAGGAGGAGGCACATCTCCAACGAGGCAGGATGCCAGCTTATGGGCAGCCAACCGACTGCATCACACTGCAGTGTTCCGCATGTTCAGGGCACTGCTGTCTCTGCACGTTATTCCAAAAGTTCTTTTGTGTGGGCCTTTTTTGAGACGTGTGCAGCAGATCGCACCGTTGCTATTTGCAACATACTGAGAGGAATGAAGGTGTAGAATTAGGTGTGTCACAGCCAAGTACTTGCGGGCAATCTGCTATCGGTACACCGACGTCAGGTTGTACCAGGCAAATTTCCCTGCCCCAGCTGCTGCACCGCCAAAAGAAGTTCGCTCCCAGCCATCCACATGCCCAGCGGTTGAATGCTAGCTTGGCTAAATTGCTAGCACTTCAACTGCTGCCTTTTCAGTTGGTAGACTCTGCCCCCTTCCATGAGTTTGTGGAATGTGCGGTTCCTCAGTGGCAGGTTCCCAAACGCCACTTTTTCTCACGGAAGGCGATTCTGGCTCTCTACCGGCATGTGGAAGGCAATGTGTTGGCCTCGCTGGACAGGGCGGTCAGCGGTAAGGTGCATATTACCGCTGACTCATGGTCCAGCAGGCATGGACAGGGATGTTACCTATCTTTCACGGCGCATTGGGTGACTCTGTTGGCAGCTGGGAAGGATGCAGGACAAGGTGCAGTAGTGTTGGAGGTTGTTCCGCCACCACACCTCCAAAATGCTACTACTGGTGATTCTGACACACCTCTCTCCTCCACCCCTTCCTCTTCTTCTTCCTCCATGGCCTCTTCCTGTGCTTTGTCCTCTGAACCAGCGGTGCTCCATAGGCGTTCAAGGCGCTATGCAAGTACACAGGCAAAAAGATGCCATGCGGTGCTTGAGCTGGTGTGCCACACCGGGGCAGAGATTCTGTCAGCTCTGCAGGGGCAGGCTCAGAGGTGGTTGACGCCACGCCAGCTTAAGCCAGGAAAGGTGGTATGCGACAATGGCACCAACCTCCTCTCCACCCTCCGACAGGGACCACTGACCCATGTGCCCTGTTTGGCTCACGTCCTTAACTTGGTGGTGCAGCAGTTTTTGGGCAGGTACCCAGGCTTACAGGAGGTCCTGAAGCAGGCCAGGAAACTCTGTGGGCATTTCCGCCGGTCATATAATGCAAGTGCTCGGCTGGCTGACCTGCAAAAGGAATACAACCTACCCAAGAACCGCCTAATCTGTGACATGCCCACCGGGTAGAACTCTACGTTGGCCATGCTGCAGCGGCTGCACATGCAGCAGAGGGCCATCAATGAGTATCTGTTGCAATATGGCGCAAGGACAGGGTCAGGGGAGGTTTGAATTTTTTCCCCCACTCCAGTGGGCCATGATCAGGGATGCATGCACTGTCCTGACACCGTTTGAGGAGGCCACGAGAATGGTGACAGTGCATGCATAAGTGACACTGTCCCTCTTGTCCACCTGTTGGAGCACACGCTGCGTGGAATAATGAACAGGGCACTTGAGGCAGAACAGAGGGAGGAAGAGGAGGACTTCCTTTCCTCTCAAGGCCCCCTTTATCCAGACAGTGTTCCTGCTGGCCCGTCTATCACACAGGAAGGGGACGAGGAGGAGGAGGATTGTGTCAGCATGGAAGTGGAGCATAGCACTCAGCATCAGCAGCAGTCTTCAAGGGATCAATTACAGTCCCAATACACCCATGGACTTGTACGTGGCTGGGAGGAGGTGGCTGCGGATCATGTCGTCCTCAGTGACCCAGAGGACTCCGCACCGAATGCCTCAGCAAACCTACGCTGCATGGCCTCCCTGATCCTGCAAAGCCTGCGGAAGGATCCTCGTATTCGTGCTATCAAGGAGAGGGATCATTACTGGCTGGCAACCCTCCTTGATCCACGTTACAAGGGTAAGGTTGCGGACCTTATCTTGCCGTCGCAGAGGATGAAGCATCTTCGGGAGGCCTTGCAAAAAGGTCTGTGCAACGCGTTCCCAGAGACTGGGAGGTTACAAATTCCTGGTCCTGGACAACGTGTTGCTGAGGCTTCAGTCAGTCAAAGAAGGAGCGGTGGAGAAGGTGGCCATCTGACCGATGCCTTCAGACAATTTTTTAGTCCGCAGCCCCAAGGTATGATCGGTTCCAGCAACCATCGCCAGCGTCTGGTTTATATGGTGCAGGAATACCTAGGGGCAAGATCAGACTTGGACACCTTTCCCACCAAAAACCCTCTGGGTTACTGGGTCTTGAGGATGGATCACTGGCCAGAGTTTGCACAGTATGCAATTCAGCTACTGGCCTGTCCTGCATCCAGCGTTCTTTCGGAACGCACATTCAGTGCTGCTGGAGGCTTTGTAACCGATCACAGGGTGCGCCTGTCCACCGACTCGGTCGATCGACTGACCTTCATAAAAATGAATCAGTCTTGGATCACCACCAGCTACCAAGCACCTGATGCTGATGTAACAGAATAATTTGAAATGTCAGATCCCTTCAAGACTGCCTATGCTGATGCAGAGTGACTATCCTCTTCCTCAATGATCATGCTGAGAGCATGTAAGAACATTTCTTTATCGTACACCACGGGACACAGAGCTAGTCATTACATAATGGGTTAAGGGTCACCAGCGGTGATTGGACACTGGCACAACCAATGGAAGACAGTTCCCCTCCATATAACCCCTCCCATCAGGGAAGTACCTCAGTTTTTTCGCCAGTGTCGAAAGGTGTTGGACGCGTTAGGAGGTGCTAAAGGAAAGCTCTACCAAAGAGACCCTCTGGGGGTAAAAGAGCTATGCTTTCGGATCCATCCAAGACGCCTACAAATGAGCTGAATCTGGATGGGATCCGGGCCTCATCCATGAGGCGTCGCCTGTAATGTCTCTCTTCGGAGGACTGGGCTCTAAGATCCAGCACTTTCGCTATTTCGCTATAAAGTCCTGGTAAGAGTCTTGTACAAGGCCCAGGGGAGAGGTATCCTTTAAATAGGAACCCATATCCCTGAAGGTTGGCACACATAGCCCACCGTGAAGGGTGAAGTTTGGTATCTGTCTGAAATCTTTCAGCAGAAAAACCTGCGGCGTGGATAAGGTGAGATTAGAAGGTCCATAACTAGGTTGGGACCTTTTTCAAAAAATGGATGTCTTCTTTTTTTCCACCACTGGGGGGAGTAAAGAGCTGAATATACTCACCTCACTCTGTTCAGTGTCGGCTTCGGCGAAGTACACTGCTCGTCACCTCCGCTGCTGAGCTTGCTGGGGCACCCCGATCCTCCTTTCGGTGGCCGACCAGACACCTGCAGATGCAGGTAAGTGGGAACAAGGGCTGATGAGAGTCCTCTCTCACTATGGCCACCGCCATAGCGCTAAGGGCCGCGCGCGCGCGGGAGCACGCTTTATCGGAGGGGGGGGGGGCGAAGGCGTGCGCGGGCACGTGGCGCGCGTAGGCACAGAAACGGCGCCAAATTTAAAAGACTGTCAGTGTGAGAAGCACTGCAGCAGCAAGCAAGCTCGTTAGTTCTCTTGTTCCTGGCAGAGAAACACAGCAGCTATACAGGGACGTAAGACTCCATGTGGTTGGATTGGGTACTTCCTAGAAGACATCCATGTTATGCATAGTTATGTGTTAAAAGTTGCATACTTATTGTATTTGCTAAACTGAACACGGTAGTATATGCATTTAGGTACCTTGTATTTTGTCTAAACAGTAAGCCTTCCAGGGGAAGTAATACGGACAAAAAGAGATAAGAAAGCACCACCGCCTGAGAGGAGGCTCTAACTGTGCTGACTCGGTACCTTTCTCTCCTGTGTTGCTAAATGCACCTGTTCAGGATGAGCCATTGCCTCTGTCAGGTATGGCGGCTTCCTCAGTGAAGCCTGGGCCTGTATATGTCACTGAGGACACTTTATCAGCTGCCCTAAATAATCTGGAGGAAAAAATTGCTACCTTAATCGCTAAGTCCTCTAAAAAGGGACAATAAGCGAAGCAGGTCTCTTCCAGTATTGGACCTCACTTCAGAAGTACCTGAGGGAGGAGGATGAGGAGGAGGAGGCTACATCAGCAGAGGATGAGGAGCCAGATTTTAAGGTCACAGGTACAATGCTATAGCAGTGCATTTAAGTTAACCTCTGCGGAGGTAACGGAATTACCTGTCTCCTCCCTAGGGTCATTAAGATCCCTGCAAGGTGCATGCTCCTTCCCGGTTCATCCGTTACTAGAGGATCTAATATACGCAAACTGGCAACATCCAGATAAGCGTTTCTCACCTCCAAAAAGGTTTAACATTCTTTATCCTATGGGGGAAATTTTTTTAAAGAAATGGAGCCTGCCTGCGGTAGTTGCGGCTATTTCTTGTGTAAATAAAAACCTGACATGTCCGGTGGATAATGTACAAGAGTTTAAAAGATCCTTCTGAGAGGAAGTTGAAATCCTCCTTCCTTTTGGCCGGCTCAATTACCCAACCTGCAGTAGCAGCAGTCGGTATGTGTCAGGTCATCAGCCAACAGGTAAAGCAGGGGCTGAAGGAACTGCCTTCAGAGCAGGCTAGAAATTGGGAAAATTTGCCTAAAGCCTTATGCTTCACAGTGGATGCCATGAGAGATTCTATCATACAGGCATCACGCCTTACACTCCAGCTGGTACAGATGCGCAGAGTACTTTGGCTTAAGCATTGGTCAGCGGAGACCCCATGCAAAAAGCTGTTGGCAAGTTCCCGTTCCATGGCGAACGCCTATTTGGGGAAGATTTAGAAAAATATATACAGAAGATATCAAGTGGTAAAACGACTTTTACCTGAGAGAAAGAAAAACAAGAGATCTTGTTTTAAACGCTCTCTCTCCCCAGCTCCCGGGAAATCTGACTCCAACCAGTGGCGGCGGCCTGTTTTAGCCGCCCACAAAAGCCAAGGGGCAAGCTCAGAAGAACAAGAAGCCGTGGGGTGCAAGAGCTAATAAGCAAGCCCCCAAAGCCTCTCAGTGAAGGGGCGCCCCCGCTCGGCCGAGTGGGAGGAAGGCTTTGTCAGTTCTGAGCGACTTGGTGGTCAGAAATCCAGGACAATTGGGTAGTATCCACAATATCCTCAGGGTACAAACTGGAATTTCGAGAGATCCCACCTTCTCAATTCCGAGGTTCAAGACTCTCCAAGGATCCACAAAAAAGAGAATCCTTCTTCAAAGGTTTGAATCACTTAATGGCTCAAGGGGTAGTTACAGACGTACCCCAAAAGGAGCGAGGTTCAGGTTTTTACTCAAACCTCTTTGTGATTCCAAAGCCAAATGGAGATGTCAGACCCATCCTGGATCTAAAATCCCTAAATCGGTTCCTGAACGATCGCCATTTTCGAATGGAAACGATCCGATCCGTGGCCGCCACTTTAAAGGGCGGAAAATTCATGGCGCCCATAGATATCAAGGACGCACATTTACACATACCCATCCTCCCCGCTCACCAAAGATTCCTAAGGTTTGCGGTAGAAGATCGCCACTTTCAATTTGTGGCTCTGCCGTTTGGTGTAGCCACCGCGCCCATAGTATTCACAAAGGTGCTAGCTCCTCTGTTAGCAAACCTAAGAACACGGGGCATTGCGGTAACAGCCTATCTGGACGATCTACTAGTAATAGATCAGTCAAAGGAGGGATTGGGTCACGCTGTACACACTACAGTAGGATACCTGGAGCATTTAGGATGGATTATAAATTTACAAAAATCCTCTCTCCAGGCCCAAAGAAGGATAGTGTACCTGGGCATGATCATAGATACAGCCCAAAACGGGGTATACCTGCCAGAACCGAAGATACAGTCTCTGAAAGACCTGATCCACAAGGTCAAAGCAAACAAGAGGCCGTCTATTCGCCTTTGCATGAGACTATTGGGAAAGATGGTAGCCTCCTTCGAGGCGGTCCCTTACGCCCAGTTTCATTCGAGACTATTTCAAGGCAATATTTTAGCCTCCTGGAACAGGAAGAGCCAAGCTCTGGATATACCCATGCGCCTGTCCTCACAAGTACGCCACAGCTTCGATTGGTGGCTAGAAGCCAGGAATTTACGGAAGGGAAAGTCCTTCCTCCCAGTGGCCTGGAAGGTGGTATCTAGGGATGCCAGCCTATCGGGCTGGGGTGCAGTATTCGAGGAGGCTTCTACCCAGGGAACCTGGGCCAAGACTCAGGGGATCCTGCCCATCAATGTGCTAGAGATCCGGGCGGTATATCTAGCCCTCAAAACCTGGACACACAGGTTACAGGGCTACCCAGTTCGGGTTCAATCCGACAATGCTACTGCAGTAGCTTACATCAATCACCAAGGAGGCACCCGCAGTCGGCCAGCCCAAAGAGAGGTGAACCGGATCCTGGCATGGACAGAAGAGCATGTACCTTGCCTTCCTGCAATCTTCATTCCAGGGATAGAAAATTGGCAAGCAGACTACCTGAGTCGTCAGCAGCTGCTACCAGGAGAGTGGTCTCTTCACCCCGAGATCTTTCAGGCCATATGTCTGAGATGGGGAAACCCAGATGTAGACCTGCTAGCTGCCAGGTTCAACAAGAAATTGGACAACTTTGTGTCCAGAACGAGAGATCCTCTAGCCTACGGGACAGACGCTCTAATAATACAGACGCTCTAATAACTCCATGGAATCAGTTCTCACTGATCTATGCATTCCCTCCGATCCCTCTTCTACAAAGACTGCTTCGCAGGATCAAGGAGGAGGGAATACCAGTAATCCTAGTGGCCCCAAACTGGCCCAGGAGGCCTTGGTACGCCGAGATTGTAAAAATGGAGATAGGAAGGCCCTGGAAGTTTCCACTCCGACACGACCTGCTGTCACAGGGTCCAGTATTCCACCCTTCCTTACAAAGGCTAAAGTTGACGGCCTGGCTGCTGAGACCCACATTTTTAAAAAGAGAGGGGTCTCTGGTCCGGCTCTTTCTACGCTCATTAATGCTAGAAAGCCAGCCTCCAGACTCATCTATCAGAGAGTCTGGAGAGCATACGTTTCCTGGTGTGAATCCAGATGTTGGAATCCTCAGAAGTATGAAATAAGTAGGATTCTTGCTTTTTGCCAGTTAGGAGTGGATATGAATTTAGCCCTTAGCACCATCAAAGGGCAAATATCGGCTCTATCAGTCTTCTTTCAGAGACCATTGGCATCTCACTCCCTAGTTCGGACATTCATTAAGGGGGTACTGAGGATAAATCCTCCAGTTAGGACTCCCTTGTGTCCATGGGATTTGAATTTGGTATTGTCAGTGTTGCAAAAGCAACCTTTTGAACCTATTCGCCATATTCCTTTAATTATATTGAGTAGGAAGTTGGCCTTTCTGATTGCTATAGCTTCTGCTAGGAGAGTATCAGAGCTAGCAGCTCTTTCTTGTAAAGAGCCTTATCTAATTTGTCACAAGGACAAAATCGTACTACGACCCCATCCGGCTTTTCTACCTAAGGTGGTGTCGGCTTTTCACTTAAATCAAGACATTGTTCTGCCTTCCTTTTTTCCAAACCCGCGGACGGCGGGGGAAAAATTATTACACTCTCTAGATCTACTGAGAGCGGTAAAGGTGTATCTGCAAGCAACCGCTCAGATACGTAAAACAGATGTTTTGTTTATTTTACCAGATGGGCCCAAGAAGGGCCAAGCGGTATCAAAATCCACCATTTCCAGGTGGATTAGACAAGTAATTATTCAAGCTTATGGTTTAAAGAACAGGACTCCTCCTTTTCCTGTTAAGGCGCACTCTACCAGGGCGATAGGTGCTTCATGGGCAGTGCACCACCAGGCTTCGATGGCTCAGATCTGTAAAGCTGCAACTTGGTCTTCAGTCCATACATTTTCCAAATTCTATCAAATAGATGTGAAAGGACATGAGGATTCCGCCTTTGGGCGAAGTGTGCTGCAGGCAGCAGTATAGGGCTTCTGGTCCGCAAGCGGCCTGTTTTGATCTGTGTCTCCCCCCCTTCATATGAGCATTGCTCTGGGACATCCCATTATGTAATGACTAGCTCTGTGTCCCGTGGTGTACGATAAAGAAAATAGGATTTTTATAACAGCTTACCTGTAAAATCCTTTTCTTGGAGTACACCACGGGACACAGAGGTCCCCCCCTTCTTATGGGAACCTTACTGCTTTGCTACAAAACTGAGGTACTTCCCTGATGGGAGGGGTTATATGGAGGGGAACTGTCTTCCATTGGTTGTGCCAGTGTCCAATCACCGCTGGTGACCCTTAACCCATTATGTAATGACTAGCTCTGTGTCCCGTGGTGTACTCCAAGAAAAGGATTTTACAGGTAAGCTGTTATAAAAATCCTATTTTTTGTTTCTGGGCACCGCCACCAGTGGCTAAGGCCCAATTTTCTTGCCCCTATTTAACAGATGCGTGTAATTAAAAATTTTGTAATTAAAATTTTTGATGCAATACTTTGCAGCAGGGCTCATTCCTGCGCTCCAACTAGAGTTTCTGTGAGGGTTTGCAGTGTTGTGGCACCAGTGCCTAAGGCCCAATTTTTATGCCCCTGTTCAACAGGAGCATGTAATTACAATTCTTGATCTAATATTTCACAGCTGGGCCCATTCCAGCGCCCACCAAGAGTAACTGAGGACTTACAGTGTTGTGACACCACCACCACCAAAGGCCCAATTTTTCCTACCATTGTTCAACAATGGCATGTACCGTATATACTCGAGTATAAGCCGAGTTTTTCAGCACTTTTTTTTGTGCTGAAAATGCCCCCCTCGGCTTATACTCGAGTCACCTTTTTGTGCCTAATCTCCCAGACTTTGGGGACCCGGTACTGGCCGGCCGTCCCCTGGACCCCAAACTTGACACACATGTATCCTCATTCTTACTCTACAAGTGTGCAAAGTTTGTTGTCCAGGGGAGCACCGATTTTTGAAAGCCGGGCACCCCTTCCATAGACTCCCACGTTAAACGGTAATTTCTCCGGTGAATTTGGGGACCCGGTATCAGCCGGTCGTAGGTCCCATGGACCCGAAACTTGGCGCACGTGTAGCCCCATTTCTCCTATATAAGTGTGCAAAGTTTTTTTGTCTGGCGGACCTACGGCCTGGGGAGCACCGATTTTTCAAATGGTAAATGTCAGTCTAGTCATTGGCACAGTGAGGCATGCAGATGCACATCTTAGGCTTATACTCAAGTCAATACGCTTTCCCAGTTTTTTGTGGTAAAATTAGGTGCCTCAGCTTATATTCTGGTCGGCTTATACTCGAATATATACAGTAATTACAATTCTTGATATACTGTAATAGTTCACAGCAGGGCGGTCCAGCGCCAACCAAGAGTAACTGTGAGGGCTTACAGTGTTGTGTCAACACCAAATTTCTGCAGAGTATATACGGCAGGCCCCTACTTTCAAACATCCAACTTACAAACGACTCCTACTTGCAAATAGAAGGAGACAACAGGAAGTGAGAGGAAATCTACCCCTAGGAAGGGAAATTCTCTCCTGTCAGAGTTAATATGGGAAAAAGGTGTCTCCTCTCCACTGATGCTTTATCACCAATCCTTGTTTCACAAAAAAAAACAAATTTTCAAAAAACATTTGTCATTGGGACAGAAAGTGAGGTAAAATGTTCTGAACAGGTACACAGACAGCAAAACAAATGTTACAGATTCTACTTAAGAACAAACCTACAGTCCCCGTCTTGTTTACACCGCCTGTATACTGCTGTTCAGAGTATATAGGGCCTTTTTTTAATTTGGGTGCGGGGTTCCCCTTAATATCTATACAAGACCCAAAGGGGCTGGTAATGGGGTGGGGTGGGGGGTACCCATGGCATTTTTCTCAATGATTTTCATCCGTATTGCCTGGTCCAGACATTACATTAAAGCCGCAAGCAGTTTTAAATGACTTTTTTTTTCTTTAGAAATGTCATTTTGTGCAGGGACAGTTCTAAACACGGGAAACACGTGCCACTTCACAGGCATACCATAGACTCTCCCCAGGTACGATATTTAAAGGAATATTCCACTTTTTTTTTTCCACTTTAAGCATCATTAAAATCACTGCTCCCGAAAAAACATCAGTTTTTAAAACTTTTTTTGCATTGATACATGTCCCCTGGGGCAGGACCCGGGTTCCCAAACCCTTTTTAGGACAATAACTTGCATATTAGCCTTCATAATTAGCACTTTTGATTTCGAACGTTCGAGTCCCATAGACTTTAATAGGGTTCTAAAGTTTGCGCAAACTTTCAGTCCGTTCGCATAGTCCTGACCCCTGCACTATATAATCTATTGAATGTAGCGAGGTCCTGGGCCCCCTGAGGCCTAATTGCGACCTCCAGAGTTAGAGACAGCTGACATCCTTCTTTGTAGAGTGGATTATGAGGCATGGTGGGTGTAATGCAAGATGGAATGATGTGTGCCAGTCACGTTTTGAATGCAAACAAGAGATTTATTGTCTCTGAACAAGAATGGTTGGAGAGCCGGTTTTGGGCCAGGACACATTTGAGTAGATGCAATGAAAATTGGCAGACTCTGAGACTTCTATAGGTAGACTGCTATACAGTGGAAGGCCTCCAGCCGGACACCACTTCTGTATAGGTAGGACCGCTGTCTCCTATGGTAACAAATCTTGTTACAGTCACTAACAGTAGTTCTACATAACTCTTGGTAACACAGAATACTTCTCTTCTTCTCACACAGTCTCTCACTGTAGATCTTCACTCACTGAGCTCCCGGTCTCTCATTTGTAGGGATGAGCTTTATGTTCGGGTCGAACATGAGTTAGACTCGAACATTGGCTTTTCGCCCGTTCGTCGAAAAACAAACATTATGGGGCGTTCGTGCCAAATTCGAGCGCCGCGTCACGCCCCATAATGCACTGCAAGATCTCAGTGCATTGCTGTATGATTGGCAAAAGCATGCACTATGACCCGCATGCTTTGGCCAATCCCAGCGCCATCAGCAAAGAGAGCCATAATTGGCCAAAGGCCAATTATGGCTCAGGGGGACTAAGTCCACGCCCCACACTATATAAGGCCGCATGCACGTCGGCCCTGTGTATTTTGTTGTTGGCGTGGACGGAGACAGAGTGTCCTTTAGATTGAGCAGGCAGGCGATTCAGTTAGCTGCAGTGCATTTAATATATATATATATATATATATATATATATATATATATCTAGTGTAGCTAGATCTGACTAAAGGCCATTCCTGGTGTACTTTTTATAATAAACTTCAGGCGTTGTTTTGCTAATCAAAATTTACATCATGTCCGGAAGGCCACCAAGGAGAGGTAGACGCTCACAGGCAACTAAAAGAGGGCAAGCAGGCTTTGTGTCTACAGTCAACAGTGCTGGTCACGGTGCATCCTCAGCACATGGCCGTGGGGCACGCTTGTCCTTTTTTTCTGCAGCTGGCCTTGTTTATGAGCCACAACATGCAGAAGAGTTGGTGGAATGGATAACAAAGCCATCCCTCATCCTCTGTCACCTAGGCTCAGAGTAGTTTGCCTGCCAATGCAGCTGCCAAAGCAGCCTATTCCATCGGCTCCATGTCATCAGTCAATCCTTCCCTAGCCCCACCATCATGCACAGAGGAGTCCCCCGAAACTGTTCGACCACAGTGTCGGGTACATGCTGCAGGAGGATGCGCAGTGTTCTGAAGGCTCCGATGATGGTACCCAGGTTGAGGAAGGGAGTAACGTGAGCCTAGAGAGAAGGGGTACCCAAGAAGGACAAGAAACTGGCAGTCATGTTCCCCCAGCTGCAGCATACTGCCAAGTTTGCTCCAGTGACGAGGAGGGAGGGGATGATGAGGTCACTGACTCTACTTGGGTGCCTGATAGAAGAGAGGAGGAGGAGGCACATCTCCAACGAGGCAGGATGCCCTGCAGGTGGCAGCTTAAGGGCAGCCACCCTATTGCATCACACCGCAGAGCTAAGCAGGTGCAGGGCGCTGCTGACTCCCCGTGTATTTTGAAAAGCTCTTTTGTGTGGGTCTTTTTTGACACGTGTGCAGCAGATCACACCGTTGCTGTTTGCAACATACGTCTGAAGCGTATCAAGCGTAGCAACAATAGCAGCCGCTTGGGCACCACATGCTTGACCAGACATGTCGACCTCCCATGCAGTCTGTTGGCAACAGCACTTAAAAGACCCACATCAAAGAAGAATGCGGACCTCTACTTGCTCCTTATCAGCTGGGATCTCCAACCTCACTATACCTTCAGTCCTCTCAGAAACCTGCACTGAGAGGAGTGAAGGTGTAAAATTAGGTGTCCCAAGTACTTGCGGGCAATCTGCTAGTGGTACACCAACATCTGATTGTAGCAGGCAAATTTCCCTACCCCTGTTGCTAAATCGTAGAAAGAAATTTGGTCCCAGCCATCCACATGCTCAGCGTCTGAATGCTAGCTTGGCCAAATTGCTAGCACTGCAACTGCTGCCTTTTCAGCTCGTAGACTCGGCCCCCTTTCGTGAATTTGTGGAATGTGCGGTACCTCAGTGGCAGGTTCCCAAACACCATTTCTTTTCACGGAAGGCCATTCCGGCTCTCTATCAGCATGTGGAAGGCAATGTCTTGGCCTTGTTGGACAGGGCGGTCAGCAGTAAGGTGCATATTACCGCTGACTCATGGTCCAGCAGGCATGGACAGGGACGTTACCTTTCTTTCACGGGGCACTGGGTAACTCTGCTGGCAGCTGGGAAGGATGCAGGACAGGGTTCAGTATTGTTGGAGCTTGTTCCACCACCATGCCTCCAAAATGCTAGTAGTGGTGATTCTGCCACAGCTCTCTCCTTCACCCCCTCCTCTTCTTCCTCCTATGGCCTCTTCCTCTGCAGATTTGTCCTCTGAACCACTCAGGCAAAAAGATGCCATGCGGTGCTTGAGTTGGTCTGCTTAGGGGACAGGAGCCACACTGGGGCAGAGATTCTGTCAGCTCTGCAGGGGCAGGCTCAGAGGTGGTTGACGCCACGCCAGCTTCAGCCAGGAATGGTTGTATGCGACAATGGCACCAACCTACTCTCCGCCCTCCGACAGGGACACTTGACCCATGTTCCCTGTTTGGCTCACGTCCTGAATTTGGTGGTGCAGTGGTTCTTGAGCAGGTACCCGGGCTTACAGGATCTCCTGAGACAGGCCAGGAAAGTCTGTGGTCATTTCCGCCGGTCGTATAATGCCAGTGCTCAGCTGGCTGACATTCAAAAGGATTGCAACCTGCCCAAGAATTGCCTCGTTTGTGACATGCCCACCAGATGGAACTCAACGTTGGCAATGCTGCAGCGGCTGCACATGCCGCAGAGGGCCATCAATGAGTACCTGTGTGAGTATGGCACCAGGACAGGGTCAGGGGAGCTTGGCTTTTTTTTTGCCATGCCAGTGGCTACTGATCAAGGATGCATGTACTGTCCTGTCACCATTTGAGGAGGCCATCAGTGATGCTGTCCCTCTTGTCTTCCTGTTGAAGCACACGCTTCATGGAATAATGGACAGGGCACTTGAGGCAGAACAGTGGGAGGAAGAGGAGGACTTCCTTGCCTCTCAAGGCCCCCTTTATCCAGATAGTATTCCTGCGGGCCTGCCGATCACACAGGAAGAGGAGGAGGATTGTGTCAGCATGGAGGTGGAGGATAACACTCAGCATCAGCAGCAGTCTTCAAGGGATCGTTTTCAGTCCCCAGAAACCCATGGACTTGTACGTGGCTGGGAGGAGGTGGCTGCGGATCATGTCGTCCTTAGTGACCCAGAGGACTCAGGATCGAATGCCTCAGCAAACTTACGCTGCATGGCCTCCCTGATCCTGCAAAGCCTGCGAAAGGACCCTAAAATTCATGGTATCAAGGAGAGGGATCATTACTGGCTGGCAACCCTTCTTGATCCACGTTACAAGGGTAAGGTTGCAGAACTTATCCAGCCTTCACAGAGGGAGCAGAGGATGCAACATCTTCGGGAGGCCTTGCAGAAAGGTTTGTGCAATGCGTTTCCAGAGCCTGGGAGGTTACAGTTTCCTGGTGCTGGACAACGTGTTGCTGAGGCATTTTTTTTTTTTTCTTTAAATTTTTTTTTTTTTTTTAAAACAGGATATACAAATATAACATTGCAAAGTAGAAAAGGAAAACAAAGCGGGTACTTCGCCATACTTAAATCAATTAGGAAAGCCTTATTTAACCATATTATTTCACTTTAGTTATTTTACTATCGTCTACTAGGCTCTTCTTTCTATTTCCCCCCTTTTCTCTCCCCTCTACATCTCCTTCTTCCTTAATCCCTATTTCCCTTACCTATATCCCTTATCTTCCCCCCCATCTCCTCCCTTCTACCCCGGGTTTTTCCTTCCCTTACTCCTGCTTACGCAAGGGAACATTAAACCAACATCTAAACCAAAACAAAACAAAACAAATTTTTATTTAGCTGTGGAATTTCTCGAGAATCCCCTACTTACTCTTTCTACCTGTCAATCTATTTTTCATTTTACTCTCCTAATAACTTCTTCCCTTCTTCAGATTTTACAAATTGCTCCCATGGTACTTGTATTTGTTTTTTTTCCCTCCAACGTTATTGGTAGGAGTTTCTCCATTATTCCCACCCTTTTGACTTTGTTTAACCACATTGAGATCGTAGGAGCGCAAGGGTCTTTCCAATTTATTGCGATACAACTTTTTGCTGCGTTTATTAGGTGACACAGAACTGAGTTTGTGTATTTTTTCGGTGGAATTTGTGTATGGTGTAACAAGAAGAGGGCTGGATCTTCTGCAATCTGGTATTCAGTGAATCTTTGAGTAATTCTCTGTACAGTTTGCCAGAATTGTCTAATTACTGGGTAACATTGTCCCTTTTTCATCACATCCTCTCCAGCACCTGTCAGATGTTTCTGGAAAAAATGTATTCAAGGCCGATGGCGTATAATACCAACGTGTTAATATTTTGTAATTCGATTCCTGTGTTTTCGTACACCTTGAAGATTTTAAAGACAGGTCTATAATATTCTGGCATTGTGCTGGAGAGAATGTTTGGCCTAAGTCTCGTTGCCATTTGGCCAAGCACTCCATTTTAAAGTCCTCTGTAGGTGCAGTCAGGATTATATACATTTTAGAAATTACATGCAGTAAGGGCTCCTCTCCCTCACAGTACCCTCACAGTACTCCTCGAATTTAGTTCGTGTTCACCTATATTTTCCTGCAGATCCCAGGCTTTCCAAATAATGTCTAACCTGTTGGGCTTGCCATATAGGGATTTCATATTGCCCTCCTCGTTGTATTAACATAACAATTGATACCCATCCCCTATCTCCTAGAAAATGTGATGCTTGGAAACTTCCCTTTTCCCTCAGTTTCCTGAATATTTGTGAGTCCATTCCTGGTGGGAACTCTGGGTTTCCTAAAATCGTATACAGAGGGGAGTTTTTAGTGGAGAATTTGGGATTCTAGCTTATTTTGTTTCCTATTCTTAAAGTTTCACCTATCGTAGGGTGATTTTTTACTAGTGGTGGTAGAGTTTTATAACACCATAGGGCCCTATTTAGAGGAACTGGACACATTTGTTGCTCCATAGTAATCCACAATTTATAGTTTCCGTGTCTACTCCAATCTATTATCCTTCCTAGTTGGGCCGCCTGATAATATTTATACATGTCTGGTGCCGCTATTCCTCCAGCCCTTTTAGATAAAGTCAACAGTATTCTGCTTATCCTTGGCCGTTTACTGGCCCAGATAAATTGAGTAAACACACCACGGACTTGATTAAAGTAAGACGTAGGGATTCTGATAGGAAGTGCTTGAAAAAGATACAGAAATTTTGGCACCATATTCATTTTTTAATTATTACATCTCCCAAACCATGAGTGTATGCTTTTACTCCAGTCGTCCAGTAATATTCCAACTTTGAGTAATGTTATAAAATTTAGCTCAAAAATATCTACCAAGTTTGGGGGCATTTGTGTTCCCAAGTAATTCAATGCTTTGGTTGTCCATCTAAACTTAAAGCTATACTCTAATCCACTTTTGATGGAGTCCGGGAGTACCACCCCCATCGCCTCTGACTTGCCATAGTTTATTTTTAAGTTTGACATAGTTCGATATAAGTCTACTTCTTTCATTAAATTAGGTAACGAGATTTGTGGTCTTGCTAGTGAGAAGAGCATATCGTCTGCATATGCCGATACTTTATATTCCATTCCCCCCCACCTCAATCCCTACTATATCCGGATTCTGTCAAATCTTATTTAGAAGTGGTTCTAATGTCAAGGCAAACAGAAGAGGCGATAGGGGGCAGCCCTGCCGGGTTCCATTTGTGATAGTAAAGGGACTAGAATATACCCCGTTTACCTTTTACTAATGCACGAGGACCCGTATATACTCCTGCTATCCATTGAATCATTCGCTCACCTAGAACCATTTGTTTTAAAACCTCAAACATAACTTTCCAATTTACTCTGTCGAATGCTTTTTCTGCATCCGTATTTAAAAAAAACACTCGGTATCTTCTTATGTTTTACCCTATAAATCAAATTTAGCACTTTTATGGTACTATCTCTTGCTTCTCTTGTAGGGATGATCCTACCTGGTCAAGATGTATTATTTCTGATAGCTGAGGCTGTATCCGGGATGCTAAGATCTTTGTCAAAATTTTTAGGTCCACATTTAACAAGAATATTGTTCTATAGCTACTACAGCTCCTTCCCCTCTTTTGGGATAACTGTGATGTGTGCTGTTACGGCCTCAGGCGGTAGCACCACTTTTTGTCCAACTTCATTAAACACCTTAGTCATCTATGGTCCCAGATGCGTAATAAAACTTTTGTAATATTGTATAGTTAACCCATCCACGCCTGGTGCTTTACCATATTTTATTGTTTTCATTATCTTTTGCACTTCCTCTACAGTAATTGGTCTCTCTAATTCCCTACGGACTGGTGATGGTAATCTAGACAGTCGTGAGGAGGATACGTATTTTTCAAGAGACAAAAGGGAAACCGATGTCTCAGACAAGTTATATAGCGAAGAATAATATTCCCCAAATTCTTGCGCTATTTCTTTTGGCAATGAGAGTTTTTGATCTGCTTTTGTTTTAATAATTGGTATATATGACCGTGTCTGTTGTTTTTTTATTTTTTTGCTAATAATTTACCACATTTGTCTCCTGAATCATATTCCATCCTCCTCCCGTACTGCAGAGTCGCTTCGGCCTTATATCAAAGGAGGTCTGCTATTTGTCTTCTCAGATGTGCTAATTCTACCCCTTCACTTATTTCTGTTCTTTTTTTGTGTTGTGACTCCAGTCCCTGTATCTTTTCCAATAAACCTTTTATTTGTTCTTCTCTAATCTTTTTCACTCAAGATCCATGTTTAATTAGAATACCTCGCATTACTGCTTTATGGGCTTCCCAAACTATACCTATATCGCTCTCTTCATTGTCGTTTATCTGAAAATACCACTAAATTTAATTGATCAAATCTTCTGTAATTTGTGGGATCTGTAATAAACTTTCATTTAAACGCCATCTCCAATCTGTCGATTGGATCCCTCCCTTAAAAGTTAACTCCATAGTGACTGGTGCATGATCTGTCCATGTTATATTTCCTATTGATATGTCCTGTACCGACTGGAGTAGCCGATGGGGTACAAAAATAAGATCTATTCAAGAGTATTTTTGATGGGGATTTGAGAAGTAAGCATTACCCCTTTCCTCTGGATGTATAATACGCCACCCATCTACCAATTGAAATTCATGTAACTTTCTCAGGATACGTCTTCTGGTTCCACTAGGTACCGATGAGGTCCCCCCGATGTGTCTACTTTTGGGTCTAGGGGTATATTTAAGTCTCCTCTGCATATCAACTTTCCCTCCTTAAATTCCATCAATTTTGAGAGTACTTTAGCCAGGAAGTTATCTTGATGTTCATTTGGTACGTACATAGTGGCAAGGGTTACCTTCTCCCTGCCTATAGCACCTTTAAGGAAAAGATATCTTCCCCCAGGATCCAAGCATTTATCCGTGAGTATCCATGGCATTCTATTTGAAACTAGAATCACCACTCCTTTAGTCTTAGCCTCTTGATTCGAGGCTTGATATACATTTGGGAAATATCTATTTTGGAGGTAGGGGAAGGTACCCTCCTTAAAGTGTGTCTCCTGTATAAATCCTACATCGGTATTTAAGTGTTTTAGATCATTCAATAGCATTTTACGCTTTTCGGGGATATTAAGCCCCCTGGCATTTAGTGACGTAGTCCGTATTCTATCCATCTTCCAACTCCAAAACTAATGTAGTCCACACCCACAGCTAAAAAGAGAGAAAAAAAAAAGGGGGGGTCTAGGGTCAGAGGACTATTAAACGACTCCTACTTAGGAATTCTATTTTCCCGTAGATGCCGAAATTGGGGTGTTGGTCTAAAGTGGTCCGAGTAGCTGAGCTCCCCCCCCCCCCTCCAGTTCATTTTTACATTATTTAACCCTCTAATGCAGCCCATTCCTAATCCTCTTTTTTTTTTTTTTTTTTATCTCTTATCTCCTCTCCCTTCCTTCTCCAGACCGTTTACAGGTTATAAATCTCCTCCAACATCTTTGTTTGAGTATATCTACTCACCCTCTCAATCTCTGTGGTATTTATTATCTATATCTTTCCCTTCTCCACATATCTATATTATTTATTTCATAATATTAAACTCTTACTACTTCATAAGGGGCTATCTCTTCTCCTAGATCATGACATATTACACATACATCTAGTTACCTCTAATTTCTGCCCTACTTCTATATTTTACCCATCGTTATTTGACTATCTTCAACAAATTGTCTTCATATATACATAATCTATCTATCCCATCTCATGAATATATTTATCTTATTTATCATATAATCAATTATTACTTTATTTCTCCAGATAATTCTTCCCTTCCCTATTCCACCTTAGAGAGGGGATATAACTAATAGTGTCTCTACAAAACCTTCCCCCTCCATAATACAGTGGAATCTTACCCGTTCTCCCCCCCAGCTCCTTCCAATTTCTTTTACATCCTTCCATATTTTTATTCCACTTAAGTTACTGAACCATGCCATCTCCGAATCCCCTACATCCCTAATGTGTCTCTCACCTCCCTTCAGACCTCTCTTGCCAATAATTCCGCCTGCCCCCATTTATTAACAACATACATCTATTGATTTTATCACTTACATTGCAGATACAACATTCATGCATCCGTCCCTGAAGAAGCGAGCAGGGTTTTGCGAAACTAGTAGGGCTTCATTGAGGCTTGTTTTATGCCTGTACCTGCTGGATATTATTGATGTCTGCATTATGTCTACATATTTCCCTGTTTATATGTATGTACATTTTATTTCCTTATTGTATATGTGTATCTACTGGCCCAGCAACTTTCAAATTTTACTGTTGCTCATTGATGTATAACATTTGTAATAAATCTTTATACATTTACTTTCATCTGTGCTGTGTACATTGGCTATTATGCCGGGTAACTCAATCATTGTTGTTGCCGCTTCGTTACATAACACTTTGAAACAAATTAATTGATTTTTGTCTCACTGTTTGCTGTGAACATTGGCTAAACCTCTCTCACCTCATTTAAAGTCCCAGGGCGACCTCTTTTTTCTTTTTGTGTACTATCAGGGATGGAGGTGTCAGAGGGGTCACACCAGACCTTTATTTTCTTTTTCTCACCTCCCTATGTGTCTGTTATTTGTGAGAGAAAAAAAAAGGATAGTTGCTAATTTAGTGTTGTAGTTTGTGTATTAGTGTATAGATATTTACATATTGTAGTGCTACCCCCCCCCCCCCTCATGTTTCCCTACCCCTTTAACTCTCATCCAAATCCACCCCCCCAACTTCTCCCTTCCCTAAAAGAAAAAAGGAAAAAACTAAATAATTAATCTTGTTGCGCAAAAGCAAATAGTCACTATCTCCCCAGTGAAAAAAACAAAATCATATTCCATTTGCATGTGTTCAGTCCAAAGTCATACTTCCATTATATGTATTCAGTCTTTCGTCTTTTATAGGGATCATTTCATATTTCTTATCACTGTTATTCTTCCTTCCCCCGCCGACTACGGAGCAAAAAATATAGGTAAAGTCCCAGGGGTATGGGGGCAGGACAAGGTCCTATCTGGGCCCCCTCTCACCATGTGTCACCCACATTTCTCCCCCCCCCCCAAAAAAAATAATTAAAAGCGTGAGCCTGCCAGGGCGGCAGAAATAAAGAAATATATGGGGATGTCCGGGGTAATTCCAAAAAAAAAATATTTTTAAGGAGAGAAGGGGCTTCTGTCAATGTCTATCTTCCCTCCATCTGGGGGTAATAGAGATAGGATTAACATGAAAAGACCAGTTTACCATAGGAGCCGCAAGTGGGGGGGCCCAAAAAAATAAATAAAAATAGATGGGTTCTCCCGTCCCAGTCTCAGTCTCTATAATTGGCTCCTGTCGTCCTCCGCTAGTCTACGTTGGGACTCCCCTGTTTCTCATTTGTGGACCTCCTTTACGTGTTCTTCTCTCTATTGGTTGCAACCAGTCTGGCACCTCAATTCCATCGGTCTCCAGGAAGTTAAATAGGTCTTGTAGTTCCTGAAGGATGGGATAATAAGAATGACCGAGGTCCCTTTTTCACGAACAAAGACATAGGGTACCCTCAACTGTACGAGCCTCCCACAAGTTTGATCTTTTCTAGAAGTGGGCGCATTTGTGCCCTCCGTTGTAGAGTAGCCCGGAAAAGATCTGGTAGAATTTAAATTTTCATACCTTTTAAAGGATATTGTTCCAGCTTCCCAGGCTTTGCGACTAACCATTTGTTTATGTGTGTAGCGATGGAAACGGCCAATAACATCTCAGGGTCTAGCAGGATCTGAGGGCCGAGGCCCCAAGGCTCTATGAAGCCTATCAAATTAAATTTCTTTTGGTGCCGTTACTACCCCAAGTTGCTGACATATTGATATTACCACTTTGTGTATCGATACTTCCTCCTCCTCTTCCAAGATACCTCTAAATCTGAGGTTTAGGCTCCGACTGCGGTCTTTAATCTCTTCAAATTTTAACTGTATAGAGGGGTTCTGTGTCTCCTTTGGGGACTGTTTTTTACTGTTTTCCTCCAACCGTGCAATCCGTTCTTCCATCCTAGCAGTGCGTGTCCCCTCTACTATTTTTTTATCTGATAAGGCCTGCACCTCGGTTCTACATAGATGTATTTCCTTCCTGTGGCTCTCTTCCAGTCTTGACACCATTGTTTCCATCTCATCTCGCGTCGGGAGCATCTGTAGAATAGCCAACTCATCTCATGTCAGTAATGCTTGCAGAATCACCATTAAATCTGCTCCTCCCGGTATTATATCCATCTTTGCTCTCTGAGATTCGGCGTGTGTCTCAAAATACGCTTCAGTGTATGTCTCGTCCTGCCCTTGCTCCTTCTTCCTATCTGGAGATAAAGGGAGACTCATCCGGGGGGCTGCTCTTGGAATCTCTACGTATGAAATCCCTCTTGTTTCAACAACCGAAGCCCGTGCTATTGCTGCCCGCGTCCGCGGGAAATATTCTTTAATCTCAGGCTGTGTTGGCTGTTGCTGTTTAATAAAGGCCTTCTTCACTTGCTTCTCTTCCCCCTTTTTCCTAGCACTTCTCATCCCTTAAGACACTCCAGGATGCACAATGTCTATCGTTCAGTATTAAACAGTCAGTGTCTATCTGCTATCTACTGCGCTCCCCAAACCGTGTATGCAGTTACTAAAGTCCAGCGCTTATTGAGCATGCACAATAACATGCACAATAACATGTATATGCTCTTTACATTGATAGACGGATTTGTCCATTTATTTATCTAAGCTTTAAAAAAAAAAAGTCCAATCCCAGAGGTAGAGAAAGAGGGGGAGATAAAATAAATGAAATTTTCAACGCCGCCGCCGCAGCCAACAATAGTATTGTGCACGGTCTGTATGGCATATATGGGTAAACACTTTAGAGCTCAGCTTAATGGTCCTCAATGATCCTGTAACATTTCCATATAATATTGAGACAGTACCTTGGGCTGATTTCCATCACCGAATGATACAGGACAGTATAGGGAAAGCCTCCATCATCCGAGAAAGGGGACAGGAGACCTATCCTGTGTCACCGCTGGGACGTGAGAGCTGCGAGATGGATAACATCATGCCTCTGCAACGCTGGGTGTAGTCTGTAGTCCTGTATTTCAGCGTCGTGTGACGGGTGTACCACACCGCACTCTCCTCCTCCTCAAGCACCGGCACTTCGCTATCCACCGCTCTCCACCACTCTCCACCGAAGGCACACAGGTCCGACCTCTCAGGGAACCATCTTCTCAGGAACAGGTGAGCCGAATCTCCGGTGCACTAGCAGACACACAGAACCGCTCAGCCGCCACAATATTCCCAGGCTTTGCGGTTAAACACTGTTGCTTTCCCCTGTTGGCGCACTTTTTACTTTCACAAGGCTACACGGAGCTTCACAGGGCTGCAGTGTCTCGCACGCTCACACTGGAGGTTTGGAGGTTTACCCAGAGCTCAACATGCAATCCTCCCTACTCCGCCATTACTAAGCCACTCCCCCCTGAGGCTTCATTCAGACACAGAAAGAGTGGTGGAGAAGGTGGCCATCTGACCGATGCCTTCAGACAACTCTAAAGTCTGCAGCCCCAAGGTCTGATCGGTTCCAGAAACCATCGCCAGCGTCTGAATTACATGGTGCAGGAATATCTAGGGGCAAGATCAGACTTGGAGACCTTTCAGACAGAAAATCCACTGGGTTACTGGGTCTTGAGGATGGACCACTGGCCAGAGCTTGCACAATATGCAATTGAGCTACTGGCCTGTCCTGCATCCAGCGTTCTTTCTGAACACACATTCAGTGCTGCTGGAGGCTTTGTAACCGATCACAGAGTGTGCCTGTCCACAGATTGTTGATCGGCTCACATTCATAAAAATTAATCAGTCTTGGATCACCAGCTACCAAGCACCTGATGCTGATGTAACTGATTGATTTTTCTATGGATGTGGGATACCTTGAAGACTGCCTATGCTGAGTGACTATCCTTTTCCTCCTCAATGTTCATGTTAATAGCTTCTAAGAAAATTTTTGTTTCAGGGCACCACTGCCTAAGGCCCATTTTTTCTGCCCCTGTTTAACAGGGGCGTGTAATTAAACATTTTTGATCTAATATTTCACAGCAGGGCTGGTTCCTGCACTCAACAAGAGTATCTGTGAGGCTTTACAGTGTTGTGCCACCACCACTGCCTAAGGCACAATATTTCTTCCCCTTTTTAATAGGGGAGCGTAATTTACAATATTTTCTCTAATATTTCACAGCAGGGCTCGTTCCTGCACTCAACAAGAGAATCCGTGAGGGGTTACAGTGTTGTGGCACCACCACCACTGCCTAAGGCCCAATTTTTCTTCCCCTTTTTAACAGGGGAGCGTAATTACAATTACTCTTTCGTCCATGGACCAACACAGCTTCTCTATTGACATGGTGGGTATTATCCGTTAATTAGGAGTGACTAGGCAGAAAGCTTGTAAAAAGTGTTGCATCACACCTTCTACAGTACCGCCCAGGGGGCGGACCCTCTGGGTATATCCCCTCAGTCTGCATCTCGCAGATCAGTTTTTCTTGTTCATACATCACGGGACACAGAGCAGCATAGTCATTACTATGTGGGTTATATAGAACCACCTTCAGGTGCTGGCACTGGCAACTTCCAAAACAGGAAGTACCCTCCCCTATATAAGCCCCTCCCATCCGGGAGTACCTCAGTTTTTTGCCAGTGTCTAAGGTGTTGGCCAAGGTTAACATGTATTCATCTGGGCTTGTGTACAGGTTCTCTGGGCCTTAGCAAGCTATTCCGGATCCGACCAAAAAAGCTTCATAGCTAAACGGTCGGTACCCGGGCCTTGCAGAGAAGAGCAAGGTTTTGCCTGTAATGCCTCTCTTAGGAGGGCTGGACCCTGGGATCCAGAGCTCTGGTCATACCCAAAACCAAGAGGCTATCTGTGCAGGGTGCTATACAGGTCCAGGGGAGTGGAATCCTTGGGAACCCGGTCCCTGAAGGTCTAGTACAATGCCTGCCGTGAAAGGTGAAGTTTGGGCTTCTGTGGACCAAACAAAGTCCTGCGGCGGGGAAAAGGTAAGTGGGGGCCCCTCAGGAACTTGGTTCTATTGAGGGGACCCCCAAGCCTAATATGTCTTTCTGCCTGTTACCTAAAAGGTATTCCCGCTAATAGCTGTATATGCCTAAGAAATCCTAGAAATGTTTTTTCATAAAGGAAGTTTTAAAAACTGTAAACCTGGAAATGTTTTTCATAAAGGAGGTTTTAAAAAAAAAAGACAAAAGTGCGGTACCTGTGTTTGTCCACTAGAGGCCGCTGTGGAACGTCTTTTTTCTTGGGACTATTCCTTCCAGGGTAAAAGTCCAGGCAGATGAGTGAGCTCTCTATCAGGGAAGCTGCATTCCTCTGTCATGCTGCCAAGTAGTTTCCTTCCATCCCCGAGTCCTGGTGAAACAGGGACCCTGGCTCCTCTCCCTACATGACGCCAAGAGCGCACACGTGCACGCGCGCGCGCGCGCGCACACACGCTTTCTTTTTAAAAGATTTAGCTTCAAAAAAGGGGGCGGAGCCTGGCGGATGACGCGCTCTGTGCGCCCAGCGCTTCTGCGCATGTGCGGGCGTCCCAGCAAGATAAAAGGACTCAGTCCACGCTGCTTGCTATGGACACAGAGCATGAAAAGGAGCTGGTAGCATGGTATAGGGGCTTACAGCGGGCGGTTGATACAGGCATCCCCAGAAAGACGCATTAGTAGACACCCACTGATGTACATAGCAGCAAAATTGCATTAGACTATTTCAGTAAGGGGTGTATTGCGGCTGGAATACCTCAGCTTTGAACTAAGGAATATGCCGCCTAAAAAACTCCGAGATATACCTCTCAGGAAGTGTAGGGGGTCTCCATCGGGCTCTGAGGATCTGGAGCAGTCATCTGCACCCTCCTCCCCTGAGAAATCAGAGGTTAATACCCATAAGGAACCCCCGGGAGTGCCAGGTACTGCGGCTGTCCTCAGTCCACCTGCTCCTGCATATATAACAGAGGAGGTTTTTTCCTCAACTCTGGAGGGATTGGAGCAGAGATTGGCAGCATTGATCGCTTCTTCTCTACAGGAAAGAAAGCGCGCCAGATCTCCATCACCTCCATTAGAGTGCCTGTTGGCAGAGCAACAGTCCCAGGAAGGGACCGACCTACCTGAAGGGGATCAGGAGGAGGTTAACTCTGTTTTTGAGGAATCGACAGTAGATGAACCATTTTCAGCATCACAGACTGAAAGATTGTGGGTCCAGACCCTAACTGACATGGTTCGATCTGCATTTAAAATGCCTCTTGTTGAACCATCAACTACTGCTGTCTCCTCATTGGGGTCGCTAAAAGCTCCCCAGGTTAATTGCTCCTTTCCAATACATTACCAGGACTGGGAACATCCTGATAAACTATTTGTTCCGCCTAAAAAAATTCCGGTGATCTATCCCATGGAGGAAAAGTTCACCCAGAGATGGAATGTTCCTACGGTGGATGCAGCCATCTCTTCTGTGAACAAATCACTGACATGTCCAGTAGATAATGTTCAAATGTTCAAAGATCCAGTGGATAAAAAATTGGAATCTTTATTAAAATCTGCTTTTTCCACAGCAGGGGCTGTTACACAGCCAGCAGTGGCAGCCATTGGGGTCTGCCAAGCTTTAAAGGATCAAATGAAAATGGTCCTGAGGGATTTGCCAGACCAGCAGGCCCAGGCTCTGGCTGATCTGCCTAGAGCATTATGCTTTGCGGTTGACGCCATCAAGGATTCTATCCATCAGGCCTCCCGCCTCACGCTGTCTTTGGTACATATGCGTAGGCTTCTGTGGCTCAAAAACTGGTCTGCTGAAGCTCCCTGTAAGAAGCTCTTAGTTAGCTTCCCATTTCATGGGGAACGCCTTTTTGGCGAGGACCTGGATAAGTATATCCAGAAGATTTCCAGTGGTAAAAGTACTCTCTTACCGAGTAAGAAGAGGTCTAGGGGTCCATCTTTTAAGAGGACTACCTCTCCTATCCCTGCGACGTCTGCTACTAAGCAGTTCCGACGGCCTCCTCGGTCAAACTCAGGGGGTAAAAATCAGGGACAGTCACAGGGTAATAAGAAACCCTGGATCCGAAGGGGTACTAAACCAGCCTCCAAGTCAAGCCTATGAAGGGCTGCCCCCACTCAAACGGGTGGGGGGAAGACTTCAGTTGTTCACAGAGACCTGGCGGGAGACGATCAAAGACAGATGGGTGCTCTCCGCAGTAACTCTGGGATACAAGTTGGAGTTAAAAGAGTCTCCTCCTTCCCATTTTATGTGGTCAGGCATGCCAAGAAACCCTCTGAAAAGAGGGTCTCTCCTATTGGCGTTAGAACAACTATTGCTCCAAGGAGTAATTATGGAGGTTCCTATGGAAGAGTGGGGGTTGGGTTTCTACTCAAACCTTTTCACAGTCCCGAAGCCAAACGGGGACATAAGACCCATATTGGACCTAAAGAGTCTAAACAAATTTCTAAACGTCCGGTCTTTCCGGATGGAGTCGATCCGATCGGTCACCGCTGCCCTACAAGGGGAGGAATGGTTAGCCTCGATCGACATCAAAGATGCTTACTTGCATATTCCCATCTTTCCAGGTCATCAAAAATTTCTACGCTTTGCAGTAGAAGGGCGCCATTTTCAGTTCAGAGCCTTACCATTCGGTCTGGCCACAGCACCACGAGTGTTCACCAAAATTCTGGCCCCACTGTTGGCCGATCTAAGAACACGAGGTGTAACGATAATGGCATACCTAGACGACCTGTTGTTGATGGACCACTCAGTTGCCAAGCTAGAAGTGGTAATTGTCGATACAATCAAGTATCTAGAATCTCACGGTTGGGTCATCAACCTGGACAAGTCAGCCCTACAGCCAGTGAAAAACCTGGTATATCTAGGGCTACGGCTGGATTCAGACCAGAGGAAGATTTTCTTACCTCTAGACAAGGTATCCTCTTTGAGGGGCTTGGTCCGTCTGCTTTGTGCAAAAAGACAGCCGTCCATACGCCTGTGCATGAGGCTGCTAGGAAAGATGGTAGCATCATTCGAAGCTGTGCCATACGCCCAATTCCACTCAAGGAATTTACAGAGGGCCATATTGTCAGCCTGGAACGGAAAAGTTCAGGCTCTAGACTTCCCGATGGCTTTGTCCCCTTCCGTTCGGAAGAGTCTCTGCTGGTGGTTGATCCCCCAGAATCTCCAGAAGGTAAAACCCTTCAGCCCGATATCTTGGAAGGTGGTCACTACAGATGCCAGCCTTATAGGCTGGGGGGCAGTACTGGAGCAATGGTCTCTCCAGGGCAGATGGTCAAATGTAGTAAAAACCCTGCCCATCAATCTCTTAGAGATACGAGCAGCCCGGTACGCCCTAGTAGCCTGGACATCCAGACTCCAAGGGTCCCCTGTCAGAATTCAATCAGACAATGCCACAGCAGTGGCATATATCAATCATCAGGGAGGCACCAGGAGTCGTGCAGCCCAGAGGGAAGTAAGTCACATCCTGGAATGGGCAGAAAAGCATGTCCCATGTATATCAGCTGTCTTCATTCCAGGGGTGGAGAATTGGAAGGCGGACTTTCTGAGCCGCCAACAGTTATGCCCAGGGGAATGGTCCCTTCATCCCGAGGTCTTCCGAGCAATATGTCAGCGGTGGGGAACACCGGATGTAGATCTGCTAGCATCCAGATTCAACGCAAAGGTGGACAGATTTGTCTCCCGGACAAGGGATCCCCTCGCTTGCGGCTCGGATGCTCTGGTGTTCCCTTGGGATCAGTTCAGACTGATATATGCATTCCCTCCGCTACAATTGTTGCCTCGACTCCTTCGCAGAGTCAGGTTGGAGAAGAAGCCGGTGATCCTGGTGGCTCCAGCGTGGCCCCGAAGGGCCTGGTACGCGGAGATCATCAAAATGTCTGTGGGGAGTCCTTGGACCCTTCCACATCGTCCGGACCTGCTTTCGCAAGGACCGATATACCACCCTTCCTTACTAACTCTAAGTTTAACGGCCTGGCTATTGAATCCAACATCCTAAAGAAGAGAGGTCTCTCTAACTCTGTGGTATCAACTATAATCAATGCCAGGAAGCCTGTATCCAGGCAGATCTACTATAGAGTTTGGAAGGCGTACATCACTTGGTGCGAGGCCAGAAAATGGCATCCACGTAAGTACGTTATAGGCAGAATTCTGGACTTCCTGCAGTGGGCTGTAGACAGGAAGTTTGCCTTAAGTACTATCAAGGGCCAGGTTTCGGCCTTATCAATACTATTTCAAAGGCCCCTGGCTATGCATTCACTTGTCAAAACCTTTATGCAAGGGGTGACTCGTATTATTCCACCGATTAAAGCTCCCATATGCCCATGGGATCTAAATTTGGTTCTGTCGGTTCTGCAGAAGCAGCCGTTTGAACCTTTGCGGCACATTTCCTTGGTTCTACTCACCAGAAAATTGATATTTTTAGTAGCCATATGCTCGGCTAGAAGAGTGTCGGAATTAGCCGCCATGTCCTGTAAAGAGCCATATCTGGTTATCCATAAGGACAGAGTAGTATTACGCCCTCACCCAGCCTTTCTTCTTAAGGTGGTATCGAGGTTTCACTTGAACCAAGATGTGGTTCTTCCTTCTTTTTTCCCCAAACCAAGCTCGGTAGAGGAAAAGTTATTGCATTCTTTGGATGTAGTAAGAGCAGTTAAAGCTTATCTAAAAGCCACTGCTCAGATTCGTAGAACGGATTCTTTGTTTGTTCTGCCGGAAGGCCCCAGAAAGGGTCAGGCAGCATCAAAATCTACTTTAGCCAAGTGGATTCGACAGGTCATAATACAAGCCTATGGCTTGAGAAGTAGACCGCCTCCGTTCAAAGTTAGGGCGTACTCCACGAGAGCAGTTGGAACTTCATGGGCAGTGCATCACCAGGCCTCCCTGGCTCAAATTTGTAAGGCCGCAACATGGTCTTCAGTACACACGTTTACTAGGTTCTACCAGGTGGACGTTAGAAGTCAGGAGGATGTCGCCTTTGGGCGCAGTGTGTTGCAGGCCGCAAAAGATCCTCATGCCTGATGGCGCCCAGCTTATGTATGGTGTATCCCCCCCCTCATTTGGCATTGCTTTGGGACGTCCCACATAGTAATGACTATGCTGCTCTGTGTCCCGTGATGTATGAACAAGAAAGTAGGATTTTTAAAACAGCTTACCTGTAAAATCCTTTTCTTGGAGTACATCACGGGACACAGAGCTCCCACCCCTCTTTTGGGGACACGTATTGCTTTGCTACAAAACTGAGGTACTCCCGGATGGGAGGGGCTTATATAGGGGAGGGTACTTCCTGTTTTGGAAGTTGCCAGTGCCAGCACCTGAAGGTGGTTCTATATAACCCACATAGTAATGACTATGCTGCTCTGTGTCCCGTGATGTACTCCAAGAAAAGGATTTTACAGGTAAGCTGTTTTAAAAATCCTACTTTTTCTGTCTAGCAAGGAGTAGGACATGGCTCCCTTCGGGCCCATTGGTCCGGGGGAAAAATATATTTTTTTGCTACATTTTTTTTTTCCTGTGATCTTTGATCAATTGCCGACTGGGTGACAGGCTGGATCCTCGATCCTTGTAGTCTCCCCAGTTTCTGCCATTGAGCGTGTGCCGACCCTAGCTACGCGCTGGGTTTTCCACGACATGCCCATCGCTCCACGGGTGGCCGTTGAGCCTACGCTCCAGGGCCTGCATCAGACCGCTCAGCTTCGGCTGACCTTACGGCCGAGTCGCAGCAGCCTGGCCGGTGAGCTTACGCTCCAAGGCTTGCATCGGACCGCTCAGCTTCGGCTGACCTTACGGCCGAGTCGCAGCAGCCTGTCCGGTGAGCGTCGCGCTCCAGGGCATAAATATGATCGTCCCCTTGGGTCCAATCACAGCATGCCTGGCCAACAGTCACCTTCCGTGCGCGGACGATGATCTGTTTGGAATGTCTTCCAGCATGATACATGCAGGATAGGTAAGTAAACTCCCCTGCCTTGGCTGGGTGATTTGGCTGGACATTCCTGGAGAGACCAAGTAAGTGGTTGTGGCCCCTTTCTTCCCTCTCTCCCTGCCTTTCCCTCCTCCCTGTGCTTCTAGCTAAAGGTTGCTGGGGGTCACCTAAGGGGTTCCACTGGAGCGGGGCTGGCTGTAACTAACATTTAAAAGAAATGTAATTTCTGCTTACCTGTATGTGCTTCCTCCTCCATGCTGTCGGCGGCCATTTTGCGGTGGTCCATGCCGGGTTCGGCCTCTAGTGACTGCCCGGCAGCCATCTTCCTGTGGTTTCGGCGCCATTTTCTTGTAGTAACATACCCACTGGTCTCTATCGACTGATCGGCGGCCATGTTTGTAATGATCCACGCTGTATGTATATATTGCCGTTCGGCGGCCATCTTTTTGTGGTCTACGGCTGCTTTGGCCTCTATCTTCGGCTTGGCGGCCATTTTCTTAGAGCCCACATTATCTTCCATACAGACGTTTTGGCGGCTATTTTGCGAGAGTCTCCGGCCTCTAGGGTGCATTACACTGGCGCAAAAAATTTACACAGGAAGCACTGATAAAAGAAGCAGACTGACACAGCAGCAGTGGGACAGCATCACAGGCACAGCACAAGGCAGCATAGCGGTACCGGTCCAGGGTGGTGAGTCCTCTGGGTGACCCAGCATCTCTGCAGCGCAGGAGGGTGGCCTATTGATATCTTGCCTGGAGCCCTGTGGGTGTCAGCGTGTGGTCAGCATGGCATCTGAGCCAGATGTCTTCTCCCCTGAAACACCAGATTTGGCAGCTGGTGCCCCTGAGGTGTCTATGGACGCTATGATGGCAATCCTAGAGGCATTTGCTGCCAGGGTGGAAGCAGCACACGGGAATACAGGGGGTAGTAAACGCCCCATCCCCTGCAAGCTTCTGGGGATATTTCTGAGACAGAACCAGGTCCAGCTACGGCTCATGGCCCAGATTCTGACACATCAGAGACTGCAGACCGTGACCGATCGGACAGTGAGGATGACTCCAAGTCCAGGTCAGTACGCGAGATGGCTTTGGAATCTGACATTATTACTGCAGTGCGGGATACGCTAAAGTTGGAAAATACTGCAGAAGCAGCAGAGACTCCGGTCCCCTTTGGGTTTCGTAAACCTGCCCGCACTGCTAAGGTGTTCCCTTGTGTGTCTTATTTTGATAAACTCTTATACAAGGAATGGGAGAACCCACTGAGGGTCTTTACAGCCCCAAAGAGGTTTGCGGTACGGTACCCCTTTGAGGAGAGTTTTCTGAAGAAACGGACCTCTCCCCCTATAGTAGACCCTCCGGTGTCCAGACTTAATAGAGCTACCACAATTCCAGTAGAAGGGGCTCCTGTTTTCAAGGACCCTGTGGATAAGAAGGCTGAAGCACTCGCTCGCTACCTATACTCAGTGGTAGGCTCGGCAGTACGCCCGGCATTGGTGGGGACCCTAGTGTTTCAGACACTTACTGAATGGGCAAAATTGCTACTCCAGTGGTTAAAGGAGTGAGATGCTCCTCCTGATGAGAAAACTTTGGCCGACCAGTTGGTCCAGGGCCTTAAGTTTGTCTGCGAGTCAGACATGGATACTATTCCCCTGCTGTCAAAAGCTTTGGTTTATGCAGTAGCAATACGCCGCCTGATCTGGCTAAAAGGCTGGTCTGCGGACCAGACTTTCAAGAAAGCCCTGTTGGATCTGCCTTTTAAGAGAGACAGACTTTTTGGGGCTTCTCTGGATGACATCATCAAGGATGCCACAGGAGGTAAAAGCACTTTGCTTCCCCAAACTAGCAAGGGTAAGGGACCACGCCAAGGGCAAGGGCCCTCCTTTACTGCACGCAAACGTTTTTTTCGTCCCCCTAGGGCGACAGGGAAAAGACCCCAGGCCGACAAGGCGTCTGCCCAAGGACAAAAGTGTCCTTGGTCCTGCAGACCCAACAAGCCTGCGGACAAATCTGCGTCCGCATGAAGGTCTTTCCCCACCCAGCTCTCGGGTGGGGGGACGTCTTCGCAAATTCGCGACTCAGTGGACAGCTCTAGTCTCCGACAGGTGGGTTTGTGAAGTAATCTCCTCAGGCTACAAGATAGAATTTCTCTCTTATCCACCGGACAGATTCGTCACCTCCAATCTCCAGCTACTACCGACCCGTCGGGAGGCCCTGTATGGGGCGGTCCAGGGTCTACTGGAATGCGAGGTAGTTATTCCAGTTCCAGAACAGGAACGGGGTCAGGGTTTTTACTCAAATCTGTTCATTGTGCCGAAGAAGGAGGGGGTTCGTCCAATCTTGGATCTCAGAGCCCTCAATTGCTTTGTGAAGGTACAAAGATTTCGGATGGAGTCGGTTCGATCCGTAGTCACGGCTTTCCATCCGGGGGACTTTCTGGCCTCCTTGGACATCAAGGACGCATACCTGCATGTCCCCATATACTCCAGACACCAGAGGTTTCTGCGATTTGCTATCGGGAAGAACTACTACCAGTTTGTGGCCCTCCCGTTTGGCATTGCCTCAGCACCCAGGACGTTCACCAAGGTGCTCGCTCCGATTCTGGCACTTCTAAGACAGCGGGGTATCGCTATTATGGGCTAGTTGGACGACCTTCTACTGAAGGCCCCTTCAAGCTCAGAATTAGAGGTAAGCGTGTCCATTACCTGTCAGACTCTTCGAGACTGTGGTTGAATACTAAACACGCAAAAGTCAGTATTGGTGCCCACTCAACGCCTAGTGTACCTGGGGTTGATTCTGGATTCCTCGGAGGCAAAGGTATTCCTCCCTGTGGAGAAGTTGCAGACTCTCCGGGCTGCAGTACGGCAGCTGACTTCCAGGAATTGGTCGTCACTCCGTTTTTGCATGCGAGTGTTAGGCCTCATGGTAGCCTCCTTCGAGGCGGTCCCATATGCCCCATACCACACTCGAGTGTTACAGAAGGAAGTTCTGTCCAGATGGAACAGATGTCCATCATCTCTGGATTATCAAATCCGAGTGAGCCACCTAGTCAGGAGATCCCTGGTATGGTGGCTGACAGCACCGGCTCTAATGGCCGGGAAGTCATTTCTTTCGGTTTACTGGATAGTGATCACGACGGACGCCAGCCTTACAGGTTGTGGGGGAGTCTGGGGTGTTCAGTCGGCGCAAGGTCGCTGGACCCCAGAGGAAGCCCTCCTGCCGATCAATGTCCTGGAAATCCGGGCGATCAGGCTGTGCCTCTTCAAATGGTCTCAGAGGCTGCAAGGGCGTCCAGTCAGGATTCAGTCAGACAACGCCACAGCAGTGGCATATGTCAATCATCAAGGAGGAACAAGAAGCTCAGCTGCAGCATCGGAGGTCACTCGCATCCTGAAGTGGGCAGAGAGGAGCGTACCGGCACTGTCGGCCGTGTACATTCCGGGTGTGGAAAACTGGCAGGCGGACTACCTGAGCCGCCAGATGCTGGACCAGGGAGGTGTTCCAACTCCTCTGCCAAAGATGGGGCACGCCAGACATAGATCTTCTGGCTTCTCGACTCAATCGTAAGATATTGAGGTTTGTGGTCCGGTCAAGAGACCCATGGGCAGACGAAACGGACGCGTTGGTGGCATCATGGGGTCAGTATCAGCTAATCTATGCCTTCCCTCCATTAAGGCTTCTTCCTCTTCTGCTCCGCAGAGTGGAGGCAGAGGGAATTCCAATGATCCTAATCGCTCCAGATTGGCCTCAGCGTCCTTGGTACGCCGATCTAGTACGTCTGGTAGCAGACGTCCCCTGGCGCCTACCACTACGGAAGGACCTGCTATCGCAAGGTCCCATACTCCATCCTGCTTTACGGTCACTGGCTTTAACGGCATGGCTGTTGAGAACCAGGTACTGAGAGACCGGGGCCTATCAGATTCAGTAATCTCTACTATGAGAAGTGCTCGGAAACCGTCCTCTAGGAAGGTTTATCACCGCACTTGGCAGGCCTACATCTCCATGTGTGAGGAAATGAAATGGCATCCGCATGCTTATTTGGTTTCCAGAATCCTGCTGTTTTTACAGCATGGGGTGGACCTAAGGCTTGCCCTAAGTACGATTAAGGGACAGATATCTGCCCTGGCTGTCTTTTTTCAGCGACCCCTGGTGACTCACTCTCTCGTGAGTACATTTGTGCAGGGGGTTCGACATGTGGCCCCTCCGGTCCGTCCCCCGCTACCTCCGTGGGACTTGAACCTGGTCCTCTCGGTGCTTCAGAAGGCACCGTTTGAGAATATTAGAGATATTCCCCTGTTGACACTTTCTCAGAAGGTGGTCTTTTTGGTGGCTGTTACGTCAGTTAGACGAGTCTCTGAACTGGCAGCCTTGTCCTGCAAGGCTCCCTATTTGATTTTCCACAAGGATTAGGTGGTGCTGCGGCCGCAGCCTTCCTTTCTTCCGAAAGTCGTTTCGGCTTTTTATCTCAACGAAGACATTGTACTTCCATCCTTGTGTCCTCATCCGTCGAATCCTAAGGAGTCAGTGTTGCATTTTTTGGACGTTGTCCGAGCTTTGAGAGTATACCTATCTGCTACTTCCCTGTTCCGGAAGTCAGACTCACGGTTCCTTTAGAAATGTCATTTTGTGCAGGGACAGTTCTAAACATGGGAAACACGCGCCACTTCACAGGCATACTATAGACACCCCCCAGGCACGATATTTAAAGGAATATTTCACTTTTATTTTTTCACTTTAACCACTTAAGCCCCGGACCATTTGGTAGCTAAAGGACCAGAGGTGAATTCAGAATTTTGCACTGCGCTGCTTTAACTGTAAATTGTGCGGACATGCAATGTTGTACCGAAACGAAATTTGCGTCCTTTTCTTCCCACAAATAGAGCTTTCTTTTAATGGTATTTGATTGCCTCTGCGATTTTTTATTTTTTGCGATATAAACGGAAAAAGACCGAAAATTTTGAAAAAAAATGATATTGTCTACTTTTTGTTATAAGAAAAATCGAATAAACTCAATTGTAGTCATACATTTAGGCCAAAATGTATTCAGCCACATGTTTTTAGTAAAAAAAATGTCAATAAGCGTATATTTATTGGTTTGCGCAAAAGTTATAGAGTTTACAAACTAGGGTACATTTTCTGAAATTTACACAGCTTTAAATTTATGACTGCCTATCTCATTTCTTGAGGTGCTAAAATGACAGGGCAGTACAAAACCCCCCCAAATGACCCCATTTTGGAAAGTAGACACCCCAAGGAAATTGCTGAGAGGCATGTTGAGCCCATTGAATTTTTTATTTTTTTGTCCCAAGTGATTGAATAATGACTAAAAAAAAAAAAAAATTACAAAAAGTTGTCACTAAATGATATATTGCTCACACATGCCATGGTTATATGTGGAATTTCACCCCAAAATACATTTTGCTGCTTCTCCTGTGTACGGGGATACCACATGTGTGGGACTTTTTAGGAGCCTAGCCGCGTACGGGACCCCGGAAACCAAGCACCGCCTTCAGGATTTCTAAGGGCGCAAATTTTTGATTTCACTCCTCACTACCTATCACAGTTTCGAAGGCCATAAAATGCCAAAAACGCACAAAACCCCCCCAAATGACCCCATTTTGGAATATAGACACCCCAAGCTATTTGCTGAGAGGAATGGCGAGTATTTTACAGCTCTCATTTGTTTTTGAAAATGAAGAAAGAAAATATATATATATATTTTTTTTTTTTTTACATTTTCAAAACTTTGTGACAAAAAGCGAGATCTGCAAAATACTCACAATACCTCTCAGCAAATAGCTTGGGGTGTCTACTTTCCAAAATGGGTTTTGTGCCATCTGGGCATTCCATGGCCTCCGAAACTGTGATAGGCAGTGAGAAGTGAAATCAAAAATTTACACCCTTAGAAAGCCTGAAGGCGGTGCTTGGTTTTTGGGGTCCCGTACGCAGCTAGGCTCCCAAAAAGTCTCACACATGTGGTATCCCCGTACTCAGGAGAAGCAACAGAATGTATTTTGGGGTGTAATTCCACATATGCCCATGGCATGTTTGAGCAATATATCATTTAGTGACAACTTTGTGCAAAAAAAAAAAAAAAAAAAATTGTCGTTTTTCCGCAACTTGTGTCAACATATAAAATATTCCACGGACTCGACATGCCTCTCAGTATATAGCTTGGGGTGTCTACTTTCCAAAATGGGGTCATTTGGGGGGGTTTTGAACTGTTCTGGCATTTTATACACAACATTAGGAAGCTTACATCCACTCTTCTAACCACTTGAAGACAAAGCCCTTTTTGACACTTTTTGTTTACATGAAAACATTTTTTTTTTTGCAAGAAAATTATGTTGAACCCCCAAACATTATATATATTTTTAAAGCAAAGGCCCTACAGATTAAAATGGTGGGTGTTGCATTTTTTTTTCTACACAGTATTTGCGCAGCGATTTTTCAAACGCATTTTTTGGGTTAAAAAATACACTTTTTTTAATTTTAATGCACTAAAACACACTATATTGCCCAAATGTTTGATGAAATAAAAAAGATGATCTTAGGCCGAGTACATAGATACCAAACACGACATGCTTTAAAATTTCGCACAAACGCGCATTGGCGACAAACTACATACATTTTTAAAAGCCTTTAAAAGCCTTTACAGGTTACCCCAGTAGATTTACAGAGGAGGTCTACTGCTAAAATGATTGCCCTCGATCTGACCTTCGCGGTGATACCTCACATGCATGGTGCAATTGCTGTTTACATATGACGCCAGACCGACGCTTGCGTTCGCCATTGGGCAAGAGCAGGGCAGGACAGGGGTGCTTTTTTTTTTTTTTTTTTTTTTATTAATTTTGCTTTTTTATTTTATTTTTAAATTGTTCCTTCCAAGTATTTTTTTTTTTATCATTTTTATTGTTATGTCAGGGAATGTAAATATCCCCTATGATAGCAATAGGTAGTGACAGGTACTCTTTTTTTGAAAAAACTGGGGTCTTCTAGACCCTAGATTTTTCCTCTGCCCTCAAAGCATCTGACCACACCAAGATCGGTGTGATAAAATGCTTTCCCAATTTCCCAATGGCGCTTTTTATATCCGGGGGGGGGCATTCCCTCCCACTGCTTGTAAAAGCAGTCCAGAGGCTAATTAGCCGCTAGGATTGCTTTTACATGAAAGCCGGCCGCAGGCTGAAAAGAATGATACCAAGATGATACCTAAACCCGCAGGCATCATTCTGGTATAAACATTCAAAGTCCAGCAACATACCAGTACGTTGCTGGTCCTTGTTGGACATGTATTGTAATCTTTTTATTTCATGCAGCCAGTTGGCTGAACGAAAAAAGAGATTGATCGGTGGGTATGCCCACCATTAGAATACCGCCCTTCATCCACCCACTTCTAATGATGGGCATACACGCACCATTTATATATGCCGAAGCATGGGGGCATCCTCCCGCAAAAAATTTATGCCGCACACACATGGTCGGACTTTTCCACGGGCAAGCCTCCGTCGGAATTTCGACCGTATATACGTGGCATTAGGAGCAAAATCGCTCCTCCGCTCCTCCGCCCCTGCTGCCCCAATGCTTCGGCATATTTGCTTTTTTTTTTTAACTGTGCTGGTGAAATCACCTCCTACAGCACTGGAGTCGCAGGGATCAGGCCTGTCTCTGCGAACGCTGCAGTTATGTGTGTTTTTGTTTTGTAAGTGACAGTGATCGATCGATACTGCACTTGGGTGGCCTGGGCTGGACGGAGGGGCAAAACGCAGGTGCTAGCAGGTATCTGGGCTGATCCCGCTAACACTGCGTTTTTGGGAACCCTAAACTGCTGGGGACGCTAGTATAGATCTGATCAGATCAGATATTGATCTGTTCAGATACTATACCACTAAGGGGGGTGTATGCTTCACGTGTGGGTGTTAGCGCTACTGGCACTAACCTGACGCTGCCTGGGGTGTGACACAGACCCTCTCTGACGCTAAAACCTAATTGATATCACCCGCCGGGCGATCAGGGGGTTAAACCTTTATTGGGTTATATACGGCGGGTGCCCTGACACTATAAAAAGCAAACTAACTAACCAGCGTCACCCGTAACACTTATATGATGATCACTGGTGAAAGGGTTAACTAGGGGCAATCAGGGGGTTAAAACCTTTATTAGATAATATATGGGGGTACCTGACGCTATAAAAACCTGCGGCGAACCTAAAAAAAATTACCAGCTACCGATCTGCATCACCGACACTAAGACAGCGTTTAGAAAAACGATTGCTTAGCGACAGTGGTGATGGGGGTGAAAGGGTTACCTGGGGGGGCGATCAAGGGGGTTAAACCTTTATTAGATAATATATATTGGGGTACCTGACGCTATAAAAACATGCGGCGAACCTAAAAAAAAATACTGGCTACGATCTGCATCACCGACACTAAGACAGCGTTTAGAAAAACAATTGCTTAGCGACAGTGGTGATAGGGGGTGAAAGGGTTACCTGGGGGGCGATCAAGGGGGTTAAACCTTTATTAGATAATATATTGGGGTACCTGACGCTATAAAAACCTGCGGCGAACCTAAAAAAAATTACTGGCTGCCGATCGGCATCACTGACGCTAAGACAGCGATCAGAAAAATGATCGCTAAGCGACAGTGGTGATAGGGGGTGAAAGGGTTATCTGGGGGGTGATCAGGGGGTTAAACCTTTATAAGGGGGGGTTAGGGGGCTACACTGGACCTAAGACTAAACTTTGGTGACACTTTTACAGTCACAAATGTCACTGATTGCAGTGATCACTAAATAAATGGTCACTGCAATCAGTGACACTGTGACTGGGGGCTGGGGGGGTGTCTGGGGGGGCGATTTATGTCCCTATGTGTCCTGGTGTCAGTGTAGTGTTGTGTGCACTGACCTGATATCTTCTCTTGTACGGCGCTCGGTATATGTGAGCGCCGCACCAGAGATGACATCACTTCCTCCTGCTCCCTCTGTCTGACACAGACAGAGGGGGCATTTCCATTCGCCGGGAGCGATCGCGAGGGGGTGGCCAGAAACGAATGGCTGCCCCCTCATCCCGGAACGCTCCCGGACACTTAGCCACCGCTCACTGTATAGAAGGGGGGTCCGATTGGACCCCCCAACTGTACAAAGGCAATCACGTACACTCTACGTGATTGTGCCTGTCGGTGCCATTCTGCCGACGTATATATACAGTGAGCCGTCGTTAAGTGGTTAAGCATTATTAAAATCGCTGCTCCCGAAAAAAATGTGGTTTTTAAAACTTTTTTTGCATTGATACATGCCCCTTAGCACTTTTGATTTTTCACGTTCGGGTCCCATAGACTTTAACAGTGTTCGAATGTTCACACAAACTTTCTGTCCGTTCGCTTGTTCTGCCGCAAATCGAACCTGGGGGTGTTAGGCTCTTCCCTACTCACTAGACTTCCAGATTCAGTGGCCACTGAATCTCCTGAGCTCTTCTACAGCTAACCCGCTGTATATTACTCAAGCGTCACCCCCGCTATCCTGCTGGGTCCCTGGCTTGACACTAACTGATGCTCCTCAAGCGTCACCCCCGCTATCCTGCTGGGCCCCTGGCTTGGCACTTACTGATGCTCCTCAAGCGTCACCCCCGCTATCCTGCTGGGCCCCTGGCTTGGCACTTACTGATGCTCCTCAAGCGTCACCCCCGCTATCCTGCTGGGCCCCTGGCTTGGCACTTACTGATTCTCCTCAAGCGCCACCCCCGCTATGCTGCTGGGTCCCTGGCTTGGCACCTGCTGAAGCTTTCCCACTTCTTCACTGTCCCAGGCTGGTGAGAAGATTGCTCCTGGCTCCAGCTTACTAACTGTAGTCTCCGGTAACAAGGTGGATGGTCCCTTAGTGGCGACAGCTTCCCCTCTACCTCCGACCACAACTGGTTCCCCGTTCGGCTGAACCTTTACTCTCAGTTGGAATCCAATCCTGCAGTCCCAACCCTGTGCTGTAAATGTGTGTCTTTCGCGCTAATAAAGAATAAAGTGAAAGAAACTAAGGTAAAAAACAACAATGGCTGCAAAATCAATCTGTGTTCACTCTACACATAAATATATTTATGTGATTTATGGGATATTGTGCTAATGTGTAATACTAAAACCCACACACTATATGACACAGTGACGGATAAAGTGCATATAAAATTAACACAATGTCTCTAACTGTTGTGAAAGTATATCTTATTTAGAACTCCAATATATCAATAAACAGTGTAGAGCATATCCATATCCATACAAGAATACACCAGTGAAATCATAAGTGCAAAATAAAAGTATCGTGCAAAACTGTGATATCACAGTGAACGTGAAAATACACACATTGAATGTATAAGGTTCAATATTGCAATGGTTGAGTGATAGATGGGATCATAAAGTCCATGAGTAATTGATTAAGGTATTCAACTCGGTATTGTCCTTAAATGGAGTCAGGGTCTTCTATATTGAATGTCCAATTGTAGTATTGAACCACTGATATATCCTCCACCTGTCTCCCAATATTCTCACCTCACTTAGGAAAAAAACTGGCTTAACATGAGGTCTTGTCTTTCTCTTTGTATCCTCTCCACTTAGAAATAGCAAATAACTGGCCACCACCATTCACGTAACCTGCAAATGGAAGGGGGAGGGGGGAGCGAGACTCCAGCCCAGGGTCCAGCAAGGGGACAGACAAGAAACCTCCAATAGTGTAGTAATTTGGTAAAAATAATATAGGGTTTTATTAAGAGTAAAAGGTGGACTCTTACATCACAACTTAAAGAAATAAGCAATACAGAGAATCGCGGCGTGTAAAGCGCCGTCTTACTGTTATTCTGCTGTTTCCGATCCTGTGATGCCGCAATCCTTTCCCTACGGCGTTACGTCACGTACCTCGTTACTTCTTCAGGGGACTCTTCAGGATCGGAAACAGCAGCTTTCTGGAGAAAATAGGTAAGGGTTATCACCCGTGTAACATTTGTTTTGCTGTCTGTGCCCCTGTTCAGAATATTTCACCTCATTTTCTGTCCCAATGTCAATTGGATTTAGAAAATTTGGGGTTATTAGGGAAACAAGGATTGGTGATAAAGCATCAGTAGAGAGGAGACACCTTTTTCCCATATTAAGTCTTACAGGAGAGAATTTTCCTTCCTAGGGGTAGATTTCCTCTCACTTCCTGTTGTCTCCTTCCGTTTGTAAGTAGGAGTCGTTTGTAAGTCGCGGACCCCCTGTATATTGGAGTTCTAAATAAGATATACTTTCACGACAGTTAGAGACATTGTGTTAATTTTATTTGCACTTTACCCAACCCTACGCTGCTTCTCTTGCTCCTGGATAGGCCTCAGGCCTCCGGCCTAGCAACCCAGGCGACATAACACACGTCCACCCAGACAGCCGTCCAGGTGGCACAGGACCCGATCACCTGATTCCACCCAAGTGAATAGGCTCTCCATGGGCCCCCCGGAGCAGAGGAGAACCGGGGGGGGGGTGCTGCCGCCGCGAATTGAGAAGCGGGAAGGGCGTCTGGGTGCTGATGAACAAAGAAAGAACAAAAAAAAAGGGGGGTTGCCATCCGGGGCCCTGGAAACCTCCGAGCATCTGGGGACCTCTGGGCCCCTTACAAAAAAAAAATGTATAAAAAAAAAAGGGGGGTTGCCATACGGGGCCCTGGGGACCTCTGGGCCCCTTACAAAAAATAAATAAAAAATAAAAAAAGGAGGGTTGCCATCCGGGGACCTCCAGACCTCTGGGCCCCTTACAAAAGAAAAAAAGGGGGGTTGCCATCCGGGCCCCTTACAGAAAATAAATAAACATTATTTTTTTTATTTTTTTTTAGAAAAAAATACATAAAAAGGGGTTACCATCCGGGCCCTGGGGACCTCTGGGCCCCTTACATGTGTACTGCCTGTACCCCCCTGATGGCGGCCCTGCTCCCAGCAGGCCAAGGGACCAAATAAACCCCTGCCAATTGTCTGAGACACCCCATCCATTTATAATTCGACCTTGCTACACCCTTGTCAATCTAGTGCCACCTAGTGACAGAAGAGAAAAGGTGCAGCAATCCGAAGTTAGAGAGGAATCAGTAGATCTCTTAACAATAAGCAAGGATAAATACCACCTGGCGAACTAAATTTATTAGCCACCCTTCCTAAACATCAGGGTGCTACATGTTCATTACATTCTCCTGACCCCTGCACTATATGCTCTATTATACATTACATACTCCTGACCCCTGCACTATATGCTCTTTGTTGTATATTACGTACTCCTGACCTCTGCACTATATACTGTATGTTGTATATTACATACTCCTGACACTCGTCCTATAATCCCCTCATCACTGTCACTCCTATAAAAGACAGTTCTCGTTGTTTCCTCACTCTCTGACTAAGGTCCATGAATAAAGAAATGATCTGGTAGGAGATCAGAGGACCCATTTACTAGTTACCTTGAGGGGGGAATTGTAAGATCCTCATAGACAAAGCTGCCTGATGTGGGCGGAGTCCTGGTTTAGGGGAACCAATCAGCTCATGTCTAGTAATAATCTTTGTATTTCTATTTTAGTAGATGGACGGGAGATGAGGAAAACCTCAGAGGATGGTCTCACTTTGTCTCCAGACTGTAAAGTAGAAGATGAGGACATCACACAGTATAGTCCAGGAGAAAACCCGACTACCTCAAATGTCCATCCGGCACCACACAGTGTAGATGGACCATCGTATTCCTCTTATCCTGAGGAACCTCAGACTGTGCGGGACGGTGCCGGACCATCGTATTCCTCTTATCCTGAGGAACCTCAGACTGTGCGGGACGGTGCCGGACCATCGTATTCCTCTTATCCTGAGGAACCTCAGACTGTGCGGGACGGTGCCGGACCATCGTATTCCTCTTATCCTGAGGAACCTCAGACTGTGCGGGACGGTGCCGGACCATCGTATTCCTCTTATCCTGAGGAACCTCAGACTGTGCGGGACGGTGCCGGACCATCGTATTCCTCTTATCCTGAGGAACCTCAGACTGTGCGGGACGGTGCCGGACCATCGTATTCCTCTTATCCTGAGGAACCTCAGACTGTGCGGGACGGTGCCGGACCATCGTATTCCTCTTATCCTGAGGAACCTCAGACTGTGCGGGACGGTGCCGGACCATCGTATTCCTCTTATCCTGAGGAACCTCAGACTGTGCGGGACGGTGCGGGACCATCGTATTCCTCTTATCCTGAGGAACCTCAGACTGTGCGGGACGATGCCGTCCTTCCAACAGATAAGAGGCTTTCCTGTACTGAGTGTGGGAAGCATTTCCATTTTAAGTCCCATCTCAATTTGCATATAATATCACACAGGGGGGCAAAGTCTTTTTCCTGTTCTGAGTGCGGGAAATGTTTTTCAGAGAAATCCAAGCTTTCCACACATCAGAGATCACACACGAGGGAGAAGCCTTTTTCCTGTCTTGTGTGCGGGAAATGTTTTTCACAGAAGTCTGATCTTTCCAGACATCAGAGATCTCACACGGGGGAGAAGCCTTTTTCCTGTCCTGAGTGCGAGAAATGTTTTTCACAGAAGTCCTGTCTTTTTATACATCAGAGATTGCACACGGGTGAGAAGCCGTATTCCTGTCCTGAGTGCGAGAAATGTTTTTCACAGAAGTCCTGTCTTTTTATACATCAGAGATTGCACACGGGTGAGAAGCCGTATTCCTGCCCTGAGTGCGGGAAATGTTTTTCAGATAAGTCCGGTCTTTACAAACATCACAGATCACACATGGGAGAAAAGCCATTTTCCTGTTCTGAGTGCGGAAAATGTTTTTCAAAGAAGTCCAATCTTTCCGTACATCAGCGATCACACACGGGGGAGAAGCCATATTCTTGTTCTGAGTGTGGGAAATGTTTTGCACATAAGTCCCATTTTTCTAGACATCAGAGATCTCACACGAGGGAGTTGCCTTTTTCCTGTTCTGAGTGCGGGAAATGTTTTTCAGAGAAGTACAGTCTTTCCACACATCAGAGATCACACACGGGGGAGAAGCCTTTTTCCTGTTCTGAGTGCGGAAAATGTTTTTCATTGAAGTCCAGTCTTTCCACACATCAGAGATCACACACGGGGGCGAAGCCTTTTTCCTGTCCTGAGTGCGGGAAATGTTTTTCACAGAAGTCCCATCTTTTTATACATCAGAGATTGCACACGGGGGAGAAGCCATATTCTTGTCCTGAGTGCGGGAAATGTTTTGCACAGGTGTCCCAGTTTTCCACACATCAGAGATCTCACACGGGGGAGTGGCCTTTTTCCTGTTCTGAGTGCGGGAAATGTTTTTTACTGAAGTCCCAACTTTCCACACATCTGAGATCACACACGGGGGAGAAGCCTTATTCCTGTTCTGAGTGCAGGAAATGTTTTTCAGTAAAGGCCAATCTTTACAGACATCAGAGGTCTCACACGGGAGAAGCCGTATTCCTGTCCTAAGTGAGGGAATTGTTCCTCACTGAAGTCCTGTCTTCCTGTGCATCAAGGTTCCCACACAACCCTCGAGGTGCATTAGTGATTGCGGGAAATGTCTTGTATATGAATGTTGCTGGACATGTGGGGAAGAAGCACACCTCAGATATACTCCATGGTTGATCTTCATCATGTAAGAAACAGTTCATAAGGAGATCAGAGATCACCAAAGACATGGATGAAGTGTTGTACCGTGTTGGCCATTGATAGCAGGATAAAAATAAAAATAGAGTCATTACCTCTCATTGGCGTACATTTTGTGGTGTAAACTCTTGCAAGAGGTCTGTTTTCGCAAGTCGTCTTCCAGGACGAAACGCGTTAACCCCACCACATAACCTCCCTGGCGGTATGATTATTTCTGATTTTTGGCACTGAAAGCGGTACCATTATTTTGCATAGAAATTTGGTGTTTTATATTGTAGGCCTATAATTCTTAGGGATAACTCACTTAAATCTGTCCAAACCTGAGTCTAGTAGACATCTCGGGTATGATAAAGTTTGAAACACAAAATCATAAATTATAATATAATAAATTGCTATAAATAATAATAATGCTTTTTATTCAATAAATTTTAGTAAATAATATACCGGTAATCAAAAACACTGACCTTTTTTTGCCAAACAAGAGTGCAATATTAGTAGTCGTATTGCTTCAGTAAACGTCCCGGGTATGGAAAATTGTAAAACATGGTACAGTACAAAGTCCGGCGTCAAAATCAGGCCAATAGAACCGGTTTCTTTTCTGATTTTCCTTCCGGCATCATCACACTTAGAGCAGCAAACCACACACATCCTTGTGGGTGCCGACTTATTTTCCATTGGTTGAATGTGGTCCATAAAGTCCGGACTTTTTACCGCCGGGAAAACTGAGCGTATGTACAGGGCTTAATTTGATAAACCTCCCAAATCTTTTTACGTTTTGGAGCTGGATGAGAAGTCTCATCAAATTCTTCATTATTTGCAAAGGTCAAATATTTCATTATCAGAGAAAATTTGTATTCCAACATGACCGTGCCAAAAAAATGAGTGGCTAGTAATTTGTTGGTTGTACCATACCACTTCTGCAGGGGTTTCCCCACCACTCCCTGAAGAATTATTAGGCCCAGAAACTTGGTCCTCTTTGGTCACTGGTTCCCACTTTTGTGCTCCTTGAAAACCTCTGATGCGTAGCAGCCTGTTGCTCCTGGTACCGATTTGTCTCTGTGACGGGAGTCACTTTTGGGCGCAGGTGACAAAGAAAATAATGAACTCTGAGAATATGATTGGATTACTTCAAATGGGACAGTAATATTCATTAACAATATCTCTCAAGAAAGATGAACATTTTATCCCCTGTACACTGTGAGGTCTATGACCAGGAAGTATAACTCCTAATATGAGCATTCCAGGAAGTTCAATGTTAGAGACCGACCGTCTATTGCTTAATGATGTTGCTTTTGTCTGGATAAGTAAATTGTGTTAATCTTGTCTGAGGCAGCTTTCCATTCACCTATTATTAAGTGTGGTAATGAACTCGCCTGTTGTCTGCTAAGGGATGTATTGACACTCAGAATATTGTGTATTGTGGACTCGTTATTTAACCATTGTGTGATGTTGTGGGTGGATCTGGGTCATTGTTCATGTGGTGACTGCAGTATTCTCAAGTGTATATAAAGAGCCTGTATTCCTTTCAATAAAGAGTCTGATTCCTGCTTGACCCTCAATACAGAGCCTCGTCTCGTACTTGGGGGAGAATTATTCATATGGGTTTCTTGTTCGGCTGATTGGAGTGTTCGGTGGCTGCTTTTGTGTTTGGGAATGGAATGTCCTGAACTCGGGTGTCGTTACAGTCTCTGTAACAATTTTTTCAATAGCCCCATCGGTCAAAAAGAGTTGGAGGTATGCCAAGGGGTTGCGTCCTCAACATCCACTTTGATGCCAGGTGCGCCTGTAAACGGGAATCTTTGTGGCGCTACGTGCTCCGTACAGCAGTCAATCGAGCACCAAGTCCGCACATCGCTGGGTACAGTTGCAGGATCATCGGTGAAATCGCATTTTGTGTCTGATGATGAACTTCCCCACGAGTCGCTATCACTCAATTCTGCAAGCGATTCTGTAACGCTGTCTTCCAGCAGGTCATATACCACTTTTGAGGTGGAGGCGCACTTTTTCGATGCCATGGTCGTTCTGCAGTTTCCAGACACAAAGTACAGTAAAACTGCAGGCAAGGGCACTGGAGAAAGCACTGGGGGGAAAACTAAGGTCAATTTATTTTGTTTAGTAATGTAATCCAATAGGATTACAAGGTATCAGTGTGTTTATACTTTTTGAATTTGCCGCCGGTTCCGCCCCCTTGCGGCGCGACGCTCGCAGGGAACGGAAGCCAGGGCACACAGAGCATCAGGCGGAAGATCCGGCCGCCAAATACATCGCAGGATCCTGGGGACAAGGGAAGTAACCTCTTCCAGAATCCAGCGATGCAATCCTGAGAGTGGCTCGGGGTTACCGCTAATGGTAGTGAAATTCCACCCCAAGCAACACTCGGGAAAACCGCCAGCAAGGTTAAAAGGCGGTCCTCTAGGATTTTTTAAATAAAAATGGAGTCTTTACCTCTCATTGGCTGAGCACATTTTGTGGTGGAAGATTTCACAGACATTTAGGGATCTATTTTAAAACAAATTGTAGAATAAGTGTGACACGCGTTCCTCCAATCATGGCAAATATTGGATCATCGGCTCCATCTAGTGGCAAAAATCTGGCACTGTGGTATTAATACAGACCATTAACGTAAAACAGAAAATACCACATTTGGCCATTAGATGGCGCTAAGTAGCATAGAAATTGTCTCCATCTAGTGGCCAAATGCAATCATTTCTATTTTAAATTATTGGAAACCGTTCGACCAGCACAGCAAATATCCTAATAACATTCATCTTTCCTCCATTCACACAGAAGGAATGTACATGAACTTTCCCCGGGTGAATTGCCATGCACATATTTTATGAATAGACCCCTAAATGTCAGGAGACATTTATATAAAGATGGGAAGTATGGAGCAGATAAATGAATAAACCTCCTAGCAATGTTATTACCAGGCTGCAGCTAGGGGGAGCTCTAATGTGAGAGCGCAGCAGAGTGATCCCATGTAGCTCACATTAACCCTTTCACTGTCAGAGATGTTTCTGCACATTTTGGGCCTGAAGATTAGTAAAACCCCCAAACATATATTATCTGAAAGTAGAGGCCCTGGAGAATAAAATGGTATTGATTGTTAAGGTGTTCCTCGTACACAAATGTCACCCTTATATCCAGGTTTATTTTCTCCTTCCCCCCATTTTCTATGGTGTGATCTTTTCTACAACACTTTGTTATAATAATGTAACACGTTGTGTATTGTATTGTACGACTCCGCCTCCACATTCCAGACAAGTCATTTTCCCGACCAATCGCATTTCTACCTTTTTACTATTTCCTGATTCTATGACTGTAATCTGTTTAAAAGTAAAATTATAATAAAAATGTATTGAACAGAAAAAAAGTTGTGTGTGTTGGTGGAATGACAACAATTGCTGGTCGTGTTGTCACCTGTCACAGCTGTCACACCTGGTTTCCCGGCCAATGCACCAGATAAATGTTGCAGCAAAACGGCTCTTTGAGTTCTGGGAAACCAGGAATGGACTCCGGACACGGACTCCAGGAAAACAAACCTTTTATTTCACCAGCGAAAGGAGCGACTCACGCCAGGATGCCAAGTGGCCTCTTATAGACGTTTACAACATATATATTTCCTCTTGTATAGACATTCCTTGGAACTTCGTAAAACATCTAAAAGCTTGTTAGCGAGTGACATCTGCGGCTTCTCAGTTATCTGTCTAATTTATCATTTACTAAGCTGTAGACATGTGCACTGACCAAACATTTGTTTGTTTTCCTTTCATTAGTTTTTTTCGTTTTTCGGGTCATTAGTTATGATCGAAATTCATTATTTCGAATAATTCAAAATTCAAACATCCGAAATAATAACTAACAAATTATCGATATTTATCGGAATTTCCTTTCAAATTTAGCTGTTAGTGAATGTAATGAATACTAATTTATCCGAAGTTACGAATTATCCGAAATGATGAATGCTGCATCTAAACGAATGGAACGTAACGAATTAATAATAACATATGTTATAAAATTTTGTAAATTAGTACGTTTTCTCACTGATGGGCACTGCTGAGGCTGCACTGACAGGCACGGATAAGGCGGCACCAATGAGGTAGCACCAATAAAATGGCATTGATAGGTGGCACTGACTGATAGGCAACACTGCTGGCCACTGAAAGCCTGCACTGATGGGTACTTATAAATGGCACTGATGGGTGGCACTGATATGCATCACTGATGGCACTGGCAGGCATTGCTAATGGGCACTGATTGGCATATCCCTGGTGGTCCAGGGTAGCATACCTGGTGGGCGTCCTTTGTGGGCATCCCTGGAGGTCCTGGCGGCATCCCTGGTGGTCTTCGGCAGGCATCCGCAGGGGGCTGCACTGATAAACAATCAGCACAGACCCCCCGGTCAGGAGAGCAGCTGATCAGCTCTCCTCTACTCTCGTCTGTCAGATGCGAGTGAGGAAAAGTCGATAAATGGCTCTTCCTGTTTACGCTGTGGATCAGCCATGATTGGACACAGCTGATCACATGGTAAAGAGCCTCAGTCAGAGGCTCTTTATCAAGATTGGTGTTGCGGCGCGTCAGACTGACACACCACAACAGCGATCGCTGCGCGCCCCCTAGGGCACGCGATCGCGTCTTATCCTGCTGGACATCATATGATGCCCAGTCAGGATAACTGAACCACTTCCCGCCATCATTTTGCTATAGGCCGGGTGGGAAGTGGTTAAAAGCCTCACAGGTCATCAGATTAAAGGTAACCCTGAATAAAGGGTCTAGAATCATAAATAAAATAACAGTAGACAATAGCTCGTCTTCACCTAATTTAAACTTAACTTATCATCTTATCATGAACTATGATGTGGGGGGACTCTAGTGACCACAGACCACCTTCTGCAGAGTTAATGCTGTAGCGAGGCCCTCTCCCCAGTCCCCTCTATTAAAGTTCAGCTCGCAATGTCTCTAGTCTAGGGGTATGATAGGGGAGGGAGAGGTGGAGCTACGCCAGGCTTCCACCACAGGTGTGCATGTGGTATCGGCAATGTCTGTTGTTACCTTCGGGTCTGTGCTGTGCATCTGGATCCTCCCTCCAAGAGTCTCCGTGAACTTCATCTGCCAGAAATTGAGCCCCACACTGTTAAAGTCCAACACTCCTTTATTTAGAACGTAACATGGACTCCCTTGGCTTCAGAACAGAAAAGGAGGTGTGGGTGCGAATAGGCCCAGACACAAATTCGATCCTCCACTCTCCTCCTAGAGAGTGGGCTATGGTCTCCGCACGAGGGAAAGTTTCCTTCCGGACGGTCTCCGACAAGAGACTCACCCGTCACCGGCAGTATGCTGCACCGGGTCTTCAGATGAGGAGCTCTTCCCGGTCCATTGCGCCCACCTTGGATTCAGGCATCCATCCCCGGAGTGCCTTAGGATCCTTCCCTTGCGGAACTCAGTGTTGGGCACTGAGCTCCGGACCTCCGTCCAAGTACCTCACCCCAGGCTAAAGGTGCCTGGGATGGAACACGATCTTCGGTGGTCCTCTAGGCCTAGGCCGCCTAGAGGACGGACCCGAACCTCCGTCCGCAAGCTGAAGGTGCCTGGGACTAAGACACCGTGACAAAGATGGCCGGTCCCCTTTATACCCTCCCCCAGCATGCGCAGCGGGTTCCCCGCCCCACTGCACAGCTGCCGGGAGAGGACAAAAAGGAGGAACGACCTGTAATGCTTCAACCCCAACCCGCGGCAACAGCGCCACCCAGTAGGTTGCGGGGAATTACACACTACTAAAGTCTTTGCCAAATTCAAAATTTACCCCGGGAAAGTATGCACCCGCTACACTCTCCCCCTGGTCATTTGACACTGGTCCCCAGTGTCTGGAGTAAATCATGCCCTCAACGGCTGACATAATCCAATCCAGAAACCAGCTAACAATTTGAAAAGCAAAAACTTTAGGAAAACTATGCTAATGAAGAAATTGTGTCTGAGCCCCTGTAACAAAAGAGGAGTGAAAGACAACATATCAAACTTAGAAATCACATTTCAACATTATACTTTTCCCTCCCATCCTGACTAAGAACCTCCCCAGAGTCTGTAATATTGCTGGGATGCTCTCCTGCAGAGGGAAAAGAAATAAAACCAACACATAAACCCTGACACATATATCCATGTGTGAGAAAAAGAAACATCTCCTAAAAGAAATCCCTTTTTCTCCAGTGTGAGTGTGTGAAAAGTGTTTAAAGTTGCGCAAGACTGCCATCTGGTGACAGCCTCGCGGTACTGCACTCGTGGAACTTCTTCTTCTTCTTCTTTGGCCCTATCTACCCCAGAGTCTGTGATCTCTTTGCGGGAAGATGAAAAACAAACGGGAGCAGTTCCTCATTCCTTTTTGGGCACACAACAAAAAAAAACAACTGTCCCCAGAAAGTTCAGTAGCATGATAAGAGCAGAGTCTTTCTCTCTCCTATAGGTAAAAGCGGGGATGCGGCAGAATCAGTGGCTTCAAGTGCTGATCCACGGTCTCCAGATGATATTCTACATCTTCGCCTTCTTTGCGTCGAATCAACACTTTATCTGCATGGATGTGTCGTCCTAACATCCACTCTGCCTTGCAGTCTTTAAAACGTTGAGAAACATTGGGAGAGCATGTAAGGTACCTGTGGGCGTGTGGAACTTTTAGGTGGGTCCACACAAAGTCATTGTACCAGCGCTCCCGGTACACTTCCACCTCATAAAGCAAGTCCTTTGATAAGTAGGGATACTCCCATCCGTACTCCGCTGCAACCTTTTGGCCAAATAGGCGTTGTAGTCTCGCCAAAGGAGGCATGGTAGCTCTGTCTCCTTCACCGGGCAAAACTACTGAGTCTGGGTGACGAGGCGCTTTGACCTCCTCCAATCTGGGCATTGGTGCCCGCAGCAACAGTCTCTTTACCCCAGCATCAGGTGCAGGTGGCACCGGAGATGCAGGAACAAGCTGGGGACGAAATTCTTCTTCAGGCACTGACGCCTCCACCCGGGGTGTACTCTCCCCTGTTGACATAGGTGAATTCCGGGTTCTGCGGAATGAAGCAAGCGGTACCTTGTCCCAGCCCTTCTCGGCAAACAAATCATCTATGATGGTATCATCTCCCAGATCCGAGAGCGATTCCAGGTCGGAGGTGTCACACTCCTCCGCGGGTATGTAGCCCTTTGTAGAGACAGAGCCTCCACACTCCGCGGACTTGCTAGGCCATGCTTTCCCGACACCTCCTCCCACACGCCAAGTCTCTTCGCCCGGCTTACCTTGGCCTTTCCTTGAAACGGGACGTCCGGAACCCTCGTCAAAGGATCCGTCCAGGCCTGGCGTAAGCAAGCGAGACGGTCCGCCACCACCGCTGGTCGGGGCTACCACGCTGGTTCTTTTCTTCGGTGGCGGACACTGCGAGACAGTAGCGACCGAGTCAGCATCCTCGGATTTCTCCCGTAGAGTCTTGACGACCTCCTCCGCGGTCGTTGCAGTGTGCGCAGGGGTGACTCTCACAGCAGTGATTTCTCCTCTTTGAGTGGTGGTACCTGAAGCCCGGCCTGGGTAGATGGTTCTCGGCCTCTCAACCGCCGGATCCACCTCGAACAGGAACTCCCCACAGGCCTCACAGCGTCCGAACGGCTTCAAAAGGCACAACAGTCCCGAACACCCGGGACAAATCACACCCAGGGCCTCAACGTCCATACACGAGTATAGGGCGAATCGACCCCTTGGCTTCAGTCGGATCCCCGTATCCGTTATCGAAGCAGCAGCAGTCAAGGTCGTGGTGGAAGGATGAACCGTAATCCACGAGGTGTGTCCAAACATGGCGACCTGTTGCTGATCCATCGCACACTGCAGAGTTTTCGCGCCAATGTCCCACGTGTAGTCCGTCACACGTATTGGACTCCTCCCCTTTGCTCCAGTTCGCGGGCTTTTCACTTTCCTTGGTTGAGACACGCCCACGAACTAAGCGGTGGGGGTTGTGTCTGGTGGCGCAGTGCAATTAGAAACCCCCACGTGTACTACTTCACACGGCTGGGTTTCCCCCCGTTCACCACTCTTCCTGCGCGGGCCTTTCTCTCCTTGGGGTCATGTCCACGACTTCGAGCAGGTCTGCACTTTGGCCTATTCGTTTGACTCTTCCAGCAGACACGTTCAATAAAGTAATGCACAACACAATGCCGGACCCGAGCCCCCACGTGTAGCGAGGCCCTCTCCCCAGTCCCCTCTATTAAAGTTCAGCTCGCAATGCCTCTAGTCTAGGAGTATGATAGGGGAGGGAGAGGGGGAGCTACGCCAGGCTTCCACCACAGGTGTGCATGTGGTATCGGCAATATCTGTTGTTACCTTCGGGTCTGTGCTGTGCATCTGGATCCTCCCTCCATGAGTCTCCGTGAACTTCATCTGCCAGAAATTGAGCCCCACACCGTTAAAGTCCAACACTCCTTTATTTAGAACATATCATGGACTCCCTTGGCTTCAGAACAGAAAAGGAGGTGTGGGTGCGAATAGGCCCAGATACAAATTCGATTCTCCACTCTCCTCCTAGAGAGTGGGCTATGGTCTCCGCACGAGGGAAAGTTTCCTTCCGGACGGTCTCCGACAAGAGACTCACCCGTCACCGGCAGTATGCTGCACCGGGTCTTCAAATGAGGAGCTCTTCCCGGTCCATTGCGCCCACCTTGGATTCAGGCATCCATCCCCGGAGTGCCTTAGGATCCTTCCCTCGCGGAACTCAGTGTTGGGCACTGAGCTCCGGACCTCCGTCCAAGTACCTCACCCCAGGCTAAAGGTGCCTGGGATGGAACACGATCTCCGGTGGTCCTCTAGGCCTAGGCCGCCTAGAGGACGGACCCGAACCTCCATCCGCAAGCTGAAGGTGCCTGGGACTAAGACACTGTGACAAAGATGGCCGGTCCCCTTTATACCCTCCCCCAGCATGCGCAGTGGGTTCCCCGCCCCACTGCACAGCTGCCGGGAGAGGACAAAAAGGAGGAACGACCTGTAATGCTTCAACCCCAACCCGCGACAACAGCGCCACCCAGTAGGTTGCGGGGAATTACACACTACTAAAGTCTTTGCCAAATTCAAAATTTACCCCGGGAAAGTATGTACCCGCTACAATGCATTAAGGATAGGGGGGGTTACTGATATAAGGGGGAACCTTTATAGCAGTTCTCCGTTCCTTACTGTATTCACTCCCCCCTTACATCACTGATCCCCCTCAAACTGGCCTCCTCTCAGGTGCCCCGTGCAGGGCTCAGTCAGATTGCCCTCTCTGGACTCCAGCTTCGTGCCTCCTATATTCTTCTCTCCACAGTCCACACATGTCTGACTCCTCCTGTGACCCCTGTCCTAGCAGCACTCCCACTCTTGACTCCTCTGTAGGCTTCTCCCAGAGACTGCAGACATGATACAGGAGATGGTCAGAGACTGTGCAGACATAGTACAAGAGATGGCCAGAGGCTGTGCAGACATGATACAGGAGATGGCCAGAGGCTGTGCAGATATGATACAAGAGATGGCCAGAGAGTGTGCAGACATGATACAGGAGATGGTCAGAGACTGTGCAGACATGAAACAGGAGATGGCCAGAGAATGTGCGGACATGATACAAGAGATGGTCAGAGACTGTGCAGACATGAAACAGGAGATGGCCAGAGACTGTGCACACATGATACAGAAGATGGTCAGAGACTGTGCAGACATGATACAGAAGATGGTCAGAGACTGTGCAGACATGATACAAGAGATAGTCAGAGACTGTGCAGACATGATACAAGAGATGGTCAGAGACTGTGCAGACATGATACAAGAGATGGTCAGAGACTGTGCAGACATGATACAGGAGATGGTCAGAGACTGTGCAGACATGAAACAGGAGATGGCCAGAGACTGTGCACACATGATACAGAAGATGGTCAGAGACTGTGCAGACATGATACAGAAGATGGTCAGAGACGGTGCAGACATGATACAGAAGATGGTCAGAGACTGTGCAGACATGATACAGAAGATGGTCAGAGACTGTGCAGTCATAGTACAAGAGATGGCCAGAGGCTGTGCAGACATGATACAAGAGATGGCCAGAGGCTGTGCAGACATGATATAGGAGATGGTCAGAGGCTGTGCAGACATGATACAGGAGATGGTCAGAGACTGTGTAGACATTATACAGGAGATGGTCATAGACTGTGCAGACATGATACAGGCGATGGTCATAGACTGTGCAGACATGATACAGGCGATGGTTATAGACTGTGCAGACATGATACAGGAGATGGTCAGAGACTGTGCAGACATAGTACAAGAGATGGCCAGAGGCTGTGCAGACATGATACAGGAGATGGTCAGAGACTGTGCAGACATGATACAGGAGATGGTCAGAGACTGTGCAGACATGATACAGGAGATGGTCAGAGACTGTGCAGACATGATACAGAAGATGGTCAGAGACTGTGCAGACATGATACAGAAGATGGTCAGAGACTGTGCAGACATGATACAGAAGATGGTCAGAGACTGTGCAGACATGATACAGAAGATGGTCAGAGACTGTGCAGACATGATACAGAAGATGGTCAGAGACTGTGCAGTCATAGTACAAGAGATGGCCAGAGACTGTGCAGATATGATACAGGAGATGGTCAGAGGCTGTGCAGACATGATACAGGAGATGGTCAGAGACTGTGTAGACATGATACAGAAGATGGTCATAGACTATGCAGACATGATACAGGCGATGGTTATAGACTGTGCAGACATGATACAGGAGATGGTCAGAGACTGTGCAGACATAGTACAAGAGATGGCCAGAGGCTGTGCAGACATGATACAGGAGATGGTCAGAGACTGTGTAGACATGATACAGGAGATGGTCATAGACTGTGCAGACATGATACAAGAGATGGTCAGAGACTGTGCAGACATGATACAGGAGATGGTCAGAGACTGTGTAGACATGATACAGGAGATGGTCAGAGACTGTGCAGATATGATACAGGAGATGGTCAGAGAGTGTGTGAACATTGTTGGGAAATTTGAACAGGTAGTCCCTCTACCCCCACAGACCAGCTTAAAATAACCCAATTGCCACACCCAAAAGATACGGGATCAGTACTGAGAGATTTCTTTTTAAGTGCAAGTAAACAGACAAGGCAGTTTTGCACTCAGAGTGAAAATCTGTTTATTCTTATGCAGGGGTGAACATTATATAGTCATTATCATAATCCAATCATAAAAGAGGGAGGGGAGAGGAAGGGGTGTGGTTAATTTCAGTGGGTATACATTTTATCATTATACAGTAGACATTTTGCCACTCAAGATGGCCGACACTCGTCCTGACCCTCTCAAAATGGCTGACAGTTTCGTTATTAGTAAGAATCAATCATGCTTGTCACCACGAGTGCCATAGCTCATAGTCACAAGGTCTCACTTCCCTGTACCATTGTCTACCAGACGGTTCACAGGAAGGGCCAGCTTAAAAATAGACCAGCACTCTGAATATTATGCCACTCATTGCAAATTATGATTAAAAACTGCTGCTCCATACAAAATACAAGATCTTAACCTATTTCATAATACTTGAAAAACATATAATACTAGTCAATTTCCTTAACCCCTATGTCCAAGCTAGAATATATGACCCCATCTCACTATAGTGGGGATCCTTATGCCATGCCAATTACCACAACAGAGATGGTCCTAGACTGTGCGGACATGACACAAGAGATGGTCAGAGACTGAGGACATGATACAGGAGATGGTCAGAGACTGTGCGGACATGACACAAGAGATGGTCAGAGACTGAGGACATGATACAGGAGATGGTCAGAGACTGTGCGGACATGACACAAGAGATGGTCAGAGACTGAGGACATGATACAGGAGATGGTCAGAGACTGTGCAGACATGATGCAGGAGATGGTCAGAGACTGTGCAGACATGATACAAGAGATGGTCAGAGACTGTGCGGACATGATACAAGAGATGGTCAGAGACTGTGCAGGCATGCACCTGTGTCCAGTCCTAGGCACACCACCCCTGTCATCTCTGGTCTCCTCCCGGCATTTTCATACTCCTCTGAGCACTCGCTGCATACACAGTATAGAGATACAGGCACACACGATGTCAGCAGCGCCCTCATTGGATACAGGGCTGCAGAGCCTTGTTGTGAGGTAACATCTGCTTGGCAGAGTGTGTGGTTGGCGGGGCAGTGAGTGAAAGGGGAGCTCGGGGGAAGGCAGCTCTTTTTAGGACATTCGGCCCTGGAATTTCCTACAGCCAGTCCGGCTCTGGGGACACAAACCAGGGGACATTTTCTCCCACACACATGGTAGGCAAATTAGGTGGCCGCAAGGCCCCTGTAGGTGACCACCTAACTTGCCTAATTAGAGAGCCGCCTCTGTACAGTACATACACACACAGCGCAAGGCCGTGTTCACACTACGAGACGTTTCTCGGGGCTGCAGTTCATCTGAGCTCCACAAGGTGGTGATTTCACTTCTACCATAGAGAGCAGAAGTCTCTATGGAAGACAGGAAATTATGTCAGGCACAGACAGGAAGTTCTGGGTGAGAGGTGAGTCGGGAGGAAGTAGTGAGGAGACATTGCTGGCAGTGGCAGTAGAGGAAGTAATAAGATCTTATCTTCTATTTACACCCAGCACCCCCCCCCCCCCCCCGTTATGTCCATCCTCTTCCTCCATAGTCACTGTGACGTCTTTTATCTCCAGCAGATGATGATACAAACATATATAGTGTGGGAACCTAGATTAACCCCTTCAGGGTCAGAACATTCCCCACTTACGGGGCTGGAGCATTCTCTTCATTTCAGTCTATACTAATGCCGCGTACACACGGTCAGAATTTCCAATGGGAAAAGTCAGATGGGAGCTTTTCATCGGATATTCCGACCATGTGTATGCCCCATCGGACTTTTTCTGTCGGAAATTAGATAGAGAGCAGGTTCTCTATTTTTCAGACAGAAAAAGTTCCTATCGTGTGTGGCCATTTTTTGACGCACAAAAGTCCTACGCATGCTCGGAAGCATTGAACTTAACTTTCTCGGCTTGTTGTACGTCACTGCGTTTTTGATGGTCGGAATTTGGTGTGACCGTGTGTAGGCAAGACAGCTTGAGCGAAATTCCGTCAAAAAAACCATTCGAGTTTATTCCGATGGAAAATCCAGTCGTGTGTACAGGGCATAAGGGATTATACGATAATACGGGTTGGGGATTTTATTTAGAGGTGGACTACATGTGTTTGATTTTACTATACATATTTGATATACTATACTATACAACAGGGCTCGACAATCCCCGGGCGCCAGGTCGCAAATGCGAGTAGAATTAGCGACCTGGCGCCTGGGGCAGCACAGCTGAGGTTACCTGTATCTCCGTGCGCCCCCCTCCACGATCGCGTGATCTCGTCGGGCCGCGCCGGCCGTTAATTTAGGCCGCGGCTTTGCAGCCTTCTGCAGGCCTAGGCTTCATTCTGTAATCTGGCGCCATCTTGTGGTGGCCGTTGGTATGACAAGTCAACCAGCAATGCTTGCCTGTTTCACTGCCCGCCCATCTCCTTCCCTTTACTTAGAAGTTAACCCCCAAACATTATATATATTTTTTATTCTAACACCCTAGAGAATAAAATGGCGGTCGTTGCAATACTTTCTGTCACACCGTATTTGCGCAGCGGTCTTACAAGCGCACTTTTTTGAGGAAATAAATACACTTTTTCAAATTAAAAAATAAGACAACAGTAAAGTTAGCCAAATTTTTTCTTATATTGTGAAAGATAATATTACGCTGAGTAAATTTGATACCCAACATGTCACGCTTCAAAATTGCATCCGCTCGTGGAATGGCGACAAACTTTTACCCTTTAAAATCTCCATAGGCGACATTTAAAAAATTCTACAGGTTGCATGTTTTGAGTTACAGAGGATGTCTAGGACTAGAATTATTGTTCTCGCTCTACCAATCGTGGCGATACCTCACATGTGTGGTTTAAACACTGCTTTCATATGCGGGCCCGACTCGCGTATGCGTTCGCTTCTGCACGCATTGGTCGTTAAAAAAAAAACCTGTCTCCTAACTATATAATACATGTGTTTGATTTTATAATCTTTACGGAGGAGAAAATAACTATTCCTGATGTCTGTGAAGGTTCAACACAAGGGATGTGTTTGGATGGTGACTGTATCATTGCGTGTGTCAGGATGTCACTGTCTATTTCTCCATGGAGGAGTGGGAGTATTTAGAAGGACACAAGGATCTCTACAAGGACGTCATGATGGACAATCAGCCGCCCCTCACATCACCGGGTAAGAGGAGACTTTATTGTAAAGGAGAGAGCAGTACGGAGGCTCCACCTAGATCCCCCATCATCTGATAAACACATAGAAACAATGTATTCAGTCAGTGTGTGTGTTTCCTACAGATGGATCCAGTAATGGGAACCCACCAGAGAGATGTCCCAGTCCTCTGTATTCCCGGGATTCCTCACAGGGAGGTCACACCATCCCCCACTGTTACAAGGTTGGTGGGACGGAGCATCTAAAACATGGACTGGTGGAGATAATGTGTGGATTTTGTATGTAAGCTTATATCTTACAGATGATTTTTTCTCTCATTTTCTTGATTTAGAGTGGAGATCCAATCGTTATAGAATTTGAGGTTAAATCAGAAGAAGAAGAGAGGTATGTGAGGGATGATCAGCAGTCTATGGAGGAGGATGGAATAACGGGGACATTTATAGAGGAGGACACTCCTACAGAGATCAGCACAGGTGGGTCATTAACACTAAATCCATTCCTCCACCCATACTGCTCACTGATTTGTCCAGAGTAGGGCGGGGACTGGGTGATATCAGCCTGTAATCCCCTGGTCACTTTCCTGAGCTGTGTTCCCCGTCCTGTATTCCTGTATTTCTCTCGGATAATCTTCCTTCTCTGTGCTGCAGACACAATTTATGTATCTAGACTGGATTTATGGAGATTCTGGGGTTCAGCTGGCAGCAAAATGTTGATTTTCACCATAGGGTTTGCGTGACCTAGACAACTGGGGTATGTACCTTGGGTCTTCTGCCCCATGCCCGGGTCTAGTGAGATCTCTGACAGAACATTTCTCCCGGGGTTACTTGCTCTGTTATTTGCTGGCTGTGCCGGTTGGAGGGATATGCCTGTAAAGTCTCGGAAAATGGAAACACACATAAGAGAGATGTAAGCGCTGCAAACCCCGGTATATATGATAATGGACGTTTTCCCCAATGGGGCTTTGGACAGCAATATAAATGTGATCAGAAAATTGTATGTCGAATTGAAAGTATAAAACATATTTTTCTTTCTCGTACATCACGGGACACAGAGCGACATAGTCATTACTAATGGGTTATATAGATACCTTCAGGTGCTGGCACTGGCAACTTCCAAACCGGAAGTACCCTCCCCTATATAAGCCCCTCCCATCCGGGAGCACCTCAGTTTTTTGCCAGTGTCTAAGGTGTTGGCCAAGAAGTAACATGTGTTTTTCACTGAGCTTGCGTACAGGTTCTTTTGGGCCTCAGTAAGCTATTCCGGATCCGACCAAAAAAGCTTCATAGCTAAACGGTCGGTACCCGGGCCTTGCAGAGAAGAGCAAGGTTCTGCCTGTAATGCTTCTCTTAGGAGGGCTGGACCCTGGGATCCAGAGCTCTGGTCATACCCACGACCAAGATGTTTTCTGTGCAGGGTGCTATACAGGTCCAGGGGAGTGGAATCCTTGGGAACCCGGTCCCTGAAGGTTTAATTACAATGCCTGCCGTGATAGGTGAAGTTTGGGCTTCTGTGGACCAAACAGAGTCCTGCGGCGAGGAAAAGGTAAGTGGGGGCCCTCAGGAACTTGGTTCTATTGGGGGACCCCCAAGCCTATTTTGTCTTTCTGCCTGTTACCTAAGGTATTCCCGCTAATATTCTGTGCATGCCTGTTACTACTGAGAAAATGAAAATTTTTTATAGTAGGCAAGAAAAAAATAAAAAAAAATGTAAGACCGCGGTACCTGTGTTAAACACTAGAGGCCACTATGGTTCTTTTTCTTGTAATGTGGATTTTTTTCTTCCAAAATCAAATCCAGGCAGTTGGTAAGTTCTCTGCTGGGAAGCTGTCTCCTCTGCCCTGTTGCTGCGCTCATCCATCCCCGGGCCCTGCGGCAGGGACCCTGGCTCCCATCTAGCTCCTTATTTTTTTCAAAAAAGAGCGCCGAAGGCGCACGTGCCCGCGCCTCTATATATAGAGGCGATCTGGATAAAGGGGCGGAGCGGGTGGATAACGCTCGGTGTGCGCCGCGGCGCTACTGCGCATGTGCGGGCGTCCAGCGTGTTTAAAAGCACAATCACAGCTGGCTATTGAGGTGCACAGACAGAGCTAGCAACAGTAAAAAGGCACACAGAGGCGGTTGATGCAGGCATCCCCTAGAAAGGCACTTTAGTAGACACCAACTGTTATATAGCAGCAATTGTGCTAGACTATTCTCAGTAAAAGTGGTGTATTACGGCTGGAATACCTCAGCTTTGGGCTTAGGAATATGCCGTCCAGAAGCTCCGGAACTGAATCTTCCAGGAAGCGAAGGGGGTCTCATCGGGCTCTGAGGATCTTGGGCATGCTTCTGCTGCACCAGTCTCCCCTGAAAATTCAGAGGTAAGTGACCGTAGAGACCCCGCAGGGGTACTTGGTACTGTGGCTGTCCTCAGTTCACCTGCTCCTGTGTATGTAACAGAGGAGGTTTTTTCCTCAGCTCTGGGAGGATTAGAGAGAGATTGTCAACATTGATCGCTGCCTCCCTGTCACAGGGAAAGCACGCCCGATCTCCGTCTCCTCGTTCAGAGTGCCTGTTAGCAGAGCAACAGTCCCATACAGGGATCGACCTGCCTGAAGGGGATCAGGATGAGGTTGATTCTGTTATAGAGGAATCAACAGTGGAGGAACCTTTCTCAGCATCTCAAGCTGAAAGATTATGGGTTCAGTCTCTGACTAACATGGTCCGATCAGCATTTAAAATGCACCTTGCGGAACCATCAACCACTACTGTCTCCTCGTTGGGGTCGCTAAAAGCCCCCAGACTGTCTGTTCTTTTCCACTTCACCCTTTACTGGAAGGGCTCATTTACCAGAATTGGGAACATCCTGAGAAAATATTTACTCCCCCCAAGAGATTTCCGGTGGTCTATCCCATGGAGGATAAGTTCATCAAAAAATGGAAGGTCCCTACAGTGGACGCAGCCATCTCTTGTGTGTATAAATTACTGACATGTCCAGTGGATAATGTCCAAATGTTCAAGAACCCAATAGATAAAAAATTGGAGTCCTTATGAAAATCTGCTTTTTTCTACAGCAAGCTTGGTGACACAACCAGCAGTGGGGTCTGCCAAGCAGTGAAGGATCAGTTGAAACAGGTCTTAAGGGACTTGCCAGATCAGCAGGCCCTTGCCCTAGCTGATCTACCTAGAGCCTTATGCTTTGCGGTTGACGCCATAAAGGATTCAATCCATCAGGCCTCCCGCCTTACGCTGTCTGTAGTACATATGCGTAGGCTTCTATGGCTCAAAAACTGGTCTGCTGAAGCTCCCTGTAAAAAATGGCTGGTTAGCGTCCCATTTCATGGTGAACGCTTATTCAGGGAAGACCTGGACAAATATATCCAGAAAATTTCCAGCGGTAAAAATACACTCTTGCCGGTTAAAAACAGAGTTAGAGGTCCCTCTTTTAAGAGGCCTGCTTCTCCAGTCCCTGGGGCATCGGCTGTGAAACAGTTCCGACGGCCTCCTCGGTCAAATCCCGGGGGTAAAAATCAGGGACAATAGCAGGGTAATGAGAAACCCTGGGTCAGGAGAGGTACAAAACCTCCCCCAAAGTTAAATTCATTGAAGGGTTGCCCCCACTCAGTCGGGTGGGGGGAAGACTCCAGTTGTTTGCAGAGACCTGGCAGGACACGATCAGAACAGATAGGTGCTCTCCGCAGTATGTTTGGGATACAGATTGGAGTTAAAAGACTCTCCTCCTTCCCATTTTTTGAGGTCAAACGTGCCAAGGGATCCCCGGAAGAGAGAGTCCCTCCTGTTGGCACTAGAACAACTATTGCTCCAAGGAGTAATTATGGAGGTTCCCCTGGAAGAATGGGGGTTCGGGTTTTACTCAAACCTCTTTACAGTCCCGAAGCAAACGGGGACGTGAGGCCCATATTAATTCTAAAAGGGCTAAACAAATTCCTGTATATCAGGACTTTCCGGATGGAGTCGATCCAATCGGTGGCCACTGCCCTACAAGGGGAGGAATGGTTAGCCGCGATCGACATCAAAGATGCTTATTTGCACATTCCCATCTTTCCAGTCCACCAAAAATTTCTACGCTTTGCAGTAGAAGGGCGCCATTTTCAGTTCAGAGCCTTACCGTCGGTCTGGCCACAGCACCACGAGTGTTTACAAAAATTCTGGCCCTTTATTGGCCAATCTAAGAACACAAGGTGTAATGATAATGGCATATCTAGATAACTTGTTGCTGATAGACCACTCAGTGAAAAAACTAGAAGTGGTCGTTCACAAGACAATCAAGTATCTGGAATCTCACGGTTGGATTATCAACCGAGACAAGTCAGCCCTAAAACCAGTCAAAAGTCTGGAATACTTGGGGCTAAGGCTGGATTCAGGCCAGAGAAAAATGTTCTTGCCTCGAGAAAAGGTGTCGTCTTTGAGAAATTTGATCCACCTAGTGGGTGCAAAAAGACAGCCGTCCATACGCCTGTGCATGAGGCTGCTGGGAAAAATGGTGGCATCATTCGAAGCAGTACCCTACAGTCAATTCCATTCAAGGAATTTGCAAAGGGCTATACTGTCAGCCTGGAACAAAAAAGTTCAGGCCCTAGACTTACCAATGTCCTTGTCCCCTTCCGTTCGCAAGAGCCTCCGTTGGTGGTTGGTTCTCCAGAATCTGGAAAAAGGGAAATCCTTCAGTCCGATTTCTTGGAAGGTGGTCACTACAGATGCCAGCCTTATAGGCTGGGGAGCAGTACTGGAGCAATGGTCTCTCCAGGGCAGATGGTCGGATGCAGAAAAGGCCCTGCCCATCAATCTCTTAGAGATACGAGCAGCCCGGTATGCCCTAGTAGCATGGACATCCAAACTCCAAGGGTCCCCTGTCAGAATTCTATATGTCAGCGGTGGGGAACACCGGATGTAGATCTGCTAGCATCCAGATTCAACGCAAAGGTGGACAGGTTTGTCTCTCGGACAAGGGATCCCCTAGCTTGCGGCTCGGATGCTCTAAGTGTTCCCTTGGGATCAGTTCAAGCTGATATATGCATTCCCACCGCTACAATGTTACCTCGATTACTCCGCAGAATCAGGGTAGAAAAGAAACCAGTGATTCTGGTGGCTCCAGCGTGGCCCAGAAGAGCATGGTACGCGGAGATTGTAAAAATGTCTGTGGGGAGTCCTTGGACTCTCCCACATCGTCCGGACCTGCTTTCGCAAGGACCGATATACCACCCTTTCTTACCAGCCCTAGGTTTGACGGCCTGGCTATTGAAGCCCACATTCTAAAAAAGAGAGGGCTCTCTAATGCTGTGGTATCTACCATGATCAATGCCAGGAAGCCGGTATCCAGGCAGATCTACTATAGAATCTGGAAGGCGTACATCGCGTGGTATGAGGCCAAGAAATTGCATCCACGTAAGTACGTAATAGGTAGGATTCTGGACTTCCTACAGTGGGCTGTAGATAGGAAGCTTGCCTTGAGTACTATCAAGGGTCAGATTTCGGCCTTGTCAATATTTGTTCAAAGGCCCTTGGCTTCGCATTCACTAGTCAAAGCTTTTATACAAGGAGTGATGCGTATTAGCCCCCGGTTAATATTCCCATATGTCCATGGGACTTAAACCTGGTTCTGTCGGTTCTACAGAAACAACCATTGAACCATTACAGCATATTTCCTTGGTTCTTCTCACCAGGAAATTGATTTTTCTAGTAGCCATTTGTTCGGCTAAAAGAGTGTCGGAATTAGCAGCTATGTCCTGTAAGGAGCCATATCTGGTTGTCCATAAGGACAGAGTAGTATTACGTCATCATCCAGCCTTTCTTCCTAAGGTGGTATCGAGGTTTCATTTGAACCAAGATGTGGTTCTTCCTTCCTTTTTCCCCAAGCCTAGTTCGGTAGAGGAAAAGTTATTGCATTCTTTGGATGTAGTAAGAGCAGTTAAAGCTTATCTAAAGCCACTGCTCAGACTCGCAGAACGGATACTTTGTTTATTCTGCCGGAAGGCCCCAGAAAGGGTCAGGCAGCGTCAAAATCTACTTTAGCCAAGTGGATTCGACAGGTCATTGTGCAAGCCTATGGCTTGAGAAGGAGACCGCCTCCGTTAAAAGTTAGGGCGCACTCCACGAGAGCAGTTGGAACTTCATGGGCAGTGCATCACCAGGCCTCCCTGGCTCAAATCTGTAAGGCCGCAACATGGTCTTCAGTACACACGTTTACTAGGTTCTACCAGGTGGACGTTAGAAGTCAGGAGGATGTCGCCTTTGGGCGCAGTGTGTTGCAAGCCGCAAAAGATCCTCATGTCTGATGGCGCTCAGCTTATGTATGGTGTATCCCCCCCCTCATTGGGCATTGCTTTAGGACATCCCACATAGTAATGACTATGCCGCTCTGTGTCCCGTGATGTACGAGAAAGAAAATAGTATTTTTATAACAGCTTACCTGTAAAATCCTTTTCTTGGAGTACATCACGGGACACAGAGCTCCCACCCCTCTTTTGGGGACACTTATTGCTTTGCTACAAAACTGAGGTGCTCCCGGATGGGAGGGGCTTATATAGGGGAGGGTACTTCCGGTTTGGAAGTTGCCAGTGCCAGCACCTGAAGGTAAACTATATATCCCACATAGTAATGACTATGCCGCTCTGTGTCCCGTGATGTACTCCAAGAAAAGGATTTTACAGGTAAGCTGTTATAAAAATCCTATTATTTGAAAGTTTGTCAAAAGACACAGTTGGGTTACAATAAATAAAACACATAAAACGTTCTGGCCAGATAAATTCCTGCATATTCCAATATTACCATACATGCAAAATGTGAAACAAGTTTGCATAACAAATGTATGTGGGTGTAAATCCCAGACGCGTTTCGACCATTCAGTGGTCATCTTCAGGGGGATCGTTGACTCTAAGAGACATATAAAATAACGTAACGGGAAGGCCCGGGGAACCCAGAATCTCTTAGACAGTATGAGATACCCTTGCTTCAGCTTCCCCAATGCCTCTTATGTGTAAACCACCCTGTGTCTCACTTAGGGGCACATGGTGAATGAGAACCCCACCATGATCTGTGATAGCCATATCCAATACGGTATATACAGGGCATATATTGGATATACTGTGTGTGGGCTGTTTATGTAATACTTGCAGTGATGGTGAGTGATTTACATTCTACTGTCTAGTGTGGCTTGTGGTAATTAAGTCTGTAATTATAGGGGAGCTCGTTATGTTTCTATTGTGTAAAGTCTTTTGATAATGGGAATTAAGCCTATAATTATAGGTTGGGGAACTGGCAGACAGACAGGTTAATTGAAGAAATGCTGATGAGTCACCTGCCTGCTTGTGTATGCTACAGATCCTTTCATTATGTGAAGTCGTTTGATAATGTTGATTGGGAAAACAAAAGCTAACCTTTTGTCGTCTAAGAGGTGTCAAAATAATGTGTATTGGGCCTTGTTATGTTGTGGGTGGAGCTGGACCATTGTTCATTTAGATTAATGCAGTATTGGTTGAGTGTATAAAAAGTTACAGTGTTTCTCAATAAAAGTCAGACTATCCTGGAAAGATACAGAGTGCGTCTCGTTCTTTCGGAAGGATTAATTCCTATGGGAAGTGGTCGTCTGACTGTGGAGGATCGACAGTGAATTTGTGTCCAGGAGAGGGAAGATCTTTAAACGGCGTTAACCCCTTTCGTATTTGGGGTGTCGTTACAATACATCACAGTACAAATATGGTATGGCGATATAGTTACCGCTTAAAAATGGAGTAGACAGTTGCATGGCCAGAAATGTCAGGAAACCGTGGAGCAATCCGGAGGGTCATGTAGTCGCCTGCCACCCCCCCACACACCGGGGGAAGGAGCCCGATCCTTTGGGCTTACAAGAAGCCACACCGGTGACGCCTGCCAGAAGGCAGGAGAGGACAGGAGAAACACCTGCAACAAGTTCCCAAATTAATGACCATATATTGAATAAGGAGATAGGGTAAGTTAGCTCTTGGCTGTATTGCAAGAGTGTTGAATGGGAATTATATATATTAAGTATATGAACTGGCTGCGATCTTATCTATAAATGTATATGCATCCAGGTGTCCTAGGGTTACAATAATATGGTAGGTCAATGTAAATTAAGTGATAATGATACTTGAATTGTGTAAAAGAATAGGAAGTGAATGGACTAAAAGTAAAAAATTATTAAGTGAGCGTCAGTGAAGTGATACAATCGCACAAACTGCATGGTGGTAAGTCAAGCTGCCCATAAAGGGCTGTAGGATAGTAGAAAGGGTTGGTAATTTGAGTATATGCTGTGAATGAATGAAATGCATGTCAACAGCTAATGAAGCATGTGAGAGAAGAGTAAAAAATCGCACAAACTGCATGGCGATAGGTATAGCTGCCCATAGAGGGCTGTAAGATGGTAAAAAGTGTTGGTGATGTGAATATATACAGTGAATGAATGAAATGCATGTCAACAGCTAATGAAGCATGTGAGAGAAGGGTGAAAATTATGTAGGAATGTGAAGGGAGATCAGCAGTGTGCTGAGGCTGGTGAAAAAGGTGTGAGATGAGGATGATTCAAGAATGGTAGATCTAATGTTATAGTTTACCATATACAGCCTATAGTGGCTTGTATGGATGGAAGCCTGTATAGTCTCAGACCCAAGTCACTGAGTGCAGTCTCAGGAGATGGGAGGCAGCGGTGTGGGACCTCTGCAACTTGTCTCCGGTATATATTTCATCCACCACTGATTACTAATCACCAATATTATGAATCCTGACCCCTTCATTATATACTCTGTTGTACATTACATACTCCTGACCCCTGCACCATATACTCTGTTTTACATTACATACTCCTGATCCCTGCACTATATACTCTATGTCAGGGATACGCAATTAGAGGACCTCCAGCTGTTGCAGAACTACAAGTCCCATGAGGCATAGCAAGACTGACAGCCACAAGCATGACACCCACAGGCAGAGGCATGATGGAACTTGTAGTTTTGCAACAGCTGGAGGTCCGCTAATTGCATATCCTTGCTCTATGTTGTACATTGCATACTCCTGACCCCTGCACTATATACTCTATGCTGTACATTAGGGATGAGCTTCGAGTTCGGGTTGAACCCATGTTCGACTCGAACATCGCCTGTTCGGCTGTTTGGCGAATCTCGAACATTATGGGGCGTTCGCGCCAAATTCGAGTGGCGCGTCACGGCCCATAATTCACTGCAGCATCGCAGTGCATTGCTGGCTGATGATTGGCCAAGCATGCACTATAACCCGCATGCTTTGGCCAATAACAGCGCGCAAAAAACGGAGAGGCATAATTGGTCAAAGCCATGGTGGTTTTGGCCAATTATGTCTCAGGGGGTTTTGTACATGCCCCACACTATATAAGGCCGCCTCCGTGTCAGCCTTGTGTAGTGTGTTGCTGTGGTTAAAGAGAGAGAGAGAGATTACAGAGAGAGACAGTGTCATTTATTTTGAGTTAGATTATGCAGGCAGGCGAGTCAGTTAGCTGCAGTTACAGTGTGTAGAGGATATATATGCATCCTAGGTGTTGTGTATATATATTTACACACTGTATTCAGTTTAGCTAGATCCGTTCCTGTTATTCTCTATATTGTGACAGGCAGGCAGGTGATTGTGCTAGCTGCAGTATTTCACTTGGTGTACTGTGTCCTTTGCACAGCGTGTACCTGAATACAATTGGTGGTGTTCTCATACCAATACCACAGGCAGGGAGCTGCATTGATTTCATTTAGTGTACTCTGTCCTTTGCACAGCGTTCACCTAAAGCTACCTGATTACAATTGGTGGTGTTCTCATACCAATACCACAGGCAGGGATCTGCTTTATTTTCACTTGGTGTACTGTGTCCTTTGCACAGCGTTCACCTAAGGGTACCTGAATACAATTGGTGGTGTTCTCATACCAATACCACAGGCAGGGATCTGCTGTATTTTCAGTTAGTGTACAGGCTCTGCGTCTAGAGGCAACAGTGCTGGTCGTGGACACGGTGCATCCTCATGAGCGCGTGGCCATGGGACACGCGTATCCTTTTCGGCAGCTGGCCATGTTGAGCCACAACATGCCGAAAACTTGGTAGCGTGGATGACCAAGCCATCCTCATCCTCCTCATCCACTTTCACCCAGGCTCAGGGTACTTTGTTTGACAAAGAAGCTGCCAAAGCGGCCTCTTCCCTCGGCTCAATGGCATCAGTCACTCCTTCCCTAGCCCCACCATGTCCTCCTGAGGAGTCCCCCGAACTCTTTGACCACAGTGTTGCTCCAGGAGGATGCCCAGCGTTTTGAAGGCTCCGATTATGGTACCCAGCTAGAGGAAGGCAGTAACATGAGCCCAGAGAGAGGGGGTGCCCAACAAGGACATCAATCTGGCAGTCATGTTCCCCCAGCTGCAGCATACTGCCAGATTTGTTCTAGTGATGAGGAGGGAGGGGATGATGAGTTGACTGAATCGAAGTGGGTGCCTGATAGGAGGGAGGAGGCACATCTTCAACGAGGCAGGAAGCCCTCCAGGGGCCAGCTTAAGGGCAGCCAACCGACTGCTTCACACCGCAGTGTTCCGCATGTTCAGGGCGCAGCAGATCGCACCGTCGCTATTTGCAACATATGTCTGAAGCGTATCTCGTGTGGCCAAAACATGAGCCGCTTGGGCACCACGTGCTTGACCAGACATATGTCGACCTGCCATGCAGTCCATTGGCAAGCATACAAAAAAGACCCACACCAAAGAACAAAGCGGACCTCTCCTTGCTCCTCATCAGCTGGGATCTCCAACCCCACTATACCTTCAGTCCTCTCTGAAACCTGCACTGAGAGGAATGAAGGTGTAGAATTAGGTGTTTGAAAGCCAAGTACTTGCGGGCAATCTGCTATCGGTACACCAACGTCAGATTGTACCAGGCAAATTTCCCCAGCTGCTGCACCGCCTATCACACAGGAAGAGGAGGAGGAGGATTGTGTCAGCATGGAGGTGGAGCCTAGCACTCAGCATCAGCAGCAGTCTTCAAGGGATCAATTACAGTCCCAAGACACCCATGGACTTGTACGTGGCTAAGAGGAGGTGGCTGCGGATCATGTCGTCCTGAGTGACCCAGAGGACTCTGGACCGAATGCCTCAGCAAACCTAAGCTGCATGGCCTCCCTGATCCTGCAAAGCCTGCGGAAGGATCCTCATATTCGTGCTATCAAGGAGAGGGATCATTACTGGCTGGCAACCCTCCTTGATCCACGTTACAAGGGTAAGGTTGCGGACCTTATCTTGCCGTCGCAGAGGGAGCAGAGGATGAAGCATCTTCGGGAGGCCTTGCAGAAAGGTATGTGCAACGCATTCCCAGAGACTGGGAGATTACAAATTCCTGGTCCTGAACAACGTGTTTCTGAGGCTTCGGTCAGTCAAAGAAGGAGCGGTGGAGAAGGTGGCCGTCTGACTGATGCGTTCAGACAATTTTTTAGTCTGCAGCCCCAAGGTATGATCGGTTCCAGCAACCATTGCCAGCGTCTGGTTTACATGGTGCAGGAATACCTAGGGGCAAGATCAGACTTGGACACCTTTCCCACCGAAAATCCTCTGGGTTACTGGGTCTTGAGGTTGGATCACTGGCCAGAGCTTGCACAGTATGCAATTGAGCTACTGGCCTGTCCTACATCCAGCGTTCTTTTGGAACGCACATTCAGTGCTGCTGGACGCTTTGTAACCAATCACAGGGTGCGCCTGTCCACCAACTCGGTCGATCGACTGACCTTCATAAAAATGAATCAGTCTTGGATCACCACCAGCTACCAAGCACCTGATGCTGATGTAACAGAATAATTTTCTTTGAAATGTCAGATCCCTTCAAGACTGCCTATGCTGATGCAGAGTGACTATCCTGTTATGCTGAGTGACTATCCTCTTCCTCCTCAATGATCATGCTGATAGCATGTAAGAACATTTTTGTTTCTGGGCACTGCCACCAGTGGCTAAGGCCCAATTTTTCAGCCCCTGTTTAACAGGGGCGTATAATTACAATATTTAATGCAATACTTTGCAGCAGCGTTCATTCCTGCGCTCCAACTAGAGTATCTGTGAGGGGTTTCAGTGTTGTGGCACCAGTGCCTAAGGCCCAATTTTTATGCCCCTGTTCAACAGGGGCATGTAATTACAATTCTTGATATAATATTTCACAGCAGAGCCCGTTCCAGCGCCCACCAAGAGTAACTGTGAGGACTTGCAGTGTTGTGGCACCAGCACCACCACCAGCAAACGCCCAATTTTTCTACCACTGCTCAACAATGGCATGTAATTACAATTCTTGATATAATTGTTCAAAGCAGGGCGTTCCAGCGCCCACCAAGAGTAACTGTGAGGACTTACAGTGTTGTGGCAACACCAACACCTAAGGGCCAAATTTCTGCAGAGTATATACGGCAGGCCCCTACTTTCAAACATCCAACTTACAAATGACTCCTACTTGCAAACGGAAGGAGACAACAGGAAATGAGAGGAAATCTACCCCTAGGAAGGGAAATTCTCTCCTGTAAGAGTTAATATGGGGAAAAAGGTGTCTCCTCTCCACTGATGCTTTATCACCAATCCTTGTTTCACTAAAAAAACCAAATTTTCAAAAAACATTTGTCATTGGGACTGAAAGTGAGGTGAAATCTTCTGAACAGGTGCACAGACAGCAAAACAAATGTTACAGGGGTGATAACCCTTCCCTATGTTTTCCAAAAAGCTAAAAAATAGATTTTTTGGCTGGAGCTACACTTTAAAAATGTACCAGTTCAAAATTACAAACAGATTCTACTTACCTACAGTCCGTTTTGTTTGCACCCCCTGTATACTGCTGTTCAGAGTATATAGGGCCTGGGGGCCCCATGCGGGGTTCCCCTTAATATCCATACAAGACCAAAATGGGCTGGGGGGGGGTACCCATGCCATTTTTTCAATGATTTTCATCCATATTGCTGGGACCAGACATTACATTAAAGCCGTAAGCAGTTTTAAATTACTTTTTTTCCTTTAGAAATGTCATTTTGTGCAGGGACAGTTCTAAACACGGGAAAAACGTACCACTTCACAGGCATACTTTAGATACCCCCCCCCCCCCCAGGTATGATATTTAAAGTAATATTTCACCTTTTTTTCACTCTAAGCATCATTAAAATCACTGCTCCCCAAAAAAACGCCAGTTTTTAAAACTTTTTTTTGCATTGATACATGTCCCCTGGGGCCGGACCCGGGTCCCCAAACCCTTTTTAGGACAATAACTTGCATATTAGCCTTTAAAATTAGCACTTTTGATTCCGAACGTTCGAGTCCCCTAGACTTTTACGGGGTTCGAAAGTTCGTGCAAACTTTTGGTCCGTTCGAATGTTCTGGTGCGAACCGAACCGGGGGGGTGTTCGGCTCATCCCTAGCTGGGACCAAATTTCTTTCTACGGTTTAGCAACTGGGGTAGGGAAATTTGCCTGCTAAAATCGGATGTTGGTGTACCGCTAGCAAATTGGCCGCAAGTACTTGGGACACTTATTGCTATACCTTCATTCCTCTCAGTCCAGGTTTCTGAGAAGACTGGAGGTATAGTGAGGTTGGAGATCCCAGATGAGGAGCAGGGAGAGGTCCGGCTTGTTCTTTGATGTGGGTCTTTTAAGTGCTGTTGCCAACGGACTGCATGAGAGGTCGTCATGTCTGGTCAAGCATGTGGTGCCCAAGCAGCTGCTGTTTTTGCCGCGCTTGATCCGCTTCAGACATAAGGTTGCTAACAGCAACAGTGCGATCTGCTGCACACGTGTCAAAAAAGGCCAACACCAAAGAACTTTTCAAAATAAGCGGGGAGTCAGCAGCGCCCTGCACTTGCGGAGCTCTGCTGTGTGATGCAATAGGGTGGCTGCCCTAAAGCTGCCACCTGGAGGGCATCCTGCCTGGTTGGAGATGTGCCTCCTCCTTCTTCTCCTCCTCCTCCTCCTCTCTTCTATCAGGGACCCAAGTAGAGTCAGTGACCTCATCATCCCCACCCTGCTCGTCACTGGAGCAAACTTGGCAGTATGCTGCAGCTGGGGGAACATGACTGTCAGTTTCATGTCCTTCTTGAGCATCCCCTCTCTCTAGGCTCACATTACTCCCTTCCTCAACCTGGGTACCATCATCGGAGCCTTCAAATCGCTGCGCATTCTCCAGCAGCATGTACCCGACACTGTGGTTAAATAGTTCGGGGGACTCCTCCATGCATGATGGTGGGGCTAGGGTAGGAGTGACTTTTGACATGGAGCCAATGGAATAGGCTGCTTTGGCAGCTGCATTGGCAGGCAAACTACCCTGAGCCTGGGTGATAGAGGATGAGGACAGCTTTGTTATCCACTCCACCAAATCTTCTGCATGTTCTGGCTCAATAACACAGCCAGCTGCAGGAAAAAAGGACAAGCATGCCCCATGGCCACTTGCTGGGGATGCACTGTGTCTAGGGTTGCCACCTTTTCCTCAAGCCAAAACCGAACACTTTAGCGTGCATGGGAAATTTTTTGGTGGTATACGCTATAGGATTTTAAAGACCTGGAGGAAAGCAATAATGCGTCACGCTTAGCGTAGATGGTAACTACTGGTCCCATCCACTGCTCCACTGACACTGTCCACTGCCCCACTGACACTGTCCACCTCCCTCCCCACAGATTCCCCTTCCCTTATATCGGTCCTCCCTCTATTAGTTCAGGGAACCCACCCATCAGTGTGCCCTGCCTCGAAAGACCCCCATTAGACTGCCTTACCTAGAGCTGCTTCAAGCCAGGAAGTGTGGGAGCTGGAGTTTGGGGGTGGAGCTCCTCTACTGTAGTGCTGTTTTCCTTCCTTCCACTGTGTGGGGAGCCTTGGGGAGAAGTGTGTCGGCAAGACACAGGATTCAGGACACATCCGAACTGGTGCACTCATTTACAGGGCTGCTGTTAGCAATTATTGGGGCCCCATGCAGCCATCCTCATGGGGCTCCCACCCCCTGAGGAGGGAAAGGGATGGGGGAGGGAGGTGAGAGAGAGGCGGTGGTGAGGGGGGGTGAGAGAGAGGACGAGGTGAGGGGGAGGTGAGAGAGAGATGAGGAAGTGAGAGAAAGAGAGAGAGAAGGAGGTGAGAGCGAGAGGAGGAGGTTGAGAGAGAGGCAGAGGAGGGGGAGCTGACACAGAGGAGGGGGGTGACACAGAGAAGAGGGGGGCTGACACAGAGGAGAGGGGGGCTGACACAGAGGAGAGGGGGGCTGACACAGAGGAGGGGGAGCTGACACAGAGGAGGGGGAGCTGACACAGAGGAGGGGAGGGGTGAGAGAGAGGAGGGGGTGACAGAGGAGGGGGTGCTGACAGAGAAGAGGGGGTGCTGACAGAGAGGAGGGGGTGCTGACACAGAGGAGGGGGTGCTGACACAGAGGAGAGGGGTGCTGACAGAGAGGAGGGGGTGACAGAGAGGAGGGGGTGACAGAGAGGAGGGGGGTGACGACACGGAGGAGGGGGTGACGACACGGAGGAGGGGGTGACGACACGGAGGAGGGGGTGACACAGAGGAGGGGGTGATACAGGAGGGGGCTGACAGAGAGGGGGGGTACTGAGAGGAGGAGGGTGACACAGAGGAGGGGGCAAGCTTATAGAGCGGATGAGACCTCAGAAGACAGACACACATCGTGAGGCAGGACTCCGGGAGCAAGCAGGCACGACTATCGAATCCACAGTCCAGCCCGCCCCCGCCTCCACACGTGACCAGCACCAGCCTTGCAGGGCCATTCACAAACCCCCATGTCTGCCGTCCGCCCCTCACATGGCCCGTTCGGCCAATCACAGGGCACCCGCTGGCTCAGAGCGCACCGCTGTGTGACACTGATAGCGGGCACTGGATCACGCGCGGCCGGGGACAGAGATCCGGCTGCCACTGGCCACAGGATGGTGGAATGTATGCCCGGGTTTCCAGCGGGTGGAAACCCGGGCACATGTGTCAAAACCCGTACTGTCCGGGTCAAAACCGGACAGGTGGCAACCCTAAACGTGTCCACGACCAGCACTGTTGGCTGTAGACACAGAGCCTGCTTGCCTTCTTTTAGTGGTCTGTGAGCGTCTGCCTCTCCTTGGTGGCCTTCCGGACACGATGTAAATTTTGTTTGGCAAAACCACACTACACTGTATTGTGTACTGTGTACATCACCAGAAAAGTAGTAGCAACTGCACTAGGGATGCACGGTATTGTGTACACCACCAGACGTCTAATAGCAACTATGGGTGCACTGTATGTATTGTGTACTGTGTACACCACCAGAAAAGTATGAGGAGAAGAAGTTATCTGGACTGCCGCACTCTGGTTAAACGCTTTATTAATGAAGAAAATTAAAATGCCAAAAAAATCCAAAACGAAATAAATAAACAAAATCCATCCAAAGGCAATCAAAGGTGAAGGGACATGCAGGGTGACAGCTAACGCGTTTCACATCAGGGTATGATGCTTACTCATAGCTAAAGTGTAAGTGACCAGAACTGTGTATATAAGGTGATCTGAGAAACCTCTCAACCAATGAGAGCTGTTGAACACAGTGGTAGAATATTAAGCACTAGTTTGGATCTATTACACTCCGTGTTTGTGAAGCACCTGTTAAATGCCAAAACCATTAATGAGAATTGGCACGTAAGATCTTACACATATGTGTAGAGTGCATAAAGGTATGTGAAAACTGAGTGAAAAGGAGTAAAAACTCCAGATCGAAAAAGATATTAGATATATATGTGACTGCTTAACGCAGGACAAGTGCTTTGAACAATTGTTTTATCTATAACGTGAACAACTATATATGACACGTGTATGGTGCATCCGAAACAGGGATGCTATAATAGAATAAAGAGCAAAAACAAAACAAAACACAACAAAAAAACCCCAAAGTGCATGAGTAGTGTAAGTTGAAAAAAGTGGAAACTGGTCGGAACCGAAAAAGGGGTGAGCTGTACATAAATCTTAATATTGGCATTGAGTTCATGAAAATGAATAGAATAGATATGAATATGAATATAAATATCTAAAATCATAAATAATGAAAAAGATGAAAACAATAATAATAATAATGATTCTTTTTGTGTACAAAAACCTAGATGTCCCAAAAACTAGAATTAATACAACTAGATACTAAACATAAAACCACAATGAGTTAATGTTGTTGAGATGTATGTTAAAAATATGTGTGTTATTGTTATTTAACTATAGATAAAACTTATTCATCCTGTGTAACCATTCTGCATGTCTATTTGAGGAGGGGCAAGATTATTAAAGTGTATGTGTTAATCAATATATATGTCTGGTATTGATACTATAAGACATAAATTATGCTAACCTCCAAAAAGGCATGCAGATATAGTGGATGAATATGGAGGCGAACCCTACTTGCAATATATATACATATAGATGATCGAATCGAAACACACACATATATTTTGTATATGTGCAAGTTATCATTTTCTTATTTTATTTAATTAAATTCAAATTTCGTTTGATTGTTTAATTCTCATTTAATTTTATTTTTATTTTTTATTTTTATTTTTTATTTTGGTTTTTGACACACACGTGAATATTGTATATGAACTTTTTTAATTTATGACATGCCTGTCCAGTGGCAAAATGTGTCAAAAATATATATACAATATTGTGTGTGTTAAATGGCTGGGATCAGCTGTAACCAAAGCCATATTCGAAAAACAAGAAAAAAGAGAGGATTCCACTGTATATGAAGATTGAGCAAAAGATGAAAAACAACAGAAGGAAAAACTAAGCGATGGTAATGTCCTGTATTAATAAATCAAATAATTAGTACCAATTTTTTAATTCTTAATTTTAATTTTAATGTGGTTCAATTTTATACTTGCTTGAATAAGGGTTTTTGAGCAGGGCATGGATTCAAGTGTGGAGCCCAGGTGTGGAAAGAAATCCACACATGGGCCTCATCACTCCAATCGGGTGATGCAATGAGATCCAAGACAACAAAGTAACAGGATAGAAATGCCATGACCATGATCTATATGACTGTCATATGCATAATATCATAAGTATGTGAAACTGGTGTGGCATTTAAATCCTGTAAAACTGTAGAATGCGCAATGAGCCTTGTGTACAAGAATGAACACCTTAGATGATTTACAAAAAAGGTGGCTACAGCGGACAGCGGGTGCGGTGGAAAACAAAAAAGGGGAAAATGACCAAACATGATGGATTAATAAATTAATAAAAGTGGGAAATGTCCCACTCAAAATTCAATCCAGAAGGTCGTCTAGTATTTAGAATAAAAATCCACCGCACCACCAGAAAAGTAGTAGCAACTGCACTATATTGTGTACTGTGTACACCGCCTGAAATATATTAGAAAAAGTACACCAGGAATGGCCTGCAGTCAGATATAGGCTACACTGGATGCAGAGAGTGTGTGTGTGTGTGTGTGTGTGTGTATATGTATGTATGTGTGTGTATATATATATATATATATATATATATATATTGTGACAGCAGGAAGGTAAAGTCACCTGGTTGCATCCAGGGGGGTAGATATATTTCGCCCAGATTCAGGCTTTACGCCGACTTATACAACTAGGTGGAGAGTTGTATAAGGCTAGTGGGCTCATGGATGACTCATACCTCTAGGGAGAGTGTGGGGCGTCGTGCAGACAGAGATGAGGAGACCAGCTGAACCTTGTCAGCTCATTTAGGCCTCTATAAGAACTCCCAGCTTCATTAGATGTTAGCTGATGCCTGGAACCAGACCTGTGTGGACTGTCTAGGGAGAGTGAACCCCTGTGCGGTGAGACAAAGCCTGTGTGGCTATTTGCTTGGACATTTAAAACCAGGGACTTAGGGACTAGGACAGCACTAGGCTGATCCCAGTTGTTAGTTAGGAAACCTGTATGTTTAGTCAGAGGTCAACTTGACCAGGATTTATTTTGTTTATGTTTCTTTTGCTTTGCTGTGTTTTGTCACTGTAAATAGAAAATAAACCGCACCTTTTTTTGATTTTGAAAACCACAACCTCCGTTTGCTGGGCCTGTTTTGTGTGGGGAGCCCATCCCGGGGGTCACACACACCCGCTGCCGAGCTAACCCCCTCACAGTTGGTGGAGAACCAGTGGCAGTTTTTTTTTAAGCCAGCATGGAGGAGATACTGAAGCAGCTGGCTCTAGCAAATGCCAATCAACAGCAGACAAATGCAGGTTTGCAAAGGAGCCTTGCAGCCCAGCAGCAGACAAACGCAACTTTGCAACAGAGTCTGGAGGCTCAGCAACGAGCCCAGCAGCAATCTGAGGCCCGCTTCATAGACCTGTTGCAGAAGCAAGAGCAGAGATTACAACAACAGATGGAAGCAGTAATGCAGCAACGTCCGCAGACCAGTGAGGAAAGCCGTCCCACTAATACCGCGTCCTTTGGGGTGAGTCGTTTATTGACAAAAATGACTGGAGAGGATGATCCAGAGGTATTTTTGACCACATTTGAAAGGACCGCTGAAAGAGAAAAGTGGCCTGAGGAGCAGTGGGCTGGACTGGTGGCTCCTCTGTTAACTGGTGAATCGCAGAAAGCTTACTATGACCTAGAGCCTAACCAAGCAAAAGACTATGTGATGCTGAAATATTGGCAAGGCTGGGTGTCACCCAGGCTGTCCGGGCTCAGCGTGTGCATAACTGGACTTTCCAGCTTGGAAAACCCCCCAGGTCTCAAATGTATGATCTCATTCACCTGAGCAGAAAGTGGCTACAGCCAGAGACTTTGTCCGCACCAAAGATTGTGGAACGTGTTGTAATGGATCGGTTTTTGAGAGCTCTTCCTACTGCCATCCAAAAGTGGGTAAGCCATGGAGACCCAGAGACGGCCGATGGTCTTGTGGATCGTGTGGAGAAATACTTGGCTACAGAGAACCTGACGGCCTCTTCCAGAGACACTCGGACTTTCCACCCTAAGACCAGACCATCCCCAGGGGCGGATAAGAGGATTCCAAGGGGTGAGGGTGGAGAGAGTGAGAGGGTGGGAGCTCTACCCCAAGTTTGGCGAGAACAGCCTGGGAAATCAGCGGCTCAAGAGGCGGCAAGAAGGATCGTTTGCTACCGCTGCCGGCAAGCGGGACATATTGCAGCCAATTGCCCGGTTGTGGAGGAACCCATGCAGTGTGACTTTCTGACAGGCAGACGTCAGTCGCTGTGTGCGACAGTCGCATGCACTGCCATTCGAGGAACTGAGAAACATTTATGCAAAATGTGTGTTAATGGTAGAAATGTTGTGGTATTGCTGGATTCAGGTAGCCTTGTGACCCTGATAAAGGCTGAGTTAGTTAAAACAGAGGTCTCTGGGAATAGCAAGGTAGCTGTTATTTGTGTGCATGGGGACACCCGAGAGTATCCAGTGACTACAGTGTGTTTCGAGACCCCCAAAGGTACCCTCTCTCATCCAGTGGGCTTAGTATCTCAGTTACCGCATGACGCCATTGTGGGAAGGGATTTTCCGAAGTTCTGGGAACTGTGGGATGATCCTGAGCCCCTCACTGGTGCCCCTATGTACCAGGAATGTGATAGCCAGAACTCCCCTGAGAGTGGTGAGGACTCTCCGGAATTTCCCTTATCAGTATTGGCAGGGGAGACTCAAGAAACTGGAGAGGAGCCCACCTCCTCAGACGAAAACCTACCGTCTGTGGAGTTTTCTGATCTTGAGGTTCACAGGGAAAACTTTGCCACAGAACAGTTGAAAGACCCCGCCCTAATAAAGGCACGGGAAAACGTAGTGAAAATAGATGGCGAGTTAGTGAACCCAGATAATACCTGCACTTACCCATACTTCAGCATAGAGAAGGACCTACTGTATCGGGTGGCAAAAAGGGCAGAAGAAACCGTTGAGCAGCTTGTGGTGCCCAAACCTTACAGGAAGTTGGTGTTGGAGTTGGCCCATGGGCACATTCTTGGAGGTCATCTGGGGACAGAGAAAACCCGAGAGAGGGTATTACAGAGATTCTATTGGCCGGGGGTGATGAAGGACGTAGAAAATTATTGTTCCTCCTGCCCTGTGTGTCAGAGGTTGGCCCCGATGCCACATTTCCGTAGCCCGCTGGTCCCTCTACCCATCATTGAGGTCCCGTTTGAGAGGATCGCCATGGATTTGGTAGGTCCTATAATCAAGTCCGCTAGGGGGCACCAGTACATATTAGTTATAATGGACTATGCCACCCGTTATCCAGAAGCGATCCCTCTCCGAAATACCTCGGCCAAAACCATAGCCAAAGAGCTATCTCTTGTTTTTAGCCGGGTGGGTATTTGTAAAGAACTGCTTACGGACCAAGGTACACCCTTTATGTCCCGGGTTATGAAAGAGCTGTGTAAATTGTTCAAAGTGACGCAATTGCGTACGTCTGTGTATCACCCCCAAACCGATGGGCTGGTTGAAAGATTCAACAAAACCCTAAAACAAATGTTGAAGAAAGTGGTGGATAGAGATGGAAAGGATTGGGACTGTTTACTTCCTTATTTGATGTTTGCTATTAGGGAGGTGCCCCAATCCTCTACGGGATTCTCCCCCTTTGAGTTACTGTATGGGAGACACCCAAGAGGGCTGTTGGATATTGCCAAGGAAACTTGGGAAAGTGAGAGTTCTCCCCACAGGAGTGTGATTGAGCATGTCGCCCTGATGCAAGATCGAATTGCACAGGTAATGCCCATCGTGAAGGAACATTTGGCCCAAGCGCAGTTAGCACAGCAGAGAGTGTACAACCGTGGAGCCAAGACCCGTACCTTTTCCCCGGGGGATAGGATACTGGTACTTGTCCCTACGGTTGAAAGTAAATTCCTTGCCAAATGGCAAGGCCCCTACGAGATAATGGAAAAAGTGAGCGAAGTGAATTACAAGGTCAGACAACCAGGAAGGCGAAAGCCCGAACAGATCTATCACGTTAATCTGTTGAAAGCCTGGAGGGATAGAGAGTCCCTAGTCGCAGACACTTGGTCACCAGCTCAAACTGGTTGCGTGATTCCTGAGGTTGGAATAGCAGCCACCTTGTCACAACCCCAACAACAGGAGGTTAAGGAGTTTGTGCTTCGCAGCAAGGAGGAGGCCAAATATCTTGGGTACACCATTGGGAGGGGAGTAATAAAACCCCAACTCAACAAAGTCGAGGCCATCCAGAGTTGGCCACGTCCCAACAGCAAGAAGCAGGTACGAGCCTTTCTGGGAATCGCTGGGTATTATCGGCGATTCATTCCCCACTTTGCTTCTAAGGCTGTGCCCCTAACCAACCTGACGAAGGGGAAAGGGTCGGTCATGATTAAATGGACCCCCGAGGCTGAGGCAGCATTCCAATTCTTGAAACAAGCCTTATGTAGCCAGCCAGTGTTGTACTCACCCGACTTCTCTAAAGACTTTGTCGTACAAAGTGATGCGTCAGATGTGGGGTTAGGAGCAGTATTGTCCCAGGTCTGGAACGGGGAAGAGCACCCAGTCATTTACCTCAGCAGGAAGTTGAAGTCCCATGAGGTAAATTACACCACCGTTGAAAAGGAGTGTTTAGCGGTGAAGTGGGCTCTAGATTCCCTTCGGTACTACCTGCTAGGTAGGCACTTTGACATGGTTACGGATCACGCTCCGTTAAAGTGGATGGCTCAAAACAAGGAAACAAATAGAAGAGTGAATAGGTGGTTCCTGGCCCTCCAGGAATTCAACTTCACAGTAAAGCATCGCCCTGGCGTTCAAATGGGGAATGTGGATGCTTTGTCTCGAGTACATGAATGCCTGATTGCTGGTGTTCCAACCCCGAGGTTAAAACAAGAGGGGGGGGTATGTGACAGCAGGAAGGTAAAGTCACCTGGTTGCATCCAGGGGGGTAGATATATTTCGCCCAGATTCAGGCTTTACGCCGACTTATACAACTAGGTGGAGAGTTGTATAAGGCTAGTGGGCTCATGGATGACTCATACCTCTAGGGAGAGTGTGGGGCGTCGTGCAGACAGAGATGAGGAGACCAGCTGAACCTTGTCAGCTCATTTAGGCCTCTATAAGAACTCCCAGCTTCATTAGATGTTAGCTCATGCCTGGAACCAGACCTGTGTGGACTGTCTAGGGAGAGTGAACCCCTGTGCGGTGAGAAAAAGCCTGTGTGGCTATTTGCTTGGACATTTAAAACCAGGGACTTAGGGACTAGGACAGCACTAGGCTGATCCCAGTTGTTAGTTAGGAAACCTGTATGTTTAGTCAGAGGTCAACTTGACCAGGATTTATTTTGGTTATGTTTCTTTTGCTTTGCTGTGTTTTGTCACTGTAAATAGAAAATAAACCGCACCTTTTTTTGATTTTGAAAACCACAACCTCCGTTTGCTGGGCCTGTTTTGTGTGGGGAGCCCATCCCGGGGGTCACACACACCCGCTGCCGAGCTAACCCCCTCACAATATATATATATATATATATATTGAATACACTGCAGCTAACTGAATAACCTGCCTGCCTTCCTGCTCAATCTAAATCACACTATCTCTCCGTCCACACCAGCAACACACTACACAGGGCCGACGTGCAGGCAGCCTTATATAGTGTGGGGTGCGGACTTAGTCCCCCTGAGCTGTCTTAGCTGAGGGCGCTGAGATTAGCCAAAGCATGCAGGTCATGGTACATGCTTTGGCCAATCATCATACAGCAATGCACTGCGATCTCACAGTGAATTATGGGGCATTACGCGGCAGTCGAATTTGCCGCAAACGCCCCATAATGTTTGTTTTCGAAAAACGGGCGAATGCCCGATGTTCGAGTCAAACTCATGTGGCATATAAAGCTCACAACACCCTTCTGGAACTCGGCCGGAATACTCTCCTTCCATTATATCAGGGCATATGTGCAGTCTTCTTCCAACTCATGTTTCAGGTCCAAGAGGTAGGACCCCTTTTTCAGAGCGACCTTCCTCATCAACTAATCAAACATATTCGCCAGCACACCAAGGATCGTTCAATTAGGTTCAAAAAGGTTTTATTACTAAAAAAATTCCATCACAAAGGTGCAACGTTTCGGAGTCGCGTAGGACCCCTTGCCTGACGAAGGGGTCCTACGCGACTCTGAAACGTTGCACCTTTGTGATGGATTTTTTTTAGTAATAAAACCTTTTTGGACGTAATTGAACGATCCTTGGTGTGCTGGCGAATATGTTCGATTCTTTGATGTTTCCAGGACCCATCTGGTAATCGTTGCAGCACCCACCATCTTATAGGAGCCATTTTACCAGGAACGTGTGCGATTGGAATATTGATCAGACTTCCTCATCAACTGCCATACCTCCCTGTCAAACCACCGGACACCTGGTAATCTCAGAACTATGATTTGCTCTGGCCGACTCCCATACTCCTGACTCCACTGTGCGGCTGTGGCTGAGTCTATGGTCTCTTTCACTCTGGACGCATCAACTGATCTGCTCGGGTGCCCCAGATTGGGTATCTCGTGGGACCTCCAAATGTAGCCGTACCCCCATGGGGGCTGCTGATTGACTCTATACCCCACTGCCCACCCCGACTCTGCAGACCCTCTCTTACCTCTGACACCTTGGGTTCCATTGTAAAATACCACATTAGTAATGAGAAACTCAGACAAAGTCACTGAACCACTCAAAGAACGTTTACTATGGTAAAAGATAACACAATGGAATGGTACGAATAAACACTGAATGAACACAGGTTATGATTGACAGGTATTTGTTCAACACAATAATATTATATACTTGTACCCAGTAACAACCTCATGAGGGTATATGTGAACAGGTGCACAGGGAGATAGATCTTTTTTTTTTTTTTTTGTAAAATCTTTTTATTGAAGTTTTATAAAACATACACACATTTTGCCCACACGTAGGCACAACATCTGCCCACGTAGGGGCCATTACCCTGTTTCGGCATCAGACCGCCACAAGGCAACAAATAACATATACACTTAACTTAACCTATACTATAACCCCAAGCTTGGGGAGAGGGTTCATTCAAGATAAGTCATGCTCAAAGTGAAATTGATAGAGGAAGGCAACCTGGAAACAGCATTTGGGTTAATAGAGCGATATTCCAACGATACAGTAGGAGTCTAGGCAGTGGTCACTGTATCACTTGCCATGCTTCTGTCATCTAGCCAACAACTCCACACCTTTTCAAATTTGTGCAGACAACCTCTGGACAAGTACGTGGCTCTATACAGGGGCAAACTGGCATTAACTAAGCTTTTCCAGAATTTAACAGAGGGGGGAGACGATTGTTTCCAGTTCATTGTAATGGCTTTGCGCGCATAGTACAATAGCAGGGATATGAGTGTTTTTCTGGCTCTGAGCATTGGCAGTTGATCAACCAGTCCTAGCAAACAGTATATGGGCTCACATGGGATGCAAGTCCCAGTGGCCTTAGTGATCACCCATAGCACTTCACTCCAATACTGTACAATTGCTGGGCAAGCCCAGAAAATGTGGAAGAAACCCCCTGGCCGGTAGGAGCAGCGCCAGCACTCCGGAGAATGCTCCGGTGACATCTGGTGCAGCCTATGAGGTGTATAGTGAGCTCTGTGCACAATTTTATATTGGACTAATTTATCCCTCGCTGAGATCAGGGGGGAGAAGGGAAAATCCCAAACCTCCCTCCAGTCGTCCGCGTCCAGCCCCGGTATGTCCTCCACCCATTTCCTGCGGAGGGAAGACAGCTCGGGGATAGCAGCAACCAGCAGGGATCCATAGATCTGAGACGCGGGTTTCTCCAGGCCCTTCACCCGGATGGTAGATTCCAGCTCTGAGTATGCCAGTTCAACTGGCCTGCCCAAAAATTGGCACCTGAAGGCATGTGCAATTTGGAGATATCTAAAGTGGGCTCGGTCAGGTACGTTAAATTTAGCACATAAAGTGTGAAAGGGGGTGAGATCTCCGTTGGTGATGATATGTTTGAGGGTCAGTATTTTATACTTGGCCCAGGCCTGCGGATCGGGGATAGTGTGGAATTGCAATAGGTTGGGATTCAGCCACAGGGGGGTGTGAGGAGACCAAGAGTTCGGCTGGGGTGCCCTTAGTGCCTCACCCGCCCTCCATGCCCGCATAGTGGTACGCATGGAAGGGGTGAGATTGTGAGGCGTTTTAGGCCCCCTGAATAGCAGCCCCTCCAGGGACCCCACTATGGCTGCCTCCAGCACCGTCGCAGAGTTGGTCAGGTCCGGTCTCAGCCACCAATGGGCGGTCACAAGCTGAGTGGCCAAATAATACTTGTAACAATCAGGGAGAGCCAAGCCTCCACTGTCCACAGGCCTGGTCAAGGTGGAATATTTGAATCTAGGTGGCCTGCCCCCCCAAATAAAGGAAAGGAAGAGTTGCCTGAGGGAATTAAAGAAGACTTTAGTCAGCCAGTGAGGGGAGTTCCGAAAAATGTACGTGAGTTTAGGGAGGACTTTCATTTTTATCAGGTTAATACGCCCGATGAGAGAAAGGGGGAGATTACTCCACGCCTTAAGTTTGGCTTTAATGGTCACCAGGACAGGGTCGAGATTGAGCCGCACAAAATCCCCAGTCTCTCTTGAGATAATAATTCCCAAGTAGGTGAACTGCTCAACCCACTGAAGCGGGAGAGAGGAGGGTGAGGAGGACCTGGCCCCCGCATCCACTGGAAACAATTGCGACTTGTGCCAGTTCACCCTCAGCCCCGTGAAAGCGGCGGAGGCATCAATGATACCAAGTGCGCCCCGCAGAGAGTCACCAGCGTCATTCAGGAACAGGAGCATATCGTCCGCGTAGAGAGCCACTCTCTCCTCCAGCCAGCCCACCCTAAGACCACGGACCTCGGCCGAGCTCCTAAGGGCCTCAGCAATAGGCTCCACGGCCAGGGCGAAGAGAGCCGGGGAGAGAGGGCATCCCTGTCTGGTGACCCTCTGCAGGGGGAACGGAGGAGACAGGGAGCCATTCAGCTTAATGCGTGCCGTAGGACCAGTGTAAAGTGTGCGTATCCAACCTATAAATTTTAACGGGAACCCCATTCGTCTAAGCACCTCCCACAGATAGACCCATTCCACTGTGTCGAATGCCTTCTCTATATCCAAGGTGGCAATGGTTCTAGTACCCTGGTTAGTATGGGGGGCATGTATATTAGTGAATAATCTGCGTATGTTAATGTCTGTAGATCTACCGGGCATAAAGCCCGTTTGGTCGGAGTCAATCAGGGATTTGCAATTTGGAGATATCTAAAGTGGGCTCGGTCAGGTACGTTAAATTTAGCACATAAAGTGTGAAAGGGGGTGAGATCTCCGTTGGTGATGATATGTTTGAGGGTCAGTATTTTATACTTGGCCCAGGCCTGCGGATCGGGGATAGTGTGGAATTGCAATAGGTTGGGATTCAGCCACAGGGGGGTGTGAGGAGACCAAGAGTTCGGCTGGGGTGCCCTTAGTGCCTCACCCGCCCTCCATGCCCGCATAGTGGTACGCATGGAAGGGGTGAGATTGTGAGGCGTTTTAGGCCCCCTGAATAGCAGCCCCTCCAGGGACCCCACTATGGCTGCCTCCAGCACCGTCGCAGAGTTGGTCAGGTCCGGTCTCAGCCACCAATGGGCGGTCACAAGCTGAGTGGCCAAATAATACTTGTAACAATCAGGGAGAGCCAAGCCTCCACTGTCCACAGGCCTGGTCAAGGTGGAATATTTGAATCTAGGTGGCCTGCCCCCCCAAATAAAGGAAAGGAAGAGTTGCCTGAGGGAATTAAAGAAGACTTTAGTCAGCCAGTGAGGGGAGTTCCGAAAAATGTACGTGAGTTTAGGGAGGACTTTCATTTTTATCAGGTTAATACGCCCGATGAGAGAAAGGGGGAGATTACTCCACGCCTTAAGTTTGGCTTTAATGGTCACCAGGACAGGGTCGAGATTGAGCCGCACAAAATCCCCAGTCTCTCTTGAGATAATAATTCCCAAGTAGGTGAACTGCTCAACCCATTGAAGCGGGAGAGAGGAGGGTGAGGAGGACCTGGCCCCCGCATCCACTGGAAACAATTGCGACTTGTGCCAGTTCACCCTCAGCCCCGTGAAGGCGGCGAAGGCATCAATGATACCAAGTGCGCCCCGCAGAGAGTCACCAGCGTCATTCAGGAACAGGAGCATATCGTCCGCGTAGAGAGCCACTCTCTCCTCCAGCCAGCCCACCCTAAGACCACGGACCTCGGCCGAGCTCCTAAGGGCCTCAGCAATAGGCTCCACGGCCAGGGCGAAGAGAGCCGGGGAGAGAGGGCATCCCTGTCTGGTGACCCTCTGCAGGGGGAACGGAGGAGACAGGGAGCCATTCAGCTTAATGCGTGCCGTAGGACCAGTGTAAAGTGTGCGTATCCAACCTATAAATTTTAACGGGAACCCCATTCGTCTAAGCACCTCCCACAGATAGACCCATTCCACTGTGTCGAATGCCTTCTCTATATCCAAGGTGGCAATGGTTCTAGTACCCTGGTTAGTATGGGGGGCATGAATATTAGTGAATAATCTGCGTATGTTAATGTCTGTAGATCTACCGGGCATAAAGCCCGTTTGGTCGGAGTCAATCAGGGATTTTATTACTACGTTGAGTCTAGTGGCCAATAACTTGGTCAAAATTTTAAGATCACAGTTGAGAAGTGCAATTGGCCTGTATGAGGCGCATAACTTAGGGTCTCTATTAGGCTTTGGAATGAGAACTACATGGGCTTCTCTCATAGAGGGCGGCAAGGAGTCTTGATTCAAGCAAGCTTGAAACATCTGAGCTAGTTTGGGGGCGAGCAATTCTGCGTGGGCCCTATAGTACTCAATGGGCAGGCCGTCCGGCCCTGGGGGTTTTACCTGCCGGAAAAGATTTAATGGCCAGTGTGACCTCTTCTGGGGTGATCTCCGAGACAAGGAGCTGCCTCTCTGTGTCAGAGAGCCACCCCAGGGCCAACGTGTCCAGCAGGGAGATCATAGGCATAGGATCAAACCCGTCAGGAAGTGAAGAGACATAAAGAGAGGTGTAAAAAGTGTTGAATGCAGACAGAATATCCTCCTGAGAGGTGGCTAAAACGCCATCTGCCGTGAGGATCTCCGATATAACCGCTGAGGGCCTGTCCTGCTGCGCTAGCATCGCCAGCAGTTTGCTATTTTTGTCTCCATGTTCAAAGTATGCCTGTCTGCTACCCTGTATACCAAGTCTAGTGGCATCTGAAACATGGAGATGTAGTTCTCGCCTAAGCGATGACAGGTGTTCAAAATTGGAAACCGTTGGCGAGGCTGAATACTGATTCAGTGCCTCGTCCACCCTACGCTGCAGGTCAGATACCCCGTCTCCCAGTTCCGCCTTTACCGCCGCCACAGCTGAGATATACTGACCCCTGCTATGAGCCTTGGAGGCGTCCCAGGTCATCTCCAGAGAAGCCGACCCCGCATTGTGCGCCCAATATTTCCCCAGGGGGGAGAGAACTCTGTCTTGAACAGCATCGTTGTTGATCCAATGGGGCTGTAACCTCCAAAGGGCATTGTTCCGCGACCTGGTGGTCCTAATGGTCAATTTAAGGGGGTGATGGTCAGAGAGGCCAGAGGGGAGATAACATGCCTCTTGAACGTTAGCCAGCATGGTGGAATTAGCAAAAGCCAGATCAATGCGGGAGGAGGTTCGAAATGTGGTCGAAAAACATGAGTACGTTCTATCTTGGGGATGAAGCCACCTCCATGCCTCCTGGAACTCCGTGGCCTGAGCCCACGTTCCGAGATCAGAGTTAAAATTGGATTGGGGGGAAGGCCTGTCCAGGTCACGGGACAGCGTAGCATTAAAATCTCCCATGAACAGAACCTGCGCTGGGCAATGCGGAGCCAGCCTCTCATAGAGAGTGTACAGAGTCTGTATCTGACTGGGGGGAGGCAGATAGACACTCACTATGACATACTTTTGGGTATATACACTCAGAACTACCATAACGAATTTTCCCTGGGGGTCCAGATGAACATCGTGAATCACACATGGTACACATTTGCTAATCAGGATAGACACCCCACGAGAATATGAAGAGTAGGTCGCATGAAGCGCCCTCTGCACCCAGGGCTTCTTCAGAGCCAGAACCTTGCTGCCGGTTAAATGTGTCTCCTGCAGTAGCACTATGTGGGGATTATGCATTTTCAGATATTGGAATAAGAGTGACCTCTTAAACTTCGAGTTGAGCCCCCGAACATTCCACGACAGAACGGTCAGGAGCTCAGCATCCGGAGGAGCCATCAAGGAACACCAGGGGGAAATAGAAGCAGGATGAGACCATTAACCCAACACATATAAGTAAACACAGCATTGGCACACCTATTCAATAGGGTCAGAGACCCATAAAGTAATTGAGCAACACAATAATTATCTGGACCTTCATAACATTTAAACCCTCCTCCCCAGAACATAAAATACCCTACCCAAACACCATACAAACCTAGCGTCAAGGGCCAAAAAAAAAGGGGCCCCAGAGCCATAAAAACTGATGCAGGGTTTTGTCCCATAACTGAGAAAAACATGAAATCTTTAGGTCACTGCGACCCCAAGAAGTCGGCCCGTAGGACCGCAGGTGAGGGAGAAGTTTCCGGGGAAGTCCGCCTCGACTCTGGGTGGGGGTCCAAGGTGTGGAAAGGGGAATAACTTGGGTCACCTTGGTTCATGAGCGAGGCAGTTCGGTAGTTGCCGTTGGAGCTCCTTAGGCAGGAGTGAGTGGTAGTCCAATCAGCCGAAGTGAACATTTATGTAGATGGAACAAAGGTGGAAGCCAGCAGGGATAAGCAGGATTGGGGGCACAGAAGGGGGCAGTGCTGGGATTCATCAGGAGACAGGAGAGATGTTCATTGATGGGATAGTTGATGCACATCTGTTCCCTGCCGGGTGAATTCCACCATTGGTCCTCGGCTTTATATAGTTAACGGGCGTCTAGCCACGCCGCTGCCGCCTCCGGGGTGTCAAAGAAATGAGTGTCGCTACCGTCGGTGATGCGCAGTCTGCTGGGATACAACAGGCCAAAGCGTATTCCCCTCTCCCGGAGCCGGCGTCTCACATCAGTGAAGGACTTGCGACGCTGCTGTACCTCCTGAGAGAAGTCTGGGAAGAAAAGTAGTCTGGTATTCTCATACTTAATGTCAGGCATGGCTCGTGCCGCCGCAAGAATGCGGTCCCGGTCCCGGTAGTTCAGCATTCGTAGCAGGAAGGGGCGCGGAGGGGTCCCAGGTCTCGGAGGGAGCGGCGGAACCCTATGGGCTCTTTCAACCACAAAGGTAGATGCCGGGGCACCCAGGTCAAACAGGGTGGTCAGTAATTGCTCAGTAAATTCAGCAGGCCTAGGGCCCTCGGCCCTCTCGGGCAGTCCAATTATGCGGATGTTGTTCCGCCTGAGGCGGTTCTCGGTGTCTATTGCGCGCTCCTGCAGCGCTTTCACTTGAATTTGGAGGGCCCGTATCTCCCTGGAGTCCGATCAGACCGTGTCCTCCACCACGGAGACCCTGTCCTCCACCTCTGCGATGCGAGAGCGAAATTTATCCATATCTTGACGGAGAAGACCGACATCCACTGTCAAAAAATCAATCTTAGATGTCAGAGTTTCCTTACAGGATGTGATGGCTGCCAGGATCTCCACTCCCGTGGGTGGCGCCGCCACCCCCGACTCCGCAGCCATCTGTGTATTGGCCGCCATCCCAGCCGAGGATCGCCGTGGAGACGAGACAACCGCTGACGGGGGTATGTGAGGAGCCTTCGGGCCCTTATTTGTGGAGTAGCGGGTCTTAGGGCGGCCCATCCAAGCCTTACCCCAAGATTAGGGAAAGTTCAGGGGGGGGAGGGGTTCGTGGGCAGGGGGCTCAGTCCAAAGGGAAGGATGGAGGCCACAGCAGTGACAGGGTGGAGAGGTGCAGGAGCGGGGCAGCCCCCCCCCCCCCCGCAGTATTGTGAAGCAGTCAGTCACCCAAGGATCCCAGGAGGAGGGGAGGTATACCGGTGGATGGGGCCGGTACTGGAGGCCAGAAGATGGCCGCAGGCTGCAGGTGTGGGTGCGGTGGAGCAGCCCTCCGAGAATCGTCGGATGCACTGCCAACCCCCCCCCCCCCCCACGGATGGTGGCTCAGGAGGACGTGACTGTCCGCCGCGCGTCCCGCGGCACAAAGAAATCGAGGACGGAGGCTGCTGAAATTGCGGTAGGCCGCAAGATGGGTGTAGGCCGCGGGCCTGGGCAATCAGCTTCCCGAGGCCCCCAGGCGATCACAGCGCAGGTCCGGAGCACCCTCCCCACCGCTGGTGCCATCGGTGTGCGTGGATGAGGCACCTCCAACCCCGCGAACCACGGCAATTGAGTCCAGAGGCTTCGAGAGTGACAGCAGGCCGCAAGATGGCGGCGGGTCCCGGGAGCACAGAGCCAGCCGCGAGTCCCGGTATCGGCACGATCGGGTGACCAGGGCCGAAAATACAGGTTGTGGCCAAGGCAGAGGACTGTCAGGAACCCGCAGGGTAAGTTTGAGGGCTCACCCGGGCGGTGGGAAGGCAGGATGGCAGCAGATTATGTCAGGATGTGTGGAGCTCCTCAGCAACACGTCTTCCTTGCTCTACATCCGGACACGCCCCGGGGAGATAGATCTTTAATACCTTTTAACACATGTATTGAATACCTTCCCACTGAGGCCTCAGCACACAGACTAATCTACTAAGAGAATGCACAACAGTGAATACAGTAATACAATACAAGTTCTAACTATATCTCACTAAATGGCTTCCTCTAGGTTGCAGCTCAGAGCACTTCTCCAATGTAGAGCAGTAAGCTTTGTAAAGGAATAAAGCAGTGAATGTTCCTCAATTTCACTGCACGGTTGAGTTGTGTAATTATTTGTAATCCAAGAGAAACAGAGGAAAAGCAATGACTGTAGAAATAGGATGCTATGGATTCCTTAGCTGAAGAACTATTCCCACTTGTAATTTCTTTAATAGGTGAGTAATACAGTACTAACCTTACAGCATGGGGGAAAGGAAAGCAAGGCCCCAAAGTCTGGTTGTAAGATGCTCAGGTGCAGCAGATCCACAGCTGTGGAACTACAGGTCTCAGCAGCAGTCTGTAGGAAAGAAACTCACTCAGCAATACTGCAGTCACTACTTAGATAGGCAGGTGCCCTCTCACCACTGTGGATCCCAGCTGGCTGACAGACTACGTCCGGAATCCCCTCCTGGTGCTTCCGTCAGTGAAGATGGCTCCACCACGCCGTGCTGCCACTCCAGATGGGCAGGAAGGCAGATGGCCCCAAATAGGGTGACCACGTGTCCCAGATTGCCAGGGACAGTCCCACATTTTGCAGATCTGTCCCGGGTCCCGGGCACCTTCATTCCGAGACAACACAGTGTCCCTGAATGAAACTGACACAGCCACCCCCCTGGGCCAATCTGATGCCCCCCAAAAAGGCCACCGCCTCGCCACTTCTTTACTCATTAACAGTACGTGTCCTGGCCAACCGAAGCCCCAGCATTCTGAGCGTAGGAGGATTTAACTTCCTCCTCCTCCTCCCTTGCCCCTAGTGCTTTAACTCCACCCATCTCCTCCCCAATCTTCTACGGCGGCATGCTCAGAGGGAGGGGAACTGCCAGGATTTGAGAGCAACTCTCAATACTCAGAGGTGAGGCCGGGCGCCGGGGATAGATGTAAGACCATGTGTGTCATGAGGCACTGACTGCAGAGAGGACGGCAGATGAGCTGGCAGCAGAGGCAGTGGCGGCCGGTGGTCATGGGATCACAGGCGGCCCCCCTCCCCCGTCGGTCAGTCAGGGCCCCGCACTTACCCCATTTAGCGGGCAGTGCTCCGGGTGGCGGGGGGTAGGGGGCTGCTGTATCAGTTCCCCAGCGTCTCCTCCCTCCACCTCCTGTCGGCCAATCCGATCGGATTTCCTTTCGGCCAATCAGGTAATGGGTCTCATGACCCCCAAAAGTGAAGGACTACAGGTCCTAGCATGAACTCCTCAGAGCTGAAGATGGGACACCCCTACACCTCCCCAATAGTGAAGAACTACAGGTCCCAGCATGAATCCGTGAAATCTATTGGGTCACAACTTTAGATCTCAGGGGTTCATGCTGGGACTTGTAGTCCTTCAATTTTGGGGACGTAATCCCCCAAAAGTGAAAGACTACAGGTCCCAGCATGAACCCCTCAGAGCTGAAGATGTGACCCTCCCCCCAACTAGTGAAGAACTACATGCCCCAGCATGAACCTGTGAAATCTATGGGGTGTGTTAGATCTCAGGGGTTTATGCTGGGACTTGTAGGCCTTCAATTTTGGGGGGTGTGGAGGGGAGTCACATCCTTAGATATCAGCAGTTCATGCTGGGACTTTAAGTCCTTCATTTTTGGGGATGTGATCCCCCAAAAGTGAAAGACTACAGGTCCCAGCATGAACCCCTCAGAGCCGAAGATGTGACCCCCCAACTAGTAAAGTACTACAGGTCCCAGTATGAACCCGTGAAATGTATGGGGTCACAAAAAATCATCTTTTTTGGGCGGGGGTGTGTCCCTGAATGGCAGTTTGGAAATGTGGTCACCCTAGCCCCAAATGCTCCGAAGCGCAGGACGATCCACCTGATTAGCAGGGCCATCCACAAAGATCCCTCTGGGGCAGTCGATCTGACTCTCCGCTGTAGGCCACGGTCTCTCACTTCTGGTCACACACACAGACCTCCTGCTGGCAGTTGAATGGCGTCCAAAGAGGCCGAAAACAGGCCACACCTGTCCTTTTATCTCTCTACCCAGCAGGCTGTTCTGTAACTTGGCATTGTGGGTCTGTGACCTGGCATTGTGGGTCTAGTAGTTCCCAGACTGAATTAACAACACGAGTCACTTCCTCATCAAACTAGATATCCCACAATGCATAACTGTTTGCTTCTTAAACAGAGGGAAGATCCTGATAGAGTTCAGCGGTCACTAGAGGGAGCCAAACCCTTACTTAACCACTTCAATACCATGCACTTATGCACCTTCCCGCCCAGACCAATTTTCAGCTTTCAGTACTCTCACACTTTGAATGACAATTACTTAGTCATGCTACACTGTATCCAAACAAAATTTTTATCATTTTCTTCTCACAAATAGAGCTTTCTTTTGGTGGTATTTAATCGCCACTGGGTTTTTTATTTTTTGCGATATAAGCAAAAAAACAGCAATTTTTTTTTAAAAAAACACTTTTTTTTAGTTTCTATTGTAAAATTTTGCAAATAAGTAATTTTTCTTCATAAATTTGTGCCAAAATGTATACTGCTACATATCTTTGGTAAAATGAACCCAAATTAGTGTATATTATTTGGTCTTTGTGAAAGTTATAGAGTCTACAAACTATGGTGGCAATCACTGAAAATTTATCACATCTGATCACGCCTGATGTACTGAAGGGATATCTCATTTCTTGAGACACTAACAAGCGAGGAAAGTACAAATACCCCAAAATTACCCCTTTTTGGAAAGTAGACAGTCCAAGGTATTTACTAAGAGGCGTGGTGAGTTTTTTGAAGTTGTATTTTTTTCCCACAATTCTTGGGAAAATTTAATTTTTTTTTTTTTTTTTTACACAAACTGGTCATATTAACAGTTTTTTTCTCTCACACAGCATATGCATAATTGCAACTACACCCCAAAATACATTCTGCTACTCCTCCTGAGTGTAGCGATACCACATGTGTGAGACTTTTACACAGCCTGGCCACATACAGAGGCCCAACATTGAAGTAGCACTTTCAGGCGTTCTACAAGCATAAATCGCACATATCCTTTCTCAACCACCTATTACACTTTTGAAGGCCCTGGAGCACCAGGACAATGGAATTTTCCACAAAATGACCCCATTTTGGAAAGCAAACACCCCAACGTATAATCTATGAAGCATTATGAGTCTTTTGAACTGTTCATTTTTTTCCAGAAGGTTTTGGAAAATGTGGAGAAAAAATGAAAATGCATTTTCTTTTACACAAAGTTGTCCATTTATAAGATATTTCTAACGCATAGCATATACATAGCAAAAATAACACCCCAAAATGCATTCTTCTACTCCTCCTGAGTATAGCGATACCACATGTGTGAGACTTTTACACAGCCTGGCCATATACAGAGGCCCAACATTGAAGTAGCACTTTCAGGCGTTCTACAAGCATAAATCGCACATATCCTTTCTCAACCACCTATTACAATTTTGAAGGCCCTGGAGCACCAGGACAATAGAATTTTCCACAAAATGACCCCATTTTGGAAAGCACACACCCCAACGTATAATCTATGAGGCATTATGAGTCTTTTGAACGGTTCATTTTTTTCCAGAAGGTTTTGGAAAATGTGGAGAAAAAATGAAAATGCATTTTTTTTACACAAAGTTGTCCATTTATAAGATATTTCTAACGCATAGCATATACATAGCAAAAATAACACCCCAAAATGCATTCTGCTACTCCTCCTGAGTGTAGCGATACCACATGTATGAGACTTTTACACAGCCTGGCCATATACAGAGGCCCAACATTGAAGTAGCACTTTCAGGCGTTCTACAAGCATAAATCGCACATATCCTTTCTCAACCACCTATTACAATTTTGAAGGCCCTGGAGCACCAGGACAATAGAATTTTCCACAAAATGACCCCATTTTGGAAAGCACACACCCCAACGTATAATCTATGAAGCATTATGAGTCTTTTGAACGGTTCATTTTTTTCCAGAAGGTTTTGGAAAATGTGGAGAAAAAATGAAAATGCATTTTTTTTACACAAAGTTGTCAATTTATAAGATATTTCTAACACATAATATGTACATAGCAAAAATTACACCCCAAAATGCATTCTGCTACTCCTCCCGAGTATGGCGATACCACATGTTTGAGACTTTTACACAGCCTGGCCACATACAGAGGCCCAACATCCAAGTAGCACCTCCAGGCATTCTAGCAGCATTAATTGCACATATCATTTTCTGACTACCGATCACATTTTTGAAGGCCCTTCATATATCTAACACATAGCAGGTACATACCAAATAACAAAAGATTACCTGTGGTTTTAGAAGTGCAGTGGTCCACAGAGGAGAGCATCGGTCCAGGCAGCAGGCAGGGATGAGGTCAGTGACAGCAAAAGCAATCATCCAGGCAGCAGGCAGGAATACTGTCCATAGTTCGCACAGGCAGAGATACTGTCAGCACAGCCAGAGCACAGCCAAAGCACAGGTCCAGGTAGCAGGCAGAGGTGTCCCGGCAGAAATGCTGTCCAAAGTCAGTAGAGGCAGCAGGCAGATATATGGTCAACACAGCCAAAGTATTGGTCCAAGCAGCAGGAAGAAACATGGTCCATAATGTCGTGGGTCATTACAGGCAGTAATATGGTCAGCACAGCCAAATTATTGGTCCAGGCAGCAGGAAGGACCATCAAGCTTAGGGCCAGGGGGACAGGGGTAGAGGCTTCTCCCACCCAAATCGCTTTGAAGCCTCCGGGCAACCAGACCCTGTTCTTGGAGCACAGAAAACGAAAAACTGGTTTTCTCTACTCAGAACGCTATTCTGAAGCCCCTCACATATGTGAGACCCCTGTGTACTAAAAGTAGATGGCCAAAAGATCAGTCCAAGTGGCAGGCAAAAACATGGTCGATTAACAGGCCAAGGTCGGTACACGTGGAAGTCAGAAACGTGGTTTAAATCGGCAGGCAGAGGCATCGTCGGTAAACAGGCTGAGGTTGGTGCACGTGGAGGTCAGAAACGTGGTTTAAATCGGCAAGCAAAGACATCGTCGGTAAACAGGCCAGGGTCAGTTAATTAACATGGAAGGTAGTTAGTAACATGGTAGCAGGCAAATAGGGAAATGGCAGTCTGTTAATAATAAGGGGAACTAATGGATGTATGATAATTTTTGAAGCAATTTCCGATGCACAGGCCAGGTTGGGAGGGACAATCGGGACAATAATAGCTGGTGTCTCTTCTTACTCCTCCTCTGCTGCATACTCGGCATTTCTTTTGGCGTCTTCTTCCAGATTCTGTGGGAGGGATGCTAAAGGGATAGTGTCGCTCGTGAAGCCGACTCACACTATCAGAGCGAATGCTTCCTGGGGCGGGATCTTGTTGGTAAATGAGGGCATCGATGATATCTTCGATATATTGGAGGTATTGGAGTCAGTGATTTTGAGTTGCTTTTTGGTAGCAGACAAACGAATTAAAAAGGGCCATGTGAAACAGGTGAAACGCAACTTTTTTGTGCCAATAATGGGACTTTCTGGTTGATAAGTAGGGCTGTAGCATCTGGTCGTTTAAATCCACCCCCCATGTACAAATTGTAGTCGTGGACACATTCAGGCTTTAGAATGGAGCCGCGTCTTTTTGGGATCTCCACCATGGTGTCATTGTGGATCGTAGAGAGGATGTGGACATCTTTCTTGTCCCTCCACTTCATGGCCAACACCTCCTCGTTCCTCATGGATGCCGATTCTCCAGGTCGCAATTTTTTTGTCAATAAATTTTGTGGGAATCCCTTCCGGTTTTTTTTGAAGGTACCGCAGGCCGGGGTTTGTTTACTGTAAAGGTGGCGAAAAGGGGCAGGCTGGTATAATAATTATCAACATATAAATGGTAACCTTTTCCGAACAGGGGGTATGCCAACTCCCAGACAATTTTCCCACTGGTTCCAATATATGTGGGGCAATCACGGGGCTGGAGCTGGGAGTCTTTGCCTTCGTAGATCCTGAATTTGCAGACGTATCCAGTGGCTCGATCACATAATTTATTTAATTTTAACCCATACCTGGCTCTCTTGCTTGGTATGTACTGCTTGAACTGCAGTCGGCCGGTGAAATGTACGAGGGACTCGTCCACACAAATATTTTGGTCTGGGATGAAAACTTCTTCAAATCGCTGGGAAAAGGCATTGATTAGGGGGCGTATCTTGTACAATTTGTCGTAGTTGGGATGATCTCGGGGAGGGCACTGTGAATTGTCATTGAAGTGGAGAAAGCGCATAATCATGTCGTATCTTTTCCTGGACATGACAGCGGAATATATGGGCATGTGTTGGATGGGGCGTTTGGACCAATATGAATGGACTTCGTTCTTTTTTGTAAGCCCCATATTGAACATAAGGCCCAAAAATAATTTAAATTCCTCCAATGTTAGACGCCGCCACTGGAACATGCGGGCGTAGGAAGAATCGGGGTTGGCAGCAATAAATTGGGATGCATACAGATTCGTTTGATCCACTATATTCTGCAGCAAATCTTGTGGGAAAAATAAACAAAAATAATCAAATTTAGAAAAATTTGTAGTGTCGGGCTGCACACCTGGCTGTGCGGTGAAAGGGGGGATGATAGCGGATCCTGAGTTGGCAGGCAACCATAAGGGGTTTGCCAGGGCATCGGGAAGGTAGGATTGGGGCTGGATTCTTCGGGTTGGGCGTGCATTTCCATTGCTTGTACTGGGCTCCTCTTCCTGGGGTATGGCGCTGCTGGTGGTGGGCAGTTCTCCTGATCTTGGTGCTGATCTTGGTGCCGATCGCATTCTTTTGGGAGGGACGGTTTCCTCCGGGGACTCGGACTCTGAGCCACTATCCTCCACTGGCTCGTATTCCGAACCAGAATCGGATAATGGGAGCTCCCCGCTGCTCTCATCATCCGACATGGCAAGAATGGCATATGCCTCCTCAGGTGTGTAAACCCTTTGGGACATTATGGCAGTGCTTATTGGTGGGCCTGTGTAATGGTACTGCTGGTGGTAGTGGTGGCGGTCTGTGTGGTAGTACCGATGGAGGTATTAGTGGTGGGCCTGTGTGGTGGTACCGATGGCGGTATGGGTGGTGGTGGTACCAATGGCGGTACAGGTGGTGGTGGTACCGATGGCGGTACGGGTGGTGGTGGTGGCGGCGGTACCGATGGCGGTACAGGTGGCGGTACGGGTGGTGGTGGTAGCGATGGCGGTATGGGTGGTGGTGGTACCGATGGCGGTACAGGTGGTGGTGGTACCGATGGCGGTACAGGTGGTGGTGGTACCAATGGCGGTACGGGTGGTGATGGTACAGGTGGTGGTACAGGTGGTGGTGGCACTACCGACGGTGGTACGGGTGGTGGTACTGGTGGTGGTACCGATGGCGGCACTAGTGGTGATACTGGTAGCGGGCCTGTGTGGCAGTATAGATGCTGGGCCTGGTGGCGGTACTGGTGGTGGTACTGGTACCGATGGCGGTACTGGTAGCCTGTGTGGCGGTGCCAATGGCGGTACCGATGGAGGTGGGCCTGTGACAGATGATTGACAGATGGGCTGATTGATTGACAGATGGGCTGATTGATTGATTGACAGATGGGTTGATTGATTGACAGATGGGGTGATTGATTGACAGGTGGGGTGATTGATTGACAGATCGGCTGATTGATTGACAGATCGGCTGATTGATTGACAGATCGGCTGATTGATTGACAGATGGGCTGATTGATTGACAGATGGGCTGATTGACAGATGGGCTGATTGATGTGCTGGGCTGTGTGACAGGTCCTCTTTATGGGGGGGGGCGTGTTGTGCACTGTAAACTTATGTAGACAAACTACACTGAGCTAACTTACTGATCTCTTCTCTCTCCTCACAGATCAGTGTGTGAGGAGAGAGCGGGGATCAGGTAGTAACTCCTGTGGAGTTTGTTTACATTTGTGACCGGCTGTGATTGGACACAGCCGGTCACGTGGTAAACAGCCAATTCATTGGCTGTTTACTCTGATCGGGGACGCGCTGTGTCCAAGGGACACTCGCCTTCCCCGATCCCCGCTCTGCAAGCCTGTGCGCTGCCGAGTTTGTTTTGACAGGTGATCGGCTGTGACTTTGACACAGCCGATCACATGGTAAACAGCCAATGAAATTGGCTGTTTACCGTGATCAGGGAAGCGCTGTGTCCGAGGGACACATGCCGTTCCCGATCACCGCGCTGCGCGCCCCCGCGGGCGCGGGCAAGGCATTATCCTGCAGGACGTCATATGACGTCCAGTATCGATATTGCAACCACTTCCCGGACGTCAATTCACTATTGACTGGGCGGGAAGTGGTTAAGGAATAATAAACTACTCAACATAATAACTTTAGTAGCAACCCCTGGCTACAAATGTCTTAACGGAAGGGGTCCATACAGTTTTTTTGTGCTTCTTTTAATATTTTGTTTACATTAATTGGCCAACCAGCAAATCCCCAGTTGACAGCTGAATAAGCCTGGTGGGTATACATCACTGGGTATTCAGACACTTGTGGCAACCAACCTCCTATCAACCAACCTGAGCAGGAAGCTGACACATTTAGAGGCGGCAGTAATACTGCAGCCACAAGTTGGAATTGGCTGAACACCTATTTAGTTCAGCCATTCGCCATCCACCTAAACAAGCCAAATTCTGTTCAAACATGGGTTCCGTCCAAACCCAGAGCTCTAGTTTTAGTGGTCGGTTTATTGGTCCCTTACAGTGGTGACCAATGGGAGAAGGACCCTCTTATATCAGGGGTCAGTGGAGAAAGACATTCTTACATCGTCATCAGTGGGAAGACTGCCCCCCTTACTGATTATTGATGTCAGTTGTTACTGAGAGACAGAAATTGTTCATTGCTCAGGGAACCCCTAGAAGCCTTTGGAGGAACCCTGGCTAAGAAAGGCTGGACTAGGCCGTAATATATTTCTCTCCCCCTTGGTGGGAGTGGAGATAACCCATCTATAAGGATGTACAGTACATACACACGTGGTCACACTATGAGACGTTTCTTGAGAGTGCAGTTCCTCTGAGATCCACAAGGTGGTGATCTCACTTCTACCATAGAGAAAGGAAGTCTCTATGGAAGATAGGAAGTGATGTCAGATGCAGACAGGAAGTGATGTCAGGTATAAATAGGAAGTTCCGTGTGAGAGGTGGGTCGGGAGAACGAAGAGGGAAGACATTACTGGAAGTGGCAGCAGAGGAGGTAATAAGATCTTATTTTCTATTTACACCCAGTAACCCCCGTCATGTCCGTCCTCTTCCTCCATAGTCACTGTGACGTCTTTTATCTCCAGCAGATGATGATGTACACATATATAGTGTGGAAACCTAGATTAACCCCTTCAGGAGCAAAACATTCCCCATAGAGAATTCTCTTCATTTTGGAGATGTGTCACATTTCCCACCAATCACCTTCTCATCTCATCAGTCTATACCAGGGGTCCTCAAACTATTTAAACAGGGGACCAGTTCATGGTGCCTCAGACTGTTGGGGGGCCGGACTATAGTTTAAAAAAATATGAACAAATTCCTATGCACACATCTTATTTGTAGTGCAAAAAAACAGGAAAAACCAATTTAATATTTAAAATAAAAAACTATTTTAATCAACATGAACTTATTAGTATTTCACAGACTCCCCTCATCACAGAACCCCCTCCGCATCACAGAACCCCCTCCGCATCACAGAACCCCCTCCGCATCACAGAACCTCTCCATCACAGATCCCCCCCATCAAAAAGCTCCCATATAAGGTCATCCATCACAAAGCCCCCCATAAAAGATCCCCCATCACAAAGTCTATTATTACATTGTAATATAAAATTAAATAGTTCAACTCATCATAATGCAGAATCAGTCGGAGCTCTGATGTCACTGTCCCCAGCCAGCAGAGTGTTTCCTTACATCTCAGGTGTCACTGTCCCCAGCGGAGTGCTTCCTTACATCTCAGGTGTCCCCAACGGAGTGCTTCCTTACATCTCAGGTGTCCCCAACGGAGTGCTTCCTTACATCTCAGGTGTCTCCAGCGGAGTGCTTCCTTTTTTTTTTGATTAGAAACAAAAGTTTATTGAGTCATTCAAGTTTGTACAGAAAAAATAAAGGGAAAAGTTATGCAAGGAAACATTACATTGTAACACATGCAATGGGTATAGCTATACGGCTCAAACTTCATATAGAATCACAGGGTCATTAGAAAAACAACATAAATTCAACCGGTATTGCTAGCGTCAACCATGTATATTGTGTACTTTCACAGGAACAATAGGAAATCAAAGGGGTAAAGTGCAACAGCATATAATACGGCAATCAAGGTTACGAGGTGCAGGTCGTGGGGGATTTCAGACATCTATCCCAAATTTTATTATATTTGGCTGGGCACCCTCTATTCGTGTAAACCACTTTTTTGTACGGTAGAGTGTTATTGATTTCAGCAATCCAGGCCGAGAGCGTGGGGGCAGTCGCTTGAATCCAGTTGCGCGCTATAATCTTTCGTGCTATAAACAGCTATTCGTGTAGAAAGTGACGTGTCTATTTATCAAATTCCTCTTCGGAAAAGACCCAACAGGCATTGTTTGAGGTCCAGGGAGACTGGTGAACCCATTTGGTCATGAAAAAATTATACTATCTGAGACCAGTATCCCTGAATCTGGGGGCACTGCCAGAGGAGGTGGTCAAAGGTACCAGCATAGATCAGGCACCTGTCGCTACGAGATGAGCAGAACTTGGCTAGACGCTGTGGTGTCAGGTACACCCTGTGAGTTATATAAGTTTGTATAAGTCTGTCAGATAATTTAGGGGACATCAACTTGGGGGTCCCTAATATATCACCCCAGTCCTCGTCATCTATTTCACCTGCCCCATCAGTCCATTTCTGTTTAATGGAGTATGCTAGTTTGGTCGTAGAAGGTGTGGTGAGCATGTTGTAGAAAAGGGATATAAGCTGACGCATGTTATCGCTAAGAGTCACCCCAAGAATATCTAAGGAGGACAAAGTGGGATATGTGGCTGCAAACTGGGTGTGAAGGGCATGTCTTACTTGAAAAAAACGGAAGAGGATATGATTTGGGAGATTAAACTCCAGTTTCAACTGATCAAAAGTTTTGATATCCCCGTTATGGAGTACATGAGACAGTAGATATATCCCCCGAGAAATCCAGATGGAGGGGTCAGGTACTTGGAGGAGTTCCGGAAGGAGTTTATTATACCACAGTGGTGTGTGATCATGAAATGTCGAGTAGCCCATCCTGGAGGTCACCAGGTCCCAAACCCTCTTATACTGGAACGAGAGTTCGAAGCGATGAGGGATTGTCGTCAAGCCCCCTAGCCCTCTCAGTATATCACAGAAGGGGTGTGGGAACCGCGAGTCCGTCGTGCCGGACACCAGAGCTAACCACCTGTGTCTATCTGTTTTGTCTATATGGTAAAAGTGGGAGAGTTGTGCAGCTAAATAATAGGTCCCAATATCCGTCACTGCAAGGGCCACCAGCGCCGTCGGGCACTGGAGCACCTTCCATGAAAGTTTGTGCCTGCCTGGTCCCCATATAAAGGATTGTAGGATTGTGTCCATAATCTTAAAGTATTTAAAAGGGATATATATTGGGGAGCGCCAGATCACATATAGGATTTTAGGCAGGAGTATCATTTTAATTAGTCCTATACATCCCATCACCCCAACCGGCAGTCTCGCCAAAGTTTTTGGATTTTAGACTTCATGAACGGAATTAGGGGCTCCACATTCAAGGGGATAAAGTCAGCCAATGACCTAGAAATCTGTATGCCCAGGTGTTTAAAAGTACTTACTCTAGTCGGGTGGATCAGCCTGTTCTCTCGATGGGGGAAACACATCAATGGGGAGGATTTGGGATTTGTCCCAATTTCTTTTGATACCCGAGAACCTACCAAAATTCTCAATGATCTGTAGGGCCATCTGGAGGGAGGGGCCCGAGTCTGAAAGATACAGTATCATGTCGTCGGCGTATAGCCCCACCCTCTCCTCCACCAGGCTAGACGCCAGCCCTTGAATATCCGGATGCTCCCTGAGCGCAACTGCCAGGGGTTCAACCGCCAGTGCGTTTAGCAGAGGTGAAATAGGACATCCCTGCCGTGTCCCCCGAGAAAGTGGGAAGGCGGCAGAGGTCCAGCCATTGGCCACCACCCTGGCCTGAGGAGCATCGTACAGGATAGTCAGCCATTTAACAAAGTTAGGACCAAATCCGAAACTACGTAGGCAGTGCCACAGGTAATTCCACTCAACTGAGTCAAATGCCTTGGCTGCGTCAAGCGAGACAACTACTCTAGATCCGATGTGCATGTGGGAGGCCTGAACATTCATGAAGAGACGCCTAGTGTTGAAAGCAGTATTTTTAGCCGGCATGAAGCCTGTTTGGTCAGGATGTATAAGGGACAGGCTGACCTTGTTTAAGCGCAGGGCTAGAACTTTTGCTTAGATTTTAATGTCTGTTTGTAAAAGGGAAATGGGCCTGTAAGACTCAGGGAGGTGGGGATCCTTGCCCGGTTTGGGGATCAAGACTATGATGGCCTCGCGCATGGACTCTGGAAGAGTACCAGCCTTAAATATAGCTTGGTATAAGGTGAGGAGTCTAGGGATTAGCGTTTCAGAAAAGTGGGCATAAAATTCGATTGGCAGGCCGCCCGAGCCCCGGGCTTTAGCTTTGGCAGAGTGGGAAATAGCAAGTTTAATGTCCTCAAGTTCATGCATGGGGTAACTAACCTTGGATGTGTATACGTCTTTAAAGAAATGTTCAAATTCCCTAACTATCAAAGCGGGGTCTGTAATGTCACCTGCAGTGGTAGACTTCAAGGTAATGACCACAGGGGGTCTGGAGTCCAAGTGTGCCAAATAGGCCAGTAGCTTACCCGGGCGTTTCCTTTGTTCAAAGATCTTTTGTTTAATAAAGAACATCTTATATCGAGCCTGCTCCTGGCACAGCTGATCCACCACCCTAGTGTGCATCTTCAGCTGCGCCAATGTAGCTGGCGAAGGAGATGTCACATATGCAGCTTCCATGTCAGTCAGTTACGTTATGGCTTGAATATAAGATGACTAAGAGTCCCTAATGAATCTGGATATGCACCAAGTAAGGAGCAGTCTAGCATGTTTCTTAAACGCTTCCCACACAGCCAGAGGGGTGGACGTGTCAGTATTGGTTTGAAAAAAGAACCCCCCATTCAATGACTAACCTATCTGAGTCAGGAAGCACAGTCAACCAGAGAGGGTTTAGTCTCCAGGCCATGGGGGGGGGGGTTGCCATATGATTCTAGTTCGACCCAGTATAAGGAGTGGTCCGACAGTAGTCTGCGGCCAAATCCAGCATTATGTAATCTGGGAAGTAGAGTGACGGAAATCCAGGCATGGTCTATTCGAGACATAGTGAAGTGAGAGCTAGAGAAGCAGGAGTAGGCCCGGTGTGTGGGGTAGAGGTGTCTCCAGGTATCTACCAAGTCAAAGCTGGACATCAGACGGCTGAACCTAGTGTCATGATCTGGCAAGGGTGTTTGTGAGCCCTGTCTTAAATGGTCAAGGGAGGGATAAGTCACCATGTTAAAGTCTCCTAACCATATCGCCGAAACGGCGGGGTATTTGGCCATAAATGAGAAACCCTCACTAAGAACGGTGGCATTAAATGGAGGGGGGACATACCAGGCAAGTATCAACAAAGGGAAACCCGCTATTTGTGCATGCAGGAATACATATCTGCCCTGGGGATCCAGCGTCACAGAGTGAAGGTCAAAGGGCATCGACTTAGTCACCAGTACTGAGACACCCCTGGAGTATGAGGAATGAGTAGCATGATATGCCCAACCAATCCAGGGGCATCTCAGCGCCCGTTGCAGATATCCCTGTGCGTGGGTCTCCACCAGCACTATTACGTCTGCTCTCTGGCTTTTAAGAAAAGCTAAAGCGTACTGACGTTTTTTCCTATCGCCCAACCCACGAACATTCCATGTTAAGAACTTCAGCCTAGCCATGGATATAATACAAAATAATGGATGGGCCAGGAGGGCCCATTCACCTCTTTCCTGTAAAAGATAAGTAGTATGCCCATGCTAGTACACCTATAAATCAGGATAACATTAAACAGTAACATATCAATGGTCACAGTCATGTAAGCAATACAAGTAATAGACGCCAAGAACATATAAGTTTGTGTGTACAAAACCCTAACCCTCCCAGCTCTGCACATATCCCAACTCGTACAAGCATAAGTCCCAAACAAAATGCTTAACTTGCGGAAGAATCGTGGTGGACACCAGCACAGTACCCAAAAACAGTGGGGCACTGGCTGGAGTAGCTTACTTACAAACAAAGGAAGTATAGTCATTGTGGGGGGGAGGGGGTGGTTGCTTCCAACGATCTCCCAAAAAAGGGGGGGACGAAAATCCTCTGGATATTACTGCCTGCAGTGAGAACCCGGTGGCTCACCGGATGTGTGCAGCAGTAAAAGTGGGAAGGTTGACCGCGGTGTGGTTCCGAGTCCGTGGGCGGCATCATGGCAATATATAGTCCCGGAGTGAATATTACAATGATCTGACCTGGGCAGTTGCATTAGTTAGTGATATGGAAGAGGGGTGCACGATAAGGGGGAAACCATAAACGTATCTTAAACCAAAAAGGAAAGAAAAACAGTCAAAACATAAGTGCAATCCCCTCTAAGAATGTCAGGAGCCCAGGCCAGAAAAGCAAAGCAAGATAGCAGGTAACTTGGGGATAAACCAGACAGTACTCACGGCTTAAGCAGGGTGAAGCTGATCCAGCCAGTCACTGGCAGCTCTGGGTTCTTCTAAGAAATGGACCCTGTCTTCTCCAACAACTCGGAGGCGGGCAGGGTATAGCATGGAGTATTTCAGATGGCGGACTCGTAGACGCCGTTTGATGTCAGTGAATTGACCGCGTTGGCGCTGTACCTCTGCAGAGAAGTCAGGTAAAGCCATTATCTGGTGGTTGTGCAGGGGTATGTTGCCTTTCTCCCTGGATAAACGGACGATGGCATCCCAGTCCTTGTAATTGAGGAACTTGGCAATGAAAACTCGAAGGGGTGCTCCCTGGGGTGGTTTCTTTGCAGGCATCCGGTGTGCACGTTCCTCTACGAATGATTGTGAGAAGGCCTCGCGCCCGTATGTCGTGATTAGCAGCTCTTCCAAGAAGGTAGCTGGGTTGTTGCCTTCCGTGCCCTCAGGGAGACCGACGAATCGCAGGTTATTCCTTCTCATGCGGTTCTCGAGGTCGTCCTGCTTTTGTTGGAGTTGGGTGTTGAGGCGGCTCGCCTGATCAGATGCCTCCTGTAGTGGAGGGATGGCATCGCTGCTCTGATTCCCCTACACGGTCCCGCTGCTGCTGTAGGTCCTGCCTGATTAAGGAAATGTCAATCTTTACCTCCTCAATCCGTGTGGTAAGGGATGTTTGGCATGCAGCGATGGCCTCCAGGATCTCCCGTTTGTCAGCTGCACGAGTCTCGGTTGAGGAGGAAGGGGAGCCGCCATTTTGGGCCTGTGCCTGTCTGTCTTGATGGCGGAATTGCGCCAGTTTGGCAGCCGCATCGGTCGTTCTGCGGGGCGGTGACATGGCTCCACTGAGTGCCGAGGCTACGGCGGTACAATGGCAGGTTGATAAGTCTGTTTTCCGGGGTCAGGATGAACAAGAGAAGTTGCCGCCGGCGGAGCTCAGCTCAAACACTTCTCGCCGTATACAGCTCCAGGCAACGCCCCCCAGCGGAGTGCTTCCTTACATGTCAGGTGTCCCCAGCGGAGTGCTTCCTTACATCTCAGGTGTCCCCAGCCAGCAGAGTGCTTCCTTACATCTCAGGTGTCCCCAGCCAGTGGAGTGCTTCCTTACATCTCAGGTGTCCCCAGCCAGCGGAATCTTCCTTACATCTCAGGTGTCACTGTCCCCAGACGAGTTATTAACAAGAAGGGAGCCTGCTGAGTGGCTACAATAGAAATGGAGCTGCGGCACCGCCCACCCACCACCCCTTTCCACAACAGGTCACAGATGACAGACAGGCCGGGGGCGGGGGGTGGGTGGTGCCGCAGCTCCATTTTTATAGTAGCCACTCGGCAGGATCCCTTCTCGTTTATAACTTGTCTGTGGTCTTCTGGAAAATGGCTGCCGGCGGAGACATTACGTCCGCCGGCCGGAACTCTAGCGGCGGCGGGCGGCGAAAAACTGTGCGAAAAAAAAAGGTCAGGAGAAGGGGGTTTGCTGGTATGTTAAAGGGGCAGTCTGCGGGCCGGGTGAACCACACTGGCGGGCCAGATCCGGCCCGCTGGCCGTAGTTTGAGGACCCCTGGTCTATACTAACGGATTATATCCCTTTTATTGGGGATAGGGGGGTTTCTATAGACATAAAGGGTTAGAGGCACCGGGACGCTAAAACCTTTACAAATGCTAAAAGGAATGTTCCTTTATGTGTAATCCCACTGGGGGGGGGGGGGCTGTTCTGACATGATAGAAACACTCATATTATCCCCCATCCTAATATTGTACAACAAGTACAGTCCAGATCATGCTCTCTTATCAATTATTGTTCTACAGGTAACCTGTAAAGATCACATGACCAATGAGGATGGAGGAGGACCGGAGTCACATGACTGAGAAGATACTAAACCTCACCCTGGAGATCATCTACCTGCTGACCGGAGAGGTGAGGATTATTCTGGGAGGTCACATGACATCACTCTTATCTCTATTAATAAAACACAGACCTAACTGGAGAGTAGGGTGACCACATTTCCAAACTGCCATTCAGGGACACCCCCCCCCCCAAATGATGATTTTTGACCCAAAAAAAATGCATGATTTTTGGGGCAGGGGTGTATCATGAAATCAGCGGGCCCATGTGCAGGAGAGGAGTGCATGGTGGTGAGTAATATGTACAGGAGAGGAGTGCGGAGTGTATGGCGGGGGGTAGTTAGTGGAGGGAGGAGGAAGAGGAGTGAAATACCACCTCCTGATAGTCTGTCAGCCACTGCTATACCACCTTGGTGGTGGGGCACTCCGAAGGATGTAAGGGGGCACTCTGGAGGCACTAAGGGGGCACCATGGAGGTTGTAAGGGGGGATGTAAGGGGGCACTCTGACGGTTCTTAGTCAGAGCCCCCTTACATCCTCCGGGGTGCCCCCTTGCATCCTATCCTCCTCCAGAGTGCCCCCTTGCATCCTATCCTCCTCCAGAGTGCCCCCTTGCATCCTATCCTCCTCCAGAGTGCCCCCTTGCATCCTATCCTCCTCCAGAGTGCCCCCTTGCATCCTATCCTCCTCCAGAGTGCCCCCTTGCATCCTATCCTCCTCCAGAGTGCCCCCTTGCATCCTATCCTCCTCCAGAGTGCCCCCTTGCATCCTATCCTCCAGGGTGCCCCCTTGCATCTACTGTACTAAGGGGCACTCTAGGGGAAGTAAGGGAGCACTCTGGAGGAAGTAAAGGGAGGTAAGGGAGCACTCTGGAGTGTGACAGGAGGGGGTCATTGAAACATTGGGGGGAGACAGTGTGACAAGGGGGGTCATAGAAACATTGGGGGAGACAGTGTGACAAGGGGGGTCATAGAAACATTGGGGGGAGACAGTGTGACAAGGGGGGTCATAGAAACATTGGGGGGGAGACAGTGTGACAAGGGGGGTCATAGAAACATTGGTGGGGGAGACAGTGTGACAGGTGGAGGACATGTGGAGTGGACACTATTCTCCCTCATGTACAGGGCACCCTGTCTTATGCTGGCCCCAGCCCTGACTGCCAATCATCTCTCACTACACAGATCAGAGAATCCTCAGAACACCCCCGCCCCCCCCCTTCTCCTCCTCCCACCCCCCTTCTACTCCTCCCCCCCTTCTCCTCCTCAGGTCGGCGTTTCTCTTACTGTGGCTGGCCTCCTGCAGCATCTGTTCCTCCCGGTCGGCTGTGGATAAACAATCCAGCATTGATGTCCCTTCTGCAGTTACGCGCCAACACTATGCAGAGTGAAGACAGTGACACACGGTGCCGGCCCCTCTGAAGGGGGAGGGGGCGGGGCTGGAAGGAGGACAGACAGACAGTCACTCAGACAGGCTTCAGCTGACGTCACTGGTTGCTAGATGCGGAGCAGCCCCTAGCCTAGCAACCAGACTGTCATCATGTGTGAGAGTGGGAGAGATGTGTTAAACTTTATAAGGTGGCGGCGGAGTTGGCGGAGCGGACTGGTGTGGTCTGGTCACTGTGGGGTTTTTTTTCATTCCGGGACTTCTGTATTGTCCCGGAATGAACTGGCCGGGACACGGGACAAAAATCTCCAATCAGGGACTGTCCCGGGCAATCCGGGACACGTGGGCACCCTACCGGAGAGGTGAGGAGGATTCTGGGAGGTCACATGACATCACTCTTATCTCTATTAATAAAACACAGACCTGACCGGAGAGGTGAGGAGGATTCTGGGAAGCTAACATGATATTCCTATTGGTTCCTCAATACAGAGATTTCCTCTTGTGAAGTCCGGTGATCACATGACCATCACAGTGCCTCCATGTGACTCCCTAAAACCTGAGAGACACAACATGGAGAAGATTCTAGAAGTCATCAAGAAGATGATGGAGCTGCTGACAGGAGAGGTGAGCGGTGCCGGGAATTCTGGTACATTATCCAGTAACAGACAAGGGATGTGTCTGGATGGTGACTGTATCATTGTGTGTGTCAGGTTCCTATAAGGTGTCAGGATGTCACTGTCTATTTCTCCATGGAGGAGTGGGAGGATTTAGAAGGACACAAGGATCTCTACAAGGACGTCATGATGGACAATCAGCCGCCCCTCACATCACCGGGTAAGAGGAGACTTTATTGTAAAGGAGAGAGCAGTACGGAGGCTCCACCTAGACCCCCCATCATCTGATAAACACATAGAAACAATGTATTCAGTCAGTGTGTGTGTTTCCTACAGATGGATCCAGTAATGGGAACCCACCAGAGAGATGTCCCCGTCCTCTGTATTCCCGGGATTCCACACAGGAAGGTCACACCATCCCTCACCATCATCAGGTAGATGAGGAACAATCACTGATAGTATCATTAGGATCTGTACATTATCTGCATTGTTACCATTGATGTCATTTTTATTATATATTCAGAGTGGAAACCTGAGAGATCCTAAAGTTGAGATTAAAGAAGAGATAAAAGAGGAGGATGATGAGGATGGAGTGATGGAGGAGTCAGAGTTTCTAAAAGAACACAAAGATCTGTACCAGGACACCATAGTGGAGTCATCCAGCTACAGAAACCCACCAGAGAGATGTCCCCGTCCTCTGTATTCCCGGGATTCCACACAGGAAGGTCACACCATCTACCACTGTTACAAGGTCGGTGGGACGGAACTACTAAAACATGGACTGGTGGAGATGATGTGTGGATTTTGTATGTAAGCTTATATTTTACAGATGATATTCTCTCTCATTTTCTTGATTTAGAGTGGAGATCCAATCAATATAGAATTTGAGGTTAAATCAGAAGAAGAAGAAGAGAGGTATGTGAGGGATGATCAGCAGTCTATGGAGGAGGATGGAATAACGGGGACATTTATAGAGGAGGACACTCCTACAGAGATCAGCACAGGTGGGTCATTAACACTAAATACATTCCTCCACCCATACTGCTCACTGATTGGTCCAGAGTAGGGCGGGGACTGGGTGATATCAGCCTGTAATCCCCTGGTCACTTTCCTGAGCTGTGTTCCCCGTCCTGTATTCCTGTATTTCTCTCGGATAATCTTCCTTCTCTGTGCTGCAGACACAATTTATGTCTCTAGACTGGATTTATGGAGATTCTGGGGTTCAGCTGGCAGCAAAATGTTGATTTTTACCATAGGGTTTCCTTGACCTATACACCTGGAGTATGTACCTTGGGTCTTCTGCCCCATGCCCGGGTCTAGTAAGACCCCTGACAGAACAATCCTCCCAGGATTACTTGTTCTGTTATCTGCTGGCTGTGCCGGGGGGGAGGGATATGTCTGTATAGTCTTAGACCCAAGTCACTGAGTGCAGTCTCAGGAGATGGGAGGCAGCGGTGTGGGACCTCTGCAACTTGTCTCCGGTAAATATTTCATCCGCCACTGATTACTGACTATCAATATTATGAGTCCTGACCCCTGCATTATATACTCTATGTCAGGGCTCAAAATTTCAAGTCCTGAGCTACTAGCCAGGCCTCAAAGGTTACTCGCCACCAGTGCCCCACTCAATCCCAACCCTGCCCCGCCTCTAATTCCGCCCCTAGACACGCCCTCATAAATTATCTCTTGAACTGACACTTAAATGTGTTATGAAAAAATAAATATTAACAACAACTTTATCAATGCAGTCTCACCTGTGCCCACTATTGCAGCCTCACTGTGCCCACTATTGCAGCCATAATGTGCCCGTTGCATCCATAATGTGTCCGTTGCAGCCTTACTGTGCCCATTGCAGTCACACTGTGCCCATTGCACCACTGCGAGTAGGCGAGTGGAAAATTTGAGGGCTTCTCTATCTTTTACATTACATACTCTTAACCCATGCACTATATACTCTGTTGTACATTACATACTCCTGACCCCTACACACTCTGTTGTACATTACATACTCCTGACCCCTGCACTATATAATCTATTGCATGTAGCGAGGTCCTGGGCCCCCTGAGGCCTAATGGTGACCTCCAGAGTTAGAGACAGCTGACATCCTTCTTTGTAGAGTGGGTTACGAGGCATGGTGGATGTAATGCAAGATGGAATGTTGGGCGCCAGTCACGTTTTGAATGCAAACAAGAGATTTATTGTCTCTGAACAAGAACGGTTGGAGAGCCGGTTTAGGGCCAGGACACATTTGAGTAGATGCAATGACAATTGGCAGTACCGAGACTTCTATAGGTAGACTGCTATACAGTGGAAGGCCTCCAGCCGGACACCACTTCTGTATAGGTAGGACCGCTGTCTCCTATGGTAACAAATCTTGTTACAGTCACTAACGGTAGTTCTACATAACTCTTGGTAACACAGAATAGTTCTCTTCTTCTCACAGAGCCTCTCACTGTAGATCTTCACTCACTGAGCTCCCGATCTCTCACTAGACTTCCAGATTCAGTGGCCACTAAATCTCCTGAGCTCTTCTACAGCTAACCCGCTGTATATTCCTCAAGCGTCACCCCCGCTATCCTGCTGGGCCCCTGGCTTAGAACTTACTGATGCTCTTCAAGCGCCACCCCCGCTATCCTGCTGGGCCCCTGGCTTGGCACTTACTGATGCTCCTCAAGCGCCACCCCCGCTATCCTGCTGGGCCCCTGGCTTGGCACCTGCTGAAGCTTTCCCACTTCTTCACCGTCCCGGGCTGGAGAGAACAATGCTCTGGTACTGGCTCCAGCTTACTAACTAGTCTCCGGTAACAAGGTGGATGGTCCCTTAGTGGCGACATCTCCCCCTCTACCTCCGACCACAACTGGTTCCCCGTTCGGCTGAACCTTTACTCTCGGTTGGAATCCAATCCTGCAGTCCCAACCCTACGCTGCTTCTCTTGCTCCTGGATAGGCCTCAGGCTTCCGGCCTAGCAACCCGGGCGACATAACACGTCCAGGTGGCACAGAACCCCGATAACCTGACTCCACCCAAATAAATAGGCTCTCCCAGCAGGCCAAGGGACCAAAGAAACCCCTGCCAATTGTCTGAGACACCCCATGCATTCATAATCTGACCTTGCTACACCCTTGTCTATCTAGTGCCACCTAGTGACAGAAGAGAAAAGGTGCAGCAATCCAAAGTTAGAGAGGAATCAGTAGATCTAACAATAAGCAAGGATAACTTCCACCTGGCGATCTAAATTTATTAGCCACCCTTCTTAAACACCAGGGGGCTACATGTACATTACATACTCCTGACCCTTGCACTATATACTCTATGTTGTACATTACATACTCCTGACACTCGTCCTATAATCCCCTCATCACTTTCACTCCTATAAAAGACAGTTCTCGTTGTTTCCTCTCTCTGACTAAGGTCCATGAATAAAGAAATGATCTGGTAGGAGATCAGAGGACCCATTTACTAGTTACCTTGAGGGGGGAATTGTAAGATCCTCAGAGACAAAGCTGCCTGATGTGGGCGGAGTCCTGGTTTAGGGGAACCAATCAGCTCATGTCTAGTAATAATCTTTGTATTTCTATTTTAGTAGATGGACGGGAGATGAGGAAAACCTCAGAGGATTGTCTCACTTTGTCTCCAGACTGTAAAGTAGAAGATGAGGACATCACACAGTATAGTCCAGGAGAAAACCCGACTACCTCAAATGTCCATCCAGCACCACACAGTGTAGATGGACCATCGTATTCCTCTTATCCTGAGGAACCTCAGACTGTGCGGGACGGTGCCGGACCATCGTATTCCTCTTACCCTGAGAAACCTCAGACTGTGCGGGACGGTGCCGGACCATCGTATTCCTCTTATCCTGAGGAACCTCAGACTGTGCGGGACGGTGCCGGACCATCGTATTCCTCTTATCCTGAGGAACCTCAGACTGTGCGGGACGGTGCCGGACCATCGTATTCCTCCTATCCTGAGGAACCTCAGACTATGCGGGACGGTGCCGGACCATCGTATTCCTCTTATCCTGAGGAACCTCAGACTGTGCGGGACGGTGCCGGACCATCGTATTCCTCTTATCCTGAGGAACCTCAGACTGTGCGGGATGGTGCCGGACCATCGTATTCCTCTTATCCTGAGGAACCTCAGACTGTGCGGGACCGTGCCGAACCATCGTATTCCTCTTATCCTGAGGAACCTCAGACTGTGCGGGACGGTGCCGGACCATCGTATTCCTCTTATCCTGAGGAACCTCAGACTGTGCGGGACGGTGCCGGACCATCGTATTCCTCTTATCCTGAGGAACCTCAGACTGTGTGGGACGGTGCCGGACCATCGTATTCCTCTTATCCTGAGGAACCTCAGACTGTGCGGGACGGTGCCGGACCATCGTATTCCTCTTATCCTGAGGAATCTCAGACTATGAGGGATGGTGCTGTCCTTCTAACAGATAAGAAATTTTTCTGTGCTGTGTGTGGGAAGTGCTTCAATTTTAAATCCAATCTTAATGTGCATAAAAGATCTCACACAGGTGAGAAGCCGTATTCCTGTCCTGAGTGCGGGAAATGTTTTTCAGAGAAGTACAGTCTTTCCATACATCAGAGATTGCACACAGGGGAGAAGCTTTTTTCCTGTTCTAAGTGCGGGAAATGTTTTTTACAGAAGTCCAGTCTTTCCACACATCAGAGATCACACACGGGGGAGTTGCCTTTTTCCTGTTCTGAGTGCGGAAAAGGTTTTTCAGTGAAGTCCAGTCTTTCCATGCATCAGAGATTGCACACTGGGGAGAAGCCTTTTTCCTGTTCTGAGTGCGGAAAATGTTTTTCACAGAAGTCCAATCTTTCCACACATCAGAGATCTCACACGGGGGAGAAGCCAATTACCCCAATTACCTGTCCTGAGTGTGGGAAACATTTTTCAAGTAAGTCCAGTCTTTCCACACATCAGAGATTGCACACGGGGGAGAAGCCTTTTTCCTGTTCTGAGTGCGGGAAATGTTTTTCGCAGAAGTCCTATCTTTTTATACATCAGAGATCTCACACAGTGGAGAAGCCTTTTTCCTGTTCTGAGTGCGGAAAATGTTTTTCACAGAAGTCCCATCTTTCCACACATCAGAGATCTCACACAGGGGAGAAGCCTTTTTCCTGTTCTGAGTGCAGAAAATGTTTTTCAGAGAGGTCCTATCTTTCCACCCATCAGAGATCACACACGGGGGAGAAGCCTTTTTCCTGTTCTGTTTGCGGGAAATGTTTTTCGCAGACGTCCAGTCGTAACACGCACCAGAGATCGCACATGGTGATGAAGCCACTTTCCTGTCCTGAGTGAGGGAATTGTTCCTCACTGAAGTTCTGTCTTCCTGTACATCAGGGTCCAACACAACCCTCGAGGTGTATTAGTGAGTGCGGGAAATGTCTTGTATATGAATGTTGCTGGACATGTGGGGAAGAAGCACACCCTGATATACACCTCAGATATACTCCATGGCTGATCTTCATCATGTAAGAAACAGTTCATAAGGAGATCAGAGATCACCAAAGACATGGATGAAGTGTTGTACCGTGTTGGCCATTGATAGCAGAATAAAAATAAAAATGGAGTCATTACCTCTCATTGGCTGAGTACATTTTGTGGTATGGAGACTTGGAGGTCTCTTATTCTCTTGCAAGAGGTCTGTTTTCTCAAGTCGTCTTCCCGAACGAAACGCGTTAACTTAAAGGCGGTCCCCTAGGCCTTTTAAAGTAAAAATTGAGTCATTACCTCATTACCACAAAATGTACTCAGCCAATGAGAGGGAATGTCTCCATTTTTATTTTTCTCCTGCTATCAATGGCCAACACGGTACAACACTTCATACATGTCTTTGGGTGATCTCTGATCTCCTTATGAACTGTTTCTTACATGATGAAGATCAGCCATGGAGTATATCTGAGGTGTATATCAGGGTGTGCTTCTTCCCCACATGTCCAGCAACATTCATATACAAGACATTTCCCGCACTCATTGAGTACATTTTGTGGTGTAAACTCTTGCAAGAGGTCTGTTTTCTCAAGTCGTCTTCCAGGACGAAACATGTTAACCCCACCACTTAAAAGGCGGTCCTCTAGGCCTTTTAAAATAAAAATGGAGGGACGCATGCGTGCGGCTGACTAGTGCTAGGGCTGCTTAGAGCTCCGCGCACACCGGGACAAGACAGCCTCATAAAGCGATGTCACAGCTGGTTATTTGTCTTCACATGGTAACTACTATATCAGTAAACATCCTGGACACAATTTAATATAATGTATAGTGGGAAAAAGTCAAATTGAAAACAAGGAAAGAGCCAAGAAACTCTGACTAGAGCGTCAGCGCAATCCTCCCGCACAGCCCCGTCACAGACAAGAATGTCTCCCTCCTCACAGAGAGGTGAACTGGATTTGCACTTTGGGATTACTCCCACCACATTACAAAATTCACCCCCTGGCTCTGACCTTCTTTGTCAGTTTTGAGAGGGTGTTGCAAAAGGCTCTACAAAACACCTCTAATACAATTACTGAAAAGTTTACAAGGGAGATTCGTGAGGTGGGCCGCCGCCGCACATCTGTTTTAGAAGAGAGAATGGATGAGCTCGATGTTGTCACCAATAACCACAATGATTAACTGGAAGCTCTTAGGGAAGAAAATTCTTCCCTTTTTATGCTCGCCTTGAAGATCTTGAAAACAGAGCTAGAAGAACTAATCTCTGGGTCCGTGGAATACCATAGGCTATAGAGGACTTGCAATCTACTATTATGGTGCTATTCCAGGAACTTGCTCCAGTAATACCCATAGAACGCCTAGAGATGGACAGGATCCATAGAACCCTGCCCCCCCCCCCCCGAAAAGAGAATTGCCCCCGCACCCACCCAGGGATATTGTAATAAAACTGCATTATTCCCGCACTAAAGAGCAGTTAATGGAAGCAACCCACAATAAGGATTTATTGCTCTTCCAGGGATATCCCCAGGGCTGTCTTAATGCATGGGCACTGCCCAGGTGCATAGGGGCCCACAGATAATCTTGCATTACATCATAATTTTCAGCTGTCCCGTATCTGCCGGGACAGTCACGCTTTTTACTAAGCTGTCCTCGGATGGGAAGCATCCCAGAACCTGTACTGTGCCCTCCTGATCCCAGTATTGTGCCCTTTTACCTCCCACCGCACAGTGCCCTTTGTATTGATTAGTCTTTGATTTATGGCATGTTTTCTTATTGTTTAAAATTGAATTTATTGAGAATACTACTAAATATATGTTTAATTCTATCAACTATTTTGATACCCTTCTATCCTCCATTCAACTCCCCTCTTTTTCTGTTACTCAAAAAGAAAATCTTGATAAACCAATCACTGATTTAGAAGTCCGTGCAGCAATTAAAACATTGAAACCACACAAACACCCAGGCCCAGATGGCTTCTCAGCAACCTATTATAAGCATTTTGCTACTATACTGTCCCCCCTCCTGGCTGAAAACTTCAACTGCCTTCTTTTAGGCCATTCCTTTCATTGTGAATCCCTCCTGGCATCCATAGCTATGAAGCTATGATAGTAAAGAAACAGTATTCAGCGCTGAAACAATAACAAAAGTAATAATAAAATAATGCAGCCAGCACTTTAGGGTAATTCATGAAAAATCCCTCGTTCTGAGCAAATATCTAAAAGAGTGCAGCGCAAAAATTGACTAATAAAAAGTCCATAGTCAGACAAAAGTCCATAAAGGGTGAGTAGTGCACTAATATACAGCATGCGATGTGGATCACACCAAATTGACCAGAGAAGAGATCCCTCCACCACACACAGAGTGGCCTCTCACCTCAATGATTCGACCTTCAAGAGGTCACAGGGTGTGGAACTAAAATGCAGATGACATCTTACAGCTTCCAACATCCAAATGACATTAACAGCTTGACATGTGTAGTAGTAAACTCCAAACACTTGCTCCACCGTACTGTGTGGTCTGATATGGAGAAAATCCCATGCTGGTGGCCGTGTGTTCAAGATGGAGACTGAGAAGCTGTTGAACCTCCTGGAACACACCGCCACCAGCATGGGATTTTCTCCATATCAGACCACACAGTACAGTGGAGCAAGTGTTTGGAGTTTAATTTATCCATAGCTATGATACCTAAGCCGAATGCGGATTATACATCTTGGTCCAATTATAGGCCAATATCCATACTTAATTTAGACATTAAGTTACTGGCTAAAATTCTCTCACCGACAACCCAATTCTAGGAACCCTGATACATAAAGATCAGACTGGGTTTATTCCATCTAGACAAGCGGGCGACAACATAATACGTGCTACTCTCTTAGCACATATGGCACGTTCCCGCCACATCCCTGCCTGCTTCCTCTCCATAAACATACAAAAGGCATTCGATTCGCTTTCATGGCCCTATCTTACATCCGTTTTATGTCGGTGGGGTTTTGGAACGCATTTTCTAAGTTGGGGATATCCTCCTTATATCAAAACCCAAAAGCATTTGTTTCCTACTCTGGATACCGTTCAGACCCCTTTGTCATTGAAAGAGGAACTAGGCAGGGGTGTCCCCTTTCCCCTCCGCTTTTTTCACTGGAAATGTAACCCCTTGCCCAATTAATACGCTGTAATTTAAATATTAAAGGCCTAGAACTAGGAGGTTACCAACATAAATTGTGTATGTTTGCTGATGATGTCCTAATATTTCTCATCTCACCCCTCATATCAGCTCCAAATCTCATTGACATTCTTACCAAATTTTGATCAATTTCAGGGCTCAAAATAAATCCCCAAAAATCGAAAGCTTTAAATATTTTTTTTTGGTAGAGAATGCGGGCAGCTTTAAATATTTCAATTCCACTGGACTTACAAACTCAACTGCAGGAATTCCTTCCATTTACCTGGTCTTCAACACAAATAATATACTTAGGTATCACATTTACAGCTAATCCAGCTAATCTATATACTGCAAATTACCCATCAATGCTGACTCGACTTACCTCTTTTATGAAGAACTGGTCTTTACCATTAGCATGGTTGGGTAGAATCTCAGTAATCAAGATGTCTATACTCCCTAAGATTTTATATCTCTTTAGAATACTCCCGATTACAGGTTCCAGCATATTACTTACGAATCCTACAAAGAAAAGCTCTCCAATTTATTTGGGTTAAATTTAAACCCCCGTATTCCACAACCAACACTATACACACCCCGTATCAATGGTGGATTAGGGGTTCCTAATTTCTTAAAATACTATTATGTAGCCCAACTCCCTAAATACCACGCCACTAAAGAAATTCCCCTTTGGGCTACGATAGAATTGGTTGATTGTGACCTTCTCTCCATAGCAAATCTCTTATGGCTTTTGCCAACACAACGCCGAACAATAACGAACCCTATCACAAAACATAATCTCTCAATCTGGGATAGATTAAGATCTCGTTTTTGTCTTCAATCAAAACATAATCCCCTTCTCTCCTTTCTCCTTAACCCTTCTTTTTATCCTGCCTGGACAATTCCATCATCTTTTCACAATCTGGTCAAAGTTAGAACTCATACGAGCCCATCATTTTTACAAATCCACAACAATAACTTCTTTTGCTTTACTTCAGGAAACTCATGCATTGCCACATAATGAAACCTTTAGATAAATTATAATAAAAAAATTTATTGAAGAGAAAAAAAGTTGTGTGTGTCGGTGGAATGACAACAATTGCTGGTCGTGTTGTCACCTGTCACAGCAGTCACACCTGGTTTCCCGGCCAATGCACCAGATAAATGTTGCAGCAAAACGGCTCTTAGAGTTCTGGGAAACCAGGAATGGACTCCGGACACGGACTCCAGGAAAACCTTTTATTTTACCAGCGACTCACACCAGGATGCCAAGTGGCCTCTTATAGGCGTTTACAAGATATACAGTCAGGTCCATAAATATTGGAACATTGACACAATTCTAATCTTTTTGGCTCTAGACACCACCACAATAGATTTGAAATTAAACTTACAAGATTTTAACTACAGACTTTCAGCTTTAATTTGAGGGTATTTTCATCCAAATCAGGTGAACGGTGTAGGAATTACAACAGTTTGTATATTGTATATGTCCCTCCCACTTTTTATGGGACAATTGGCTGCTCAGCTGGTCATGGCCAGGTGTGTGTTATTCCCTCATTATCCCATTTACAAGGAGCAGATAAAAGGCCCAGAGTTCATTTCAAGTGTGCTATTTGCATTTGGAATCTGTGGCTGTCAACTCTCAATATGAGATCCAAAGAGCTGTCACTATCAGTGAAGCAAGCCATCATTAGGCTGAAAAAAACCCAAAACAAACCTATCAGAGAGATGGCAAAAACATTAGGTGTGGCCAAATCCACTGTTTGGAACATCCTTAAAAAGAAAGAACGCACCGGTGAGCTCAGCAACACCAGAAGACCACAGAAAAGAACTGTGGTGGATGAGTGAAGAATTCTTTCCCTGGTGAAGAAAACACTCTTCACAACAGTTGGCCAGATCAAGTACACTCTCCAGGAGGTAGGTGTATGTGTGTCAAAGTCAACAATCAAGAGAAGACTTCACCATAGTGAATACAGAGGGTTCACCACAAGATGGAAACCATTGGTGAGCCTCAAAAACAGGAAAGCCAGATTAGAGTTTGCCAAACAACATCTAAAAAAGCCTTCGCAGTTCTGGAACAACATCCTATGGACAGATGAGACCAAGATCAACTTGTACCAGAGTGATGGGAAGAGAAGAGTATGGAGAAGAAAATGAACTGCTCATGATCCAAAGCATACCACCTCATCAATGAAGCATGGTGGTGGTAGTGTCATGGCGTGGGTATGTATGGCTGCCAATGGAACTGGTTCTCTTGTATTTATTGATGACATGACTGCTGACAAAAGCAGCAGAATGAATTCTAAAGTGTTTCGGGCAATATTATCTGCTCATATTCAGCCAAATGCTTCAGAACTCATTGGACGGCGCTTCACAGTGCAGATGGACAATTACCCGAAGCATACTGCGAAAGCAACCAAAGAGTTTTTTAAGGGAAAGAAGTGGAATGTTATGCAATGGCCAAGTCAATCACCTGACCTGAATCCGATTGAGCATGCATTTCACTTGCTGAAGACAAAACTGAAGGGAAAATGCCCCAAGAACAAGCAGGAACTGAAGACAGTTGCAGTAGAGGCCTGGCAGAGCATCACCAGGGACGAAACCCAGCGTCTGGTGATGTCTATGCGTTCCAGACTTCAGGATGTAATTGACTGCAAAGGATTTGCAACCAAGTATTAAAAAGTGAAAGTTTGATTTATGATTGTTAATCTGTCCCATTACTTTTGGTCCCTTAAAAAGTGGGAGGCACATATACAAACGGTTGTAATTCCTACACCGTTCACCTGATTTGGATGTAAATACCCTCAAATTAAAGCTGAAATTTTGCAGTTAAAGCACACCTTGTTCGTTTCATTTCAAATCCATTGTGGTGGTGTATAGAGCCAAAAAGATTAGAATTGTGTCGATGTCCCAATATTTATGGACCTTACTGTATATTTCCTCTTGTATGGATATTCCTTGGAACTTCATAAAACATCTAAAAGCTTGTTAGCGAGTGACCTCTGTCTAATTTATCATCCACTCTGTCAATATCATCATCCGCATCCTTGTTCTCATTCTCATCAGCATCATCATCCTCATTCTCAGCACCATCCTCATCATCATCCGCATCTTCATCATCTGCATTCTCATCATCATCCTCAGCTTCATTCGCATCCTCATCATCTTCTCAGCATTATCACCAGTTGTCCTGGCAAACCCGACAACTAGGTAAGTATATCGGGCTCCATCCATTTGCTAGCTGATCCAGGGCAGACCCGATCGCCTCTAGAGGGATCAGGAAGGAATTTTTTCCCCCGCTATAGCACTATTGGCCCGTGCTTGGCTTGGGTTTTTCGCCTTCCTCTGGATCAACGGGGGGGGGGGGGGGATAGATGGATTGGGATAATCTCTGTCATCACCATCATCATCCTCATTACCATCTTCATCCTATCATCATCATCATCATCCTCAGCTCCTTCTCAGGATCATCACTAATCGTCCATCAAACCTGACAACTAGGTAAGTATATCAGGCTCCATCCATTAGCTACCAGATCCAGGGTAGCTCCAATCACCTCCAAGGATCAGGAAGGAAATCATCATCATCATCATTGGAACCATCCAAAAAATACTACAAAAAGAACGAATCCTCAGAATCAGTCGACCATCAAACGGAAAAAACAGTATAGCACCACGGCAACTACAACACCTATCAAGTGCTCTAATCAACACCAGATCTGCAGTCAAACACAGACAGGAAATCCATGATTTCATCACTCAACACAACATAGTCTGCCTCTTCATCACGGAAAGCTGGCTAACACCCGACTGCAATACCATCCTAGCAGAACTAGTGCTGGAGAACTACCGCATCCTAACCGAGAATAGAATAGGACAAAGAGGAGGAGGCCTAGCAGTAATCTACAAAGCCCACCTTACGCTCATCAAACCAACTCTATAGAACTCATTGCCTTTCATGGAAACCCTCACTTTGCAACTTCAAACTACACCACAGGATACCGTCCACATAGTGCTTTGCTACAGACCACCGGGACCAAAGACACAACTCCTCACACTTTTCAATTAATTCTTCTCGACATACACTGTGAAAACCAAAAACCTCCTGATACTTGGAGACGTCAACCTATGGGCCAACTCCTCCGAAGGCCCCATCGCCACCGCCTGCATCGACCAACTAGAAAAACCTAGGCTTGCAACAACTGATAAATACTCCTACACATGTATCAGGTCATACTCTCGACCTAATCTTCAAACAAAATATGGACATCAACATACTGGACAACCTGCCTCTACCATGGACAGACCACCATGCCATCAAATTTATTATAACGACCAACACCACCCACCAAAAACCAACACAATCAACAACATACTGGACAAGATCACAGAAGAAACTATACTCTGAGCTTTTCAAAACCACACTATTGAACAAAATGGAAATGCTAAACCGGGCGTCACTAAATGGCGGACCGCGGGCCGGATCCGGCCCCAGTGGCCATTCTGTCCGGACCGCAGCCTCGCCAAGTAGCGTCCTCTCCCTGTCGCCGGCTCACCTGGCTCGCCCGCCTGCCGCTGCCGATGCTGCTATATACACAGCATGGCAGGCGCGGCGGGTCCGTGCCTTCTCTAATATCTCTGCACTGCCCCTCCCCACACTGCCTGTCTAAAATCACACAAAACATGAGGCGCGGCCGCTCTGGACAAAGGGCGGGACTTTTAAGTTAAAAAGTGGGTGATTGGTTGCTAGGCAGCGGGGCGGTCCCAGCAATAAATCACTCACTTTTAACGTGAAAAGTCCCGCCCATGGTCCAGAGCGCCCACGCTTCATGTCCTGTGTGAAAAAGGTAGGGTTTTGTGGGGAGGGGAGAAGTGCTGTGCTGTGCTGTAAAGGACAGTGTTTTTTGATATCGAGAGAGGTCTGTGATGGGGGGTCAGTCTGTGATGAGGGGTCTGTGATGGGGGGTCAGTCTGTGATGAGGGGTCTGTGATGGGGGGTCAGTCTGTGATGAGGGGTCTGTGATGGGGGGGTCAGTCTGTGATGAGGGGACTGTGATGGGGGGGTCAGTCTGTAATAAGGGGTCTGTGATGGGGGGTCAGTCTGTGATGAGGGGTCTGTGATGGGGGGTCAGTCTGTGATGAGGGGTCTGTGATGGGGGGTCAGTCTGTGATGGGGGGTCAGTCTGTGATGAGGGGTCTGTGATGGGGGGGTCAGTCTGTGATGAGGGGTCTGTGATGGGGGGGTCAGTCTGTGATGAGGGGACTGTGATGGGGGGGTCAGTCTGTAATAAGGGGTCTGTGATGGGGGGTCAGTCTGTGATGAGGGGTCTGTGATGGGGGGTCAGTCTGTGATGAGGGGTCTGTGATGGGGGGTCAGTCTGTGATGAGGGGTCTGTGATGGGGGGGTCAGTCTGTGATGAGGGGTCTGTGATGGGGGGGGTCAGTCTGTGATGAGGGGACTGTGATGGGGGGGTCAGTCTGTGATGGGGGGTCAGTCTGTGATGAGGGGTCTGTGATGGGGGGTCAGTCTGTGATGAGGGGTCTGTGATGGGGGGTCAGTCTGTGATGAGGGGTCTGTGATGGGGGGGGTCAGTCTGTGATGAGGGGTCTGTGATGGGGGGGTCAGTCTGTGATGAGGGGTCTGTGATGGGGGGTCAGTCTGTAATAAGGGGTCTGTGATGGGGGGCCAGTCTGTAATGGGGGGTCAGTCTGTGATGAGGGGTCTGTGATGGGGGGTCAGTCTGTGATGGGGGGTCAGTCTGTGATGAGAGGTCTGTGATGGGGGGTCAGTCTGTGATTTGGGCGGTCAGTCTGTGATGGGGGGTTTGTGATGAGGCAGGGGAGATGTGACGTAAGTGGGGGCTGAGGACACTGATGTAAAGGGGGGGCTGTGATGTGAAGTGGGGGACTGAAGACACTAATGTAAAAGGAGGTCTAATTTCTGCACTAGCAAAACACGTCTCTGCAAGGGCAATAGAAAACAATTGTTTTCTATGTGTCCTGTTCACACAGAAACAGCGCCCCTGCGTACTGAGCAGTGTGGTGCAAAATGCATACTGTTTCTATGCACCGCAACTGAGCTGTGGTGCATAAAAATGAATTAAATGTATTTTGACATTTCAATAAAGTTGAAAGGAAAAAAAGCACAAATTGTGATGTGTGTGGATCGTAATGGTGTGTGCATGTGTGTGGTGGTGGGAGGCGCTGTGAAGTGGAGGACATCATGTGGAGTCATAGCACCAATATGGCATTCGGACCTCCGCTGGAACAAAATTTTTCCGACCGGACCCCCGTGAATTTTAATTCAGTACCCCTGTGCTAAACCATAACCACTCAACGGAAGAAACACTTAACTCCCTAAACAAACAAAGCTTTGCTACAGACAGCAGACACAGTTGCTCCAAGACGCAGAGCACTTATCCGCAAAAACCACGTGGGCTGGTTCAATGACGCTCTCACTTTACTGAAACAAGAACGCAGAAGGAGCTTGGAGAAGAAACTCAACAAAGGAGAACTACACAACCTACAAAGCACTCACCAGGAAATATCATAAAGCAATCTTTAAAGCAAAAAAAGACCATTTCTCTAACACCATCGCTAGGGATGAGCTTCGTGTTCGAGTCGAACACACGTTCGACTCGAACATCGTCTGTTCGATCGTTCGACGAAGATCGAACGTTATGGGCCGTTCGCGCCAAATTCGAGTGACGCGAACGGCCCACAATACACTGCGCCATCCCAGTGCAATCCCGGCGCTGTGATTGGCCAAGCATGCACTGTAACCCCGCATGCTTGGCCAATCACAGCGCCGGCAGCGAGGAAAGCCATAATTGGCCACAGACAGGATGCCTGTGGCCAATCATAGCTCAGGGGGGTTTAGTACACGCCCCACACTATAAAAGGCCGCCAGCGCGGCGGCCTTGTGCAGTGTGTTACAGCGTGCAGGGAAAGAGATACATAGGCAGGGACAGTGTGTTCTATGTTCTGTTCTTTTCTCAGGCATCTGCAGGAGTTAGTGGGTGTTGTGTGCCTCCAGCACAGTATACACCTGGATATACACCATATTTCTGTTCTCTTAGCTAGATAGGCAGGCAGGGACAGTGTGTTATTTTCTCAGGCATCTGCAGCAGTTAGTGAGTGTTGTGTGCCCCGGCACAGTATACACCTGTATATACCCGTCATTGCTGTTCTCTAATACAGGCATCTGCAGGAGTTAGTGGGTGTTGTGTGCCCTAGTACAGTATACACCTGTATATACCCGTCATTGCTGTTCTCTAATAAAGGCATCTGATGGAGTTAGTGGGTGTTGTGTGCCTCCAGCACAATATACACTACCCAATTGCTGGTTTTCCCATCTCCCTGCAGGCCATTACTATGTCTGGAAGGCCAACAAGGAGAGGCAGACAGTCACGAGCCAATAAAAGAGGGCAAGCAGGCTCTGTGTCTAGAGACAACAGTGCTGGTCGTGGACGCGGTGCATCGTCATCAGCACGTGGCCATGGGACACGCTTGTCCTTATTTTCGGCAGCTGGACATGTTGAGCCGCATCATGCCAAAGACTTGGTAGAGTGGATGACCAAGCCCTCCTCATCCTCTCTCGACCAGGCTCAGGGTACTGGCAAAGCAGCTGCCAAAGCGTCCTCTTCCCTCGTATCAATGTCATCATCAGTCACTCCTTCCCTAGACCCACCGTGTCCTTCTGAGGAGTCCCCCGAACCAGTGTTGCCAACCGTCCGTATATTTACGGACAGCACGTAAAAGCAACTCATTTTTTTCATGTCCGCGATAGGACAAAAGTGCACGTAAAAATAGCCGTGACCTAGCGGCTTTGAACTGTGCATGCGCAGTTTCGGCGAGCTGCCCGACTCCCGATCTCATCCGATCCTGCAATCATTCGGCCAGCGCCGGTGGGCGGGACCACCCGGGGGGGGCGGATTTGACAGAGGCTGTGCGGCGTGCGCTATTGGCGGGGATGCGAGTGATGTCATGGTGCATCCCGCCAGGCGCGTGGCGCCAGCCTTTGAAAACCATACATGACAGAGGCAGGAGCTGAGCAGGCGGAATGGAGGAGCCCAGCCCAGCCTCCACAGAAGAAGTGGACCAGCTCAGGCAAGCCTTCCTTGCTTTAAGGTAATAAAGAGCTTCTTCTTCTGGTGGCAGGAGGTGGTGGGGGCATGAGGTTATTGTGGCAGAAGGTGGTGGTGGTGGGTGCAGGAGGTGGTGGTGTTTGGGGCAGGAGGTGATGGTGCCAAGAGCTGGCAGGAGGTGGTGGTGGGAGCAGGATGTGATGGTGGCAAGAGCTGACAGGAGGTGGTGGTGGGGGCAGGAGGTAATGGTGGCAAGAGCTGGCAGAAGGTGGTGGTGGTGGCAGAAGGTGGTGGTGGTGGGGGCAGGAGGTGATGGTGGCAAGAGCTGGCAGGAGGTGGTGGTGGCAGGAGCTGGTGGTGGTGGTGGGGGCAGGAGGTGATGTCAGAAGGTGGTGGGTGGAGGTTATGGTGGCAAGAGCTGGCAGGGGGTGATGGTAGGGGCAGGAGCTGGCAGGGGGTGATGGTAGGGGCAGGAGCTGGCAGGGGGTGATGGTGGCAAGAGCTGCAGCATGTCACGCCACCCTGGTAAAATTCATGTTAATTGGTTCGGGGGATTCAAAAACCATCTCCTGTACCATGTCTGCAGTCTTTGATCATCTCCTGTACCATGTCTGCAGTCTCTGATCATCTCCTGTACCATGTCTGCAGTCTCTGATCATCTCCTGTACCATGTCTGCAGTCTCTGACCATCTCCTGTACCATGTCTGCAGTCTCTGACCATCTCCTGTACCATGTCTGCAGTCTCTGACCATCTCCTGTACCATGTCTCCAGTCTCTGACCATCTCATCTTTTATCATGTCTGCAGTCTCTGAGGGGGAGCCTGGAGAGGAGTCAAGAGTGGGAGCGCTGCCAGAATGGGGATCACGAGAGAAGTCAGATGTGTGTGGACTGTGTAGCGGAGACTATCAGATAAAACCAGAGCCGCCAAGCTGGAGTTGCCTGACTGAGCCCTGCACGGTGCACCTGAGAGGAGGTCAGTCTGAGGGGTGGGTCACTGATGTAAGGGGGGGGAGTGAACACAATAATGTAAGGGGGCACTGAAATAAAGGTTAACCCTTATATCAGTAACCCCCCTTACCTTAGTGTATTCACTCTGCGGAAGGTAATCTCTGGTCACCAGAGTCCCCCCCCTCATTAGAGTTCCCAATGTTCCCTTTTACGTCAGAGTCTGCAGGATTTCCTCTTATAGTGCAAGGGAGAACTCTGCGGACCCTGATGTAAGTGGGAACTCTGATATAAATGGGAGCACAGAGCCCCCCCTTACATCAGAGTTCCCCCTTAGATCGTGATCTGTGGCATCGTCCTTTACATCAAGGTTTGCAGAGTTCTCCCTTGCACTGTAATGGGGAACTCTGTGCTGGCTGTGTTATATTAACCTGACCTTCATGTAAATAGAGAAATTCGGTTTTTGACTTTTGTTTAACCTAAACACATTGCTAATAGCACTAGCAACATGTTTATAGTTGAAATACTAAAAGTTGCACAGTTTAGCACCAAAAACAGGCATTTTAGGTTCTTTTTCGAAGTGTCAGTAAAAAAAAAAATCGGTGGTGTTCGTAATTTTTTAGGCATCTTGCCAGTAAATTTCACTTGGGTTGGTTGGCAACACTGCCCCGAACTGTTTGAGCACAGTGTTGGGTACATGCTCCAGGAGGATGCCCAGCGTTTTGAAGGGTCTGATGATGATACCCAGCTAGAGGAAGGCAGTAGCGTGAGAGCAGAGAGAGGGGATGCCCAAGAAGGACACCAATCTGGCAGCCATGTTCCAGCAGCTGCAGCATACTGCCAGATTGGCTCCAGTGATGAGGAGGGAGGGGATGATGAGGTCACTGACTCCACGTGGGTGCCTGATAGGAGGAGGATGAGGAGGAGGCACATCTCCAACGAGGCAGGATGCCCTCCGGGGGCCAGCGTAAGGGTAGCACACCGACTGAATCACACCGCAGAGCTCCGCCTGTGCAGGGCGCTGCCTCTGGCCGTTATTCCAAAAGTTCTTTGGTGTGGGCCTTTTTTGAGTCGAGTGCATCAGATCGCACCGCTGCTGTTTGCAACATATGTCTCAAGCGTATCTCGCGTGGCCAAAACATCAGCCGCTTGGGCACCACATGTTTGACCAGACATATGTTGACCTGCCATGCAGCTCGTTGGCAAGCGTACCTTAACCACTTCGCGCCCGGGCAATGCTCAAAAGATGTCTGCATTGCGGCGCCGAAGTGCTGACAGGACGTCCATGGACGTCCTCCTCTTTCCTCCCCCCCCCTGCGCGCCCCCGTGAGCGCGCATCGGGGAAAATCTGTGTTGGATGTGTCCCTTGGACACAGCCAATCACAGATCGTGCTGAATGGCCAATCACAGAGGCCATTCAGCACTCAATCTCACTGTCCAATGAGAGATGATCTCAAATGTAAACATATGAGATCATCTCTCATTGCCGGCTTTCTCTCCTCACACAGAGACAGCGTGTGAGGAGAGAGAGAGAGATCTGTGCTGCAGCTTCAGTTGTGAGTTAACAAAACACATACATACAGTGTAAAAAAAAGTGCCCACAGTCCCTGCCAGTGCCATCTGCCGCCAGTGCCACCTGCCAGGGCCATCTGCTGCCAGTGCCAGTGCCACCTACCAGTGCCATCTGCCAGTGCCACCAGTCCCATCTGCCACCAGTCCCATCTGCCGTCAGTGCCATCTGTGCCACCTGTCAGTGCCATCTGCCACCAGTCCCACCTGCCAGTGCCATCAGTGCCACCTGTCAGTGCCATCTGCCATCAGTGCAACCTGTCAGTGCCATTTCATCAAATGGCTAAAAGAGTATTCTTAGCCGAGGAGGCGTACGAAATTCTTGCGGCCGACGGGAGCAACGGGGAGCTCTCCGATTCGGATTCCTCCGCAAATTTAGATGAGTCTGACGTGGACTACGAGCCTGTCCTAAGCAGTGGATCAATGACGGAGGAGGAAGAGGAGGAGGGCCCACCCGCCAGACGAAGGCATTCTGCTGAGGAGGCAGTGCCATCCACCAGCACCGCAGTGCCATCCACCACCACCACTGCAATGCCATCCACCAGCACCGCATTCCCTGGGGAAGCAAGGCCACGTACCAGTGGGGTGTCACCTCAGCCCCAAAGGGTTAGGTCCCATGCCAGCCTTCCTATTCCCTTCAGTACCCCTTGTGGCTTCCTCCTAATTCAGGAGAAGCCAACATTCCCCCTTTCACTGCCCAGCCAGGAGTCCAGGTGGATACAGAAAACTTTTCCCCAATTGATTTTTTTAATTTAATTTTTACTGAGGACATGCTGGCAACAATTGTGGCCCAGTGCAACTTATATGCCCAACAGTTTATAACCAGCAACCCAACGTCCTCTTATGCCCGTCCCTACGTGTGGAGAGCCCTTACAGTGGAGGAGTTTAGAATTTTTTTGGCCCTCACATTCTGCATGGGACTAAATGGAAAAAATAAGATGTGTTCCTATTGGTCAACCCGCCCAATCTATCACATGCCCATCTTTTCCTCCGTAATGCCCAGATCCAGATATCTAATGATTATGAGATTCCTACACTACAATGATAATACCCAGTGCCCTCCCCAAAATGACCCAAATTTTGATAAGCTTTATAAAATTCGGCCGCTACTAAATTATTTTTCTGAAACCTTCCCCCAGTTGTTTACCCCAGACCAACATATATGCTTGGATGAGTCCCTTATCAAATTTTCTGGCAGGCTGGGCATAAAACAATTTATACCCAGCAAAAGGGCCCTCTATGGGGTAAAGCTGTATAAATTGTGCGACCGAGAAACTGGGTATGTGTATGGCTTCATCATATATGAAGGGAAGGACTCCGAACTGAACCCCCCTAATTGCCCAATCTACATTGGAACCAGTGGGAAAGTAGTTTGGGAACTCATAAACCCACTTCTGGAGAAAGGATACCACTTGTATGTGGACAATTTTTATACAAGTTTGCCCCTGTTCCGAAACCTACACAGAATGAAGACTCCAGCATGTGGCACCGTACGGACGAACCGGAAGGGCTTTCCTCAAAGCCTGATCACAAAAAATTGAGAAGAGGGGAGACGGCGAGTTTACGTAATGAGGACATTTTGGCTGTGAAGTGGAGGGACAGAAGAGACATCTACGTACTTTCTTCCATCCACAACAATGAATTTGTTAAGATCACCAGGAGGAATGGCCGGATCCAAAAACCCAAATGCATCTACGAGTACAATAAGTTCATGGGGGGTGTCGACTTCAAGGACCAGATGCTCTAACCATACCTTTCCACAAGAAGATCATACCAGTGGTATAAGAAAGTTTCCATTTATTTATTTAATTTGGCCATGTACAACTCATATGTAATATATCGAAAATCCACTGAAAGACCCAAATCCTTCCTTTTCTTCCAGGAGGAAATCACCACTGCCCTTTTATACCCGAACAGCCCACCAGTAAACATTAGATCCAATGTCATTAGCCGACTCTCCGAGCGCCACTTCCCAGATAAAATCCCTCCCAGACCAACAGGCCAAAAATGCCAGAAAAAATGTCGGGTGTGCACCAAAAGAGGAGAGAGAAAAGACACCATTTATTATTGTGCCCAATGTCCTTCAGAACCAGGCCTCTGCATAGGCGACTGCTTCCGCCGTTACCATACCAAAATAAATTATTAGTTCACTTCCTGCCATTTATCTTCACACCCCTTATGCCTCTGCTTTCTCTGTAACTGACCCTGGACTGTTATTCGACCACGCTTCTGCCTAACGATTCTGTTTATACCTCTGCCTGATCTGGAACTGACCCTGGACTGTTATTTGACCACGCTTCTGCCTACCGATTTTGTTTATACCTCTGCCTGATCTGGAACTGACCCTGGACTGTTATTTGACCACGCTTCTGCCTACCGATTCTGTACATACCTCTGCCTGATCTGGAACTGACCCTGGAATGTTTGACCATGCTTTTTGCCTGCCTCTTGGACTGATCTTGTACCCTGCCAGTGGACTAGTGGGATTCATAACACAGGGGTCTCACATATGTGAGGGGGTCCAGAATTGTTTTTCTGGATGAAGAAAACAATTGTTTTTGTTTTTCTCATTCCCAGATTAGGGTCTGGAGACTCGGAGGCTTCAAAGAGATTTGGGTGGGAGAAGCCTCTACCCCTGTCCCCATTCAGTCCTGAACGAGGCCCTACTTCTGCCAACTGCCTGTAGGACCTATGCCATCATGCCTCTGCCTGTCGCATGAACTGACCACACCACATGGACCTGCCTACTACCAGGACCAATATTTTGGCACTGCTGACAATCTCTGCCTGCACTGACCCTGGACTGTATATAGACAGTATCCCTGCCTGCTGCCTGTACTGACTATGGACAGTATTCCTGCCTGTTGCCTGGACAATTGCATTTGCTTTTGCTGACCAAGTCCCTGCCTGCTGCCTGGACCAGTGCTATCCTCCTGTGGACCACTGCGCTACTAAAACCACAGGTAATCTTTTGTTTACCATTGCTCAGCAGAATGTATTTTGGGGTGTAATTCTTGGTATGTTCATGCTATGTGTCCCTAGAACACCTGATGGTGTTCCTTGCATGTTGGGCCTCTGTATGTGGACAGGCTGTGTAAAAGTCCCACACATTTGGTATCACCATACTCAGGAGGAGTAGCAGAATGTATTTTGGGGTGTCATTTTTGCTATGTACATGCTATGTGTTGGCAATATCTTATAAATGGACAACTTTGCGTAAAAAAATTGCGTTTTCATTTTTTTCCCGCATATTCCAAAAACTTCAGGAAAAAAATGAACCGTTCAAAAGACTCATTATGCCTCATAGATTATACGTTGGGGTGTTAGCTTTCCAAAATGGGGTCACTTTCTGGGCGTTTCCATTGTCCTGGTGCTCCAGGGCCTTCAAAAGTGTAATAGGTGGTTGAGAAATGAGATGTGTAATTTATGCTCCTAGAATGTGTGAAGGTGCCATTTCAATATTGGGCCTCTGTATGTGGGCAGGCTGTATAAAAGTCTCACACATTTGGTATCGCCATACTCAGGAGGAGTAGCAGAATGTATTTTGGGGTGTCATTTTTGCTATGTACATACTATGTGTTGGCAATATCTTATAAATGGACAACTTTGCGTAAAAAAATTGTGTTTTCATTTTTTTCCCGCATTTTCAAAAACGTCAGGAAAAAAATGAACCGTTCAAAAGACTCATTATGCCTCATAGATTATACTTTGGGGTGTTAGCTTTCCAAAATGGGGTCACTTTGTGGGCGTTTCCATTGTCCTGATGCTCCAGGGCCTTCAAAAGTGTAATAGGTAGTCAACTAGTTAGAAGTGTAATTTATGCTCCTAGAATGTCTGAAGGTGCCATTTCAATATTGGGCCTATGTATGTGGCCAGGCTGTGAAAAGTCCCACACATGTGGTATCGCCATACTCAGGAGGAGTAGCAGAATGTATTTTGGGGCGTCATTTGTGGTATACACATGCCATGTGAGAGAAATAACCTATTACAATGACAATTTTGTGGAAAAAAAAAAATCTTCATTTTGCAATGAATTGTGGGAAAAAATTACAACATCAAAAACCTCACCATGCATCTTACTAAATACCTTGGAATGTCTACTTTCAAAAAAGGGGTCATTTGGGGGGCATTTGTACTTTGCTGGCTTATTCAGGTCATAAGAAATGAGATGGGCAACCAGTACATTAGGTGTGATCAATTGTTTATGATCCGCACCACAGCTTGTAGACTCTATAACTTTCACAAAGACCAAATGATATCCACTAATTTGGGTTATTTTTACCAAAGATATGTAGCAGTATAAATTGTGGCCAAAATTTATGAAGAAAAATTAATAATTTGCAAAATTTTATCACATAAACTAAAAAAAATTTTTTTTTCAAAATTTTCCGTATTTTTTCATTTATAGCGCAAAAAATAAAAAACCCAGAGGTGATCAAATACCACCAAAAGAAATCTCTATTTGTATGAAAAAAAGACAAAAAAATCATTTGGGTACAGTATTACATGATTGAGTAATTGTCATTCAAAGTGTGAGAGCGCTGAAAGCTGAAAATTGGTCCGGGCACGAAGGGGGTTTAGTGCCCAGTTGTCAAGTGGTTAAAGACCCACACCAAAGAACAAAGCGGACCTATCCTTGCTCCTCATCAGCTGGGATCTCCAACCCCACTGTACCTTCAGTCCTCTCTGAAACCTGCACTGAGAGGAATGAAGGTGTAGAATTAGGTGTGTCACAGCCAAGTACTTGCGGGCACTCTGCTAGCAGTACACCGACGTCCGATTATAGCAGGCAAATTTCCCTGCCCCAGCTGCTGGACCATCAAAGGAAGTTCACTCCCAGCCATCCACATACCCAGCGGTTAAATGCTAGCTTGGCTAAATTGCTAGCACTTCAACTGCTGCCTTTTCAGTTGGTAGACTTGGCCCCCTTCCGTGAGTTTGTGCAATGTGCGGTTCCTCAGTGGCAGGTTCCCAAACGCCACTTTTTCTCACGGAAGGCGATTCCGGCTCTCTACCGGCATGTGGAAGGCAATGTCCATGCCTCGCTGGACAGGGCGGTCAGCGGTAAGGTGCATATTACCGCTGACTCATGGTCCAGCAGGCATGGACAGGGACTTTACCATCCTTTCACGGCCCATTGGGTCACTCTTTTGGCAGCTGGGAAGGATGCAGGACAAGGTGCAGTAGTGTTGGAGGTTGTTCCGCCGCCACGCCTCCAAAATGCTACTACTGGTTGTGACACACCTCTCTCCTCCACCCCCTCCTCTTCTTCTTCCTCCATGGCCTCTTCCTGTGCTTTGTCCTCAGAACCAGCGGTGCTCCGTAGCCGTTCAAGGGGCTACGCAAGTACGCAGGCAAAAAGATGCCACGCCGTGCTTGCGCTGGTGTGTTTGGGGGACAGGAGCCACACTTAGGCAGAGGTTCTGTCTGCTCTGCAGGGGCAGGCCGAGAGGTGGTTGACGCCATGCCAGCTTAAGCCAGGAATGGTGGTTTGCGACAATGGCACCAACCTCCTCTCCGCCCTCCGACAGGGACAACTGACCCATGTGCCCTGTGTGGCTCATGTCCTTAACCTGGTGGTGCAGCGGTTCTTGGGCAGGTACCCGGGCTTACAGGATGTCCTGAGGCAGGCCAGAAAAGTCTGTGTGCATTTCCGCAGATTATATAATGCCAGTGCTCAGCTGGCTGAGCTGCAAAAGGAGTTGAACCTGCCCAAGAACCGCCTTATATGTGACATGCCCACCAGGTGGAACTCAACGTTGGCCATGCTGCAGCGTCTGCACACGCAGCAGAGGGCCATCAGGGGAGCTCAGGCTTTTTCACCACGCCCAGTGGGGCATGATCAGGGATGCATGCACTGTCCTGGCACCATTTGAGGAGGCCACGAGGATGGTGAGCAGTGACAGTGCATGCATCAGTGACACTGTACCTCTTGTCCACCTGTTGGAGCATAAGCTGCATGGAATAATGGACAGGGCACTTGAGGCAGAACAGAGGCAGGAAGAGGAGGACTTCCTTGCCTCTCAAGGCCCCCTTTACCCAGACAGTGTTCCTTCTGTCCCACCCATCACACAGGAAGAGGACGAGGAGGAGGAGGATTGTGTCAGCATGGAGGTGGAGCATGGCACTCAGCATCAACAGCAGCAGTCTTTTAGGGATGATTTACAGTCCCAACAAACCCGTGGACTTGTACGTGGCTGGGAGGAGGTGGCTGCGGATCATGTCGTCCTTAGTGACCCCGAGGACTCCGGACCGAATGCCTCAGCTAACCTACGCTGCATGGCCTCCCTGATCCTGCAAAGTCTGTGGAAGGATCCTCGTATTCTTCGGATCAAGGAGAGGGACCATTACTGGCTGGCCACTCTCCTTGATTCACGGCACAAGGGTAAGGTTACGGACCTTATCTTGCCGCCGCAGAGGGAGCAAAGGATGAGACAACTCCGGGAGGCCTTGCAGAAAGGTCTGTGCAATGCGTTCCCAGAGACTGGGAGGTTACAAACTCCTGGTCCTGGACAACGAGTTGCTGAGGCTTCGGTCAGTAGCAGAAGGAGCGGTGGAGAAGGTGGCCGTCTGACCGATGTGTTCAGACAATTTTTTAGTACGCAGCCCCAAGGTATGATCGGTTCCAGCAACCATCGCCAGCGTCTGATATACATGGTGCAGGAATACCTAGGGGCAAGGTCAGACTTGGACACCTTTCCCACCGAAAATCCTCTGGCTTACTGGGTCTTGAGGATGGATCACTGGACAGAGCTTGCACAGTATGCAATTGTGCTACTGGCCTGTCCTGCATCCAGTGTTCTTTCGGAACGCACATTCAGTGCTGCTGGAGGCTTTGTCACGGATCACAGGGTGCGCCTGTCCACCGACTCGGTTGATCGACTGACCTTCATAAAGATGAACCATTCTTGGATCACCACCAGCTACCAAGCACCTAAAGCTGATATAACAGAATAATTTATTTTCAAATGTCACATCCCTTCAAGATTGATGCTGATGCTGAGTGACTGTCCTGTTATGTTGACTGACTATCCTCCTCCTCCTCAATGATCCGATTCTTGATGATAGCTTGGAAGAACTTTTTTGTTTCTGGGTGCCGCCACCAGTGGCTAAGGCCCAATTTTTCAGCCCCTGTTTAACAGGGGCGTGTAATTACAATTTTTGATGCAATACTTTGCAACAGGGCTCATTGCTGTGCTCCAAGTACAGTATCTGTGAGGGGTTGCAGTGTTGTGGCACCAGTGCCTAAGGCCCAATTTTTCTGCCCCTGTTCAACAGGGGCGTGTAATTACAATTTTTGATGCAATACTTTGCAACAGGGCTCATTGCTGTGCTCCAAGTACAGTATCTGTGAGGGGTTGCAGTGTTGTGGCACCAGTGCCTAAGGCCCAATTTTTCTGCCCCTGTTCAACAGGGGCATGTAATTACAATTCTTGATCTAATAATTCACAGCAGGGCCCATTCCTGCGCCCACCAAGAGTAACTGTGAGGCCTTACAGTGTTGTGGCACCAGCACCATCACCAAAGGCCCAATTTTTCCTACCACTGTTCAACAATGGCATGTAATTACAATTCCTGATATAATAGTTCACAGCAGGGCGTTCCAGCGCCCACCAAGAGTAACTGTGAGGGCTCACAGTGTTGTGGCAACACCAACATGTAAGGGGCAAATTTCAGCAGAGTATATACGGCAGGCCCCTACTTTCAAACATCCAACTTACAAACGACTCCTACTTGCAAACGGAAGGAGACAACAGGAAGTGAGAGGAAATCTACCCCTAGGAAGGGAAATTCTCTCCTGTAAGAGTTAATATTGGAAAAAGGTGTCTCCTCTCTACTGATGCTTTATCACCAATCCTTTTTTCAATCAAAACCCCACTTTTCAAAAACATTTGTCATTGGGACGGAAAGTGAGGTGAAATGTTCTGAACAGGTGCACAGACAGCAAAACAAATGTTACAGGGGTGATAACCCTTCCCTATGTTTTCCAAAAAGCTTAAAATAGATGTTTTGCCTGCAGCTACAATTAAACAATGTACCTGTTCAAAATTACAAACAGATTCTACTTAAGAACAAACCTACAGTCCCTGTCTTGTTTGCACCGCCTGTATACTGCTGTTCAGAGTATATAGGGCCTTTTTTTATTTTGGGTGCGGGGTTCCCCTTAATATCCATACAAGACCCAAAGGGGATGGTAATGGGCTGGGGTGGGGGGGGGGGGGTGATGGGGTAGCCATGCCATTTTTCTCAAAGATTTTCATCCATATTACCGGGACCAGACATTACATTAAAGCCGCAAGCAGTTTTAAATGGCTTTTTTTCCTTTAGAATGTCATTTTGTGCAGGGACAGTTCTAAACACGGGAAACACATGCCACTTCACAGGCATACTTTAGACACCCCCCAGGTATGATATTTAAAGGAATATTTTACTTTTTTTTTTCACTTTATGCATCATTAAAATGACTGCTCCCGAAAAACGTCCGTTTTTAAAACTTCGTTTTGCATTGATACATGTCCCCTGGGGCAGAACCCGGGTCCCCAAACCCTTTTTAGGACAATAACATGCATATTAGTCAGTATAATTAGCACTTTAGATTTCGAACGTTCGCGTCCATTGTATTTATTAGGGTTCTAACGTTCGCGCGAACTTTCGGTCCGTTCGAAGGTTCTGGTGCGAACCGGACCGGGGGGTGTTCGGCTCATCCGTAACCATCGCAAAAGCCCTAAACCGCTCCCGCGAACTCTTCAAACTAGTGGATCAAACCATGAATCCCACCTGCCTGGAGTCTTCAGCAAACGAAACGCAGGAATTCTGCAATGAACTATCCAATTTTTTTATCGACAAAATTGATGACATTCGGGAAATAATTCAGCAGAAAAAAATCCAACAACCCCACTCGGCCAAAGGAAGAAAAATACTATATAAATAATCTGCAATCAAAGAAATTTACTCTGGTCCCAATTACAATCGACACCACTAAAAACATCATCAGAAGCCTCCGAGATCGCACTTCACCGAACGACATAATTCCGGCAAAATTGCTGAAAGAATGTACCGACATCTTGGCACCCCCCCATAACACACTTCATAAACCAATCGTTCAAAGAAGGTATTGTGCCGACTTCCCTTAAGCAAGGAATAATCAAACCCCTCCTAAAGAAACCCAACCTCGACCCGGAAGACCCAAATTTTAGAAGACCGGTAAAAAGCCTGAACACCATCTCCAAGATCATCGAGAAAGTAGTAACACAACAGCTACAACTTCATTTGGATACCCACAAACTCCTGGACCCACTACAATCGGGGTTCCGCCCAGGCCATGGGACAGAAACGGCACTTCTCAAAATATGGGACGACGCACTCAAAGCAGCAGATGATGGAGAATTGTGTCTCCTGGTGCTGCTGGACCTCAGTGCAGCCTTTGACACAGTAGATCACAAAATTCTGCTCACGCGCCTCACCGAAGTAGCAGGAGTCTCAGACCATGGTTAGAATCCTTTTTAGAAAATCGATCCTAGACCGTGAAACTGGGAGCCTTCACCTCGGCACCACGCACAAATACATGCGGAGTCCCTCAAGGATCACCCCTGTCACCGGTACTCTTCAACATCTACCTCCGGCCACTCCTCAAAATCATCAGTGAAAAGGACCTGCGCTATCACTCCAATGCAGATGACACTCAACTTTACTTTTGCATCAACAACAAAAAAGATCAATATTATGGACTGGAAAAATGCCTTACATTAATCGACATTTGGATGACAGAGAGCTCCCTCAAGCTGAATGGATCCAAAACAGAACTGCTCATTTTCCATGCTAACCGAAAGAAAAACTCTAGGACCACATGGACACCATCCACCATCCTTGAACAAAACATAACCCCAAGGACCAAAGTTAAAAGCCTTGGAGTCATCTTTGACTCAGACATGACCATGGACGCACAAATAGGATCAGTAGCCAGCGGATCTCACCACCTTCTCTGCCTGCTACGAAGACTTATCCCCTTCATCCCGGAAAAAGACAGAGCAGTAGTAGTCGGAACCATTATCAACTCCCGGCTTGACTACGCTAACTCCCTTTACCTAGGACTACCTAAATACCAGATTGCACGTCTACAAGTCATCCAAAACACAGCGGCCAGACTGGTAATGGGGAAAAAACCCTGGAAATCAATCGCACCGTCCCTGAGAAGCCTCCATTGGCTAGCCTTAAAGGATCGGGTCACATTCAAGACCCTCTGCCTCACTCATAAATGCGCACAAGGAAACGCACCTCAATACTTATGCGAGAAAATAAAACACTACACCACTACTCGCAACCTCCGATCAACCAACCAAAACCTCCTCCACATCCCTAAGACTCGCTACAAAGCTAAGGGAGAACGAAGGTTTGCTGTCCAAGGACCGAGGCTATGGAATGCACTACCCACCAACATCCGCATGGAAGAAAACCATTGGGCCTTCAGGAAAAAACTCCTCTTCTAAGGATCTCAATGACACTGGATGCCAAGCGCCTTGAGGCGTTTTAGTTTGCATTTGCAGCACTATACAAGTTACTCACTCACTTACGAAGCTGTAGACATGTGCACTGCCCAAACATTTGTTTGTTTTCCTTTCATTTTTTATTTTATTTTTCGGGTCATTAGTTATGATCAAAATTCATTATTTTGAATAAATTAGAAAATCCGGAAATTCTAAATTCGAAAATCCAAAATAATAACTAACTAATAATAACTAACAAATTATCGGTATCAGAATTTCCTTTCAAATTTAGCTGTTCGTGAATGTAATGAATACAAATTTATCCGAAGTTACGAATTATCCTACATAACGAATGGAAAGTAACGAATTAATAATAACAACAAAACATTTTTCTTTGTTTCTGTTATAAATGTAGCGGGGTCTCCTTTAAAGACTCTCAGGACTACCTTACCCAGAACCCCATTCGGCACCCAGGGTGCAATGTTTCCACCCCAGAGACTCATGGTTCGGGTTATATAAGGAGGAGGCGAGGCTAAGCTTGGCCTCTTTGGGACACGAGACTTCAGTGGAGAGATCTTCCTGTGCGGATCCGCTGTGGTGCAAGGCCTGAAGCCTGGGGCCTTGCGCTGCTACCCAAAAGAGCCTTCCACCCCCATTGCGAGCCTGGGTGGCATCTGACTCGGTCATCCTCAACCGCTGCTGAGCCGGAGTCCAGACCGCTGCAGACGCTGTGTGTGGAGACACAGCAGGTGGAAGTTCCCGGACTGGGATCGCGTCCGGAGGGGTGAGCGAGCACCTGCTCAATCCATATACTGTACACTATTGTTGGGCCTACAGACTGCCGTGGCCCATCAGTTCATATTTAAGTCCCCACTGGAGATCCATAGCAGAACTGAGTCAAACGGATCTCTAGTGGAGTGTTCTGTGTGGGCACTTTTACCCTTTGGATTACAAATGTGTTCCTGAAATGTGCACCACCGTTTAAAGACTTGCATGCGAAGAATTCATCCCCTAGAGACTGAGTTATAGGGTCAGGCCTGGCCAGCCAGATAGTTTATTTAGTTGCTGCGCCATAGGGCGCATAGTGAAGTACTGTTACATGTGGCGCGTGTGCGCCATATCTTACTAGTTGTAGTGTGTCTATTGCTGCAGGGCTCTGCAGATAGATTCCTGTGATTTGTTACAACTGTTGATTTTTATTGCCAGAAGAAAGTAAACTTGTTATTCTTCTATCATTGCATTGGTGTCTGAATTTAACCATAGAGCATAAGATATATATATATATACATTACCCTAGACTAACTGTGCCAGAGTGGGTCGAGTAAATTGCCGGGGGTTGGCGGAGCTGTCTTCAGGGCCCAAACTAAATCTGCGGCCCTCTTAGCTGAAGGTATCGCTACATAAAGTTTTGTAATTAAGTATGTTTTCTCCTTCACTGACGGGCACTGATAAGGCGGCACCAAAGAGGTGGCCCCAATGAGATGGCACTGATAGGCAACACTGTTGGCCACTGAAAGGCTGCACTGATGGGTAATTATAAATGGCACTGATAGGCGGCACTGCCAGACATTGCTGAAGGCCACTGATTGGCATATTCCTGATGTCCAGGGTGGCATACCTTGTAGGCGTCCTTCGTGGGCATCCCTGGTGGTCCTGGCGGCATCCCTGGTGGTCCTGGGTGGGCATCTGCGGGGGGGCTGCGCTGATAAACAATCAGCACAGACCCCCCCCTGTCAGGAGAGCAGCCGATCGGCTCTCCTCTACTCTCGTCTGTCAGATGCGAGTGAGGAAAAGTTGATAAACGGCTCTTCCTGCTTACGCTGTCATCAGCCCTGATTGGACACAGCTGATCACGTGGTAAGGAGCCTCCGTCAGAGGCTCTTTACCGAGATCGGTGTGGCAGCGTGTCAGACTGACACACTACAACAGCGGTCGTCGCGCTGTGCACCCCCTAGGGTGCGCGATCGCGGCTTATCCTGCTGGACATCATATGACGCCCAGTCAGGATAACTGAGCCACTTCCTGACTGTCATTTTGCTATATGTCGGGTGGGAAGTGGTTAAAAGCCTTCACAGGTCATCAGGGTAAATGTAACCCTGAATAATAGGCCTAGAGTGCAGTGGTCAGGAGTATATCATATACAATGATCAGGGTCTTCTACTGACATTAATTAGAGAGAAAAGTCTCTCCTGTACGGTTCTCTCCTTGACATATTGTAGAATGAAGCCGTATTGTTCTCTCAGTGTCATCATCCCGTGTTCTGTCCATTTCCACACCGACACCAACATCTCCTCCACCATCCTGCTGTATTTGTTGTCTCACCATGTTTCCAATGATTGAGATCCAGAGACTGACCGGAGTCTTCTTCTCCATGTCACCAGACCACCTCTTCCTCTACTATTGGGGTGCTGGGCCTTTCTATGACTACTCAGAATCCCCAACCTCTTCTATAGGATTGTGAAGATTTCTATCCTATTTACAAAGAAGCTGAAGAAGATGTCCATGATGTAGATGAGGGTTACATATAGTATGAGCATCATCACCCTTCACTCTGTAAACAAGACCTAGTCTGGCAATGCCCAGAATGATACCAATTAGTCTCTCACCAATCTCACGGTTTGGATGGTCCTTCTCCTTTGTATTTTTTCCAGGTGACCATGAATTGGAGTTCCAATATCTCCCTTGTGTTCTGCAGACAGATATACATTTCCCGATGTCTCATGTTTCCCGATACGAGCTCATACATTGGACTTGTTCAATTTTCCAACCAGGAGGGAATGGACTTGGCAAGATTCTCTCCCCATGTTGAGGGTATGTGGTTTGGTATGGTTCAGGAGGAGGCACGCTCACTTCCCACCTCCCACCCTTCCCGGCCCAGTCAGGCTGCATGCTCTAATAATCCCATGATTAAGTCTTTACGACGAAACATGTCGTGGCGTGGCTGTGCGGCAATCGTCTGACGGAACGTGTGACGTTGCAGGGTCGAATCAAGCAACGAATACGAGCGAACGGCAGCGGGAAGGCGGTGAGAGATCATTGTTACACGAGGGTCTGCCGCGACCTATACACTCGTTTGTTGGTGTAGTTGGATACAGTTATTTGCAGTGTTTAATGCTCATGAATTACGGGCTACATGTGAGTGCAATATTTGGAGTGATTAAAGTGGTTTACGTTATTACACTATTTGGAGCTTTTTTTATTTGCATATGGATTAATCCTTTAAATCACCCGACTGGGAATTGGAAGAGTGACTACACTGAATTGTAAGACCTTGTTCACGTTTTTCACGCCAAACACGAGAGTGTGAGGCAACTTGCTGTGGTGAGTGTCCATCTGACGGGAGAGGGATCACTGAACACTGTGTGTGGTGGAAAATTGGAAGAATTTATGCACTGGATTTAATTATACATTGTGTGGACTTTTTCCTTTTTATATATAATTTTTTATATATATCTATTTAGTTTGTGCACATATTCACATATGTCACAGGGTGTTATTTGTTAAAGGACAATATTACGTTAGTATATTGCTCTCTAGCGCCACTGTGTGGTTTCTTTTTAGATTTGACACTTTTTTCACATATTTATTTATTTTATTTTTTTATTTTTTTTATTTTTTTATTTTTTTTATTTTAGGTATTGTTTGGTATTTATAGTTTTCACATAAGCGCAGTGGTGGTACATTGGAAGGGCACATTTAAGCGGTACTGGTTTCTCATGCTCTAATAAGAGTCTAGTATGAATTTCTTAGCAGAGGGGGGTCCATACAGTTTTTTCTGCTTCTTTTAACCACTTCCATTGTAAAATGACGCCGGCATGAACCCTCTCTCCCTCCGGGTGAACGTCATATGACGTCCTGCGTTTGAGGGGGGATATCTGAATGATGCCTGCAGCTAGAGGCATCATTCAGATATCCTTGTCTTCAGCCGGCGATTCTGCGCACCATAAGAATGATCATAGCAGTGGTTCCACTGCTTGATCATTCTTATAGGCGGCGGGAGGGGACATCCCCCTCCCGCCGCCATCCGGTGCTTCTCCGGGCTCTCCTGTGCCATCGGGGACCCGGAGAGAATCGTCCGGCACAGGTGGTGGGTCACGTGATGAGCATAGAGATGACTGGTAACCAGATGGTCACCAGTCATCTCTATGACCGTTGGAGGCCCGGGCGCGATGTGATGACGTCACGCCTCAGGGTCCTCAGATGTAAACAAAGCCGCCATTGCAGCTGTAAGTATGAGATCAGTGAAATTTTTTTCACGATCTCATGCTTTCCAGCCTGGAGGAGAGATGTGGTGTCTTATTGACCCCGCATCTCTCCATAAAGAGAACCTGTTACACACATTCCTATTACAAGGGATGTTTACATTCCTTGTAATAGGAATAAATGTGATCAAAAAAAAAAGTGTAAAAAAATAAGTAAAATAATAAAAAAATAATTTAAAACGCCCCTGTCCCCGGTAGCTCGCGCTCAGACGTGAACACACATGTTAGTCCCGCCCACATATGTAAACGCCGTTCAAACCACATATGTGAGGTATCGCCGCGTGCGTTAGAGCGCGTGCAACAATTCTAGCACTAGACCTTCTCTGTAACTCTAACCTGGTAACCTGTAAAAAATTTCAAAGCGTCGCCTATGGAGATTTTTAAGTACCGAAGTTTGGCACCATTCCATGAGTGTGCGCAATTTTAAAGTGTGACATGTTAGGTATCTTTTTACTTGGCGTAACATAAGCTTTCATATTTTACAAAAAAATTGGGCTAACTTTACTGTTTTGTTATTTTTGAAATTCATGAAACCATTTCTTTTCCCAAAAAAAAGGCGTTTGAAAAATTATTGCGCAAATACCGTGCAAGATAAAAAGTTACAACGACCGTCATTTTATTCCCTAGGGTGTCTGCTAAAAAAAACATATATAATGTTTGGGGGTTCTGAGTAATTTTCTAGCAAAAGAATGATGATTTGTACATGTAGGAGAGAAGTGCCAGAATAGGCCCAGTATTGAAGTGGTATAAAAAGCCCTGTATGGAAAGGGTTAATATTTTGGTTACATACACCGGCCAACCAGCAAATCCCCAGTTGACAGCTGAAAAAGCCTGGTGGGTTTACATCACTGGGTATTCAGACACTTGTGGCAACCAACCTCCTATCAACCAACCTGAGCAGGAAGCTGCCACATTTAGAGGCGGCAGTAATACTGCAGCCACAAGTTGGAATTGGCTGAACACCTATTTAGTTCAGCCATTCGCCATCCGCCTAAACAAGCCAAATTCTGTTCAAACATGGGTTCCGTCCAAACCCAGAGCTCTAGTTTTAGTGGTCTGTTTATTGGTCCCTTACAGTCGTGACCAATGGGAGAAGGACCCTCTTACATCTGTGGTCAGTGTAGTGGTCCCTTACATTGAAGATAAATCAGTGATCAGTGGATAAGGACATTCTTACATTGTCATCGGTGGGAAGACTGCCCCCCCTCCTTACAAATTATGGATGTCAGTTGTTACTGAGAGACAGAAATTGTCCATTGCTCAAGGAACCCTCTAGAAACCTTTGGAGGAACCCTGGCTGAGAGGTTGGACTAGGCAGTAATATATGGGTGACCCCATCTATAAGGATATAAAGTACATACACACACAACAAAAGGCCGTGTTCACACTACGAGACAATTCTTGGGACTGCAGTTCCTCTAAAATCCACAAGGTGGTGATCTCACTTCTACCATCGAGAAAAGAAGTCTCTTTGGAAGACAGGAAGTGATGTCAGGTACAGACAGGAAGTTCCTGGTGAGAGGTGAGTCGGGAGGAAGTAGCGAGAAGACATTGCTGGAAGTGGCAGCAGATGAGGTAATAAGATCTTATTTTCTGTTTACACCCAGTAACCCCCCCCCCCCCCCCCCGTCATGTCTGTCCTCTTCCTCCATAGTCACTGTGATGTCTTTTATCTCCAGCAGATGATGATACACACATATATAGTGTGGAGACCTAGATTAACCCCTTCAGGAGCATAGAGAATTCTCTTCATTTTGGAGATGTGTCACATTTCCCACCAATCACTTTCTCACCTCATCTCATCAGTCTATACCAGGGCTGCAACTAACGATTATTTTCATAATCGATTAGTTGGCCGATTATTGTTTCGATTAATCGGTTAATAACCTTAAGAAGAAAAAAAACTGTAGTTTTGCTGCGATTTGCATTTAAAAAATTTTTTGGCCAATTTGTTGTTGGGCAGATTAAAAAACACAAATTGCAGCAAAAACGCATTATTACATGCTTTTCTGCAGCTTCTCCGTTGAAGTGGGCGGCACAGTGGTGTAGTGGGTAGCACTCTCGCCTAGCAGTAAAAAGGGTCGCTGGTTCGAATCCCAACCACTACCACGACACTACCTGCCTTGGAGTTTGCATGTTCTCCCTGTGTCTGAGTGGGTTTCCTCCGGGTACTCCGGTTTCCTCCCACACTCCAAAGACATGCTGGTAGGTTAATTGGCTTCTGTCCAAAATTGGCCCCTAGTATATGAATGTGAGTTGGGGACCTTAGATTGTAAGCTCCTTGAGGGTAGGGACCGATGTGAGTGTGTGATGTGTGCGGAGCGCTGTGTAAATTGACGGCGCTATATGGGTACCATAAATAAATAATAATATAATAAATGAGCATCTTAATGAGATACAATGTACAGGGATAGGGAGAATTGTAGACACGCACCCACACTCACTCAGGTTGAACTGGATGGACTGGTGTGTCTTCATTCAACCTTACTAACTATGTATATTGAACAAAAAACAAAATAGCACCGTTTTGCATTAAAAAACTCTTTGCCCTTTCCAAATATGCAGCAGCTGAAGAAATCATGGATGTGAACGTGTCCCATAGGAAACCAAGTAAATGACCTGTAGTGCGTTTCTGCAATAAAGCACCAAAAAACACAGAGGTGTGACCCAGGCCTGAGATGTTTAGTAACATAATGGGGTTAAAAAAAAAAATTAGTACAAAAAGAGCAAATAATCGCTACTGTAAGGGGTTCATTTTTTACTGGGGGACAGTGAAAGTAATATTTACAGTAGCGATTTGCTCTTTTTGTACTGCAAAAGGCTAATTTTTTTTTTTTTAAACCCCATTATGTTACTGGCCGATTAATCGATTATGAAAATAGTAATCGATTAATTTAATCGATTACTTGTTTCGGCCCTAGTCTATACTAACGGATTATACCACTTTTATTGGGGATGGGGGAGGGTTTCTATAGACATAAAGGTTTAGAGGACGCTAAAACCATTACAAATGCTAAAAGTAGGGTTGTCCCGATACCGAGCATTTGCCTGAGTACTTGTACTCGGGCAAATGTTCCCGATGCTTCACCTGATACTAAATCAGCGGTGATCGGTGCTTGTAGCTCACCCACACACGATCACCGTTGGTTGTCCCCGTATACTCCTCCAGCCCCCTCCGTTTTGCTGCTGTCTCCATGCCGCCGTCCCCCTCAGTGTCCCCCTCCATGCCGCCGTCCCCCTCAGTGTCCCCCTCCATGCCGCCGTCCCCCTCAGTGTCCCCCTCCATGCCGCCGTCCCCCTCAGTGTCCCCCTCCATGCCGCCGTCCCCCTCAGTGTGTCCCTCCCCCTCTATGTCCCCCCTCCGTGCTGCCGTCCCCCTCTCTGTCCCCCCTCCGTGCTGCTGTCCCCCTCCGGTAGGAGCCGGAGTGGTCACTGACTCTGTCCATTCACATAACTGAAACATCGTAAACTGTGTTTACAATGCTTCAGTTTATGAATGAAGAGAAGCCGCTGTCTTCTCTCCATTCATTTTCAGCGCAGCTGAGGCTGCTGAGAAAGGGACTGGGGAATCTGTGTCCCTAGTTCCTTTCCCTGTCTCAAAGGGGAGATGTCAGAGGTCTGTGAAGACCCCTGATATCTCACCAAAGCCCGCCAACAGGGCCGATAAAAAAAGAATAAAATAAAAATTAATTGTAAAAAATAATAAAAAAATAAAAGAAAACACACGCTGACACTGTCCACCCACCCCCCCCCCCCCCATTAAAAAAAAAAACTACTGACACATGTGCCACTGTCACATGAGATTAAAAAAAAGTATCGGTAATCGGCGAGTACTTTAAAAAAAGTATCAGTACTTGTCTTAAAAAAGTGGTATCGGGACAACCCTAGCTAAAAGGAATGTTCCTTTATGTGTAATCCCACTGGGGGGGGGGCTATTCTTACATGATAGAAACCCTCATATTATCCCTCATACACCCCCATCCTAATATTGTACAACCAGTACAGTCCAAATCATTCTCTCTTATCAATTATTGTTCTACAGGTAACCTGTATAGATCACATGACCAATGAGGATGGAGGAGGACCGGAGTCACATGACTGAGAGGATACTAAACGTCAGCCTGGAGATCATCTACCTGCTGACCGGAGAGGTGAGGAGGATTCTGGGAGGTCACATGACATCACTCTTATCTCTATTAATAAAACACAGACCTGACCGGAGAGATGAGGAGGATTCTGGGAGGTCACATGACATCACTCTTATCTCTATTAATACACAGACCTGACCGGAGAGGTGAGGAGGATTCTGGGAGGTCACATGACATCACTCTTATCTCTATTAATAAAACACAGACCTGACCGGAGAGGTGAGGAGGATTCTGGGATTCTAACATGATATTCCTATTGGTTCTTCAATACAGAGATTTCCTCTTCTGAAGTCGGGTGATCCGATGACCATCACAGTGCCTCCATGTGACTCCCTAAAACCAGAGAGACACAACATGCAGAAGATTCTAGAAGTCACCAAGAAGATGATGGAGCTGCTGACAGGAGAGGTGAGCGGTGCCGGGAATTCTGGGACATTATCCAGTAACAGACAAGGGATGTGTCTGGATGGTGACTGTATCATTGTGTGTGTCAGGTTCCTATAAGGTGTCAGGATGTCACTGTCTATTTCTCCATGGAGGAGTGGGAGGATTTAGAAGGACACAAGGATCTCTACAAGGACGTCATGATGGAGAATCAGCCGCCCCTCACATCACCGGGTAAGAGGAGACTTTATTGTAAAGGAGAGAGCAGTACGGAGGCTCCACCTAGACCCCTCATCATCTGATAAACACATAGAAACAATGTATTCAGTCAGTGTGTGTGTTTCCTACAGATGGATCCAGTAATGGGAACCCACCAGAGAGATGTCCCCGTCCTCTGTATTCCCGGGATTCCACAAAGGAAGGTCACACCATCCCTCACTGTTACAAGGTTGGTGGGACGGAGCATCTAAAACATGAACTGGTGGAGATGATGTGTGGATTTTGTATGTAAGCTTATATCTTACAGATGATATTCTCTCTCTTTTTCTTGGTTTAGAGTGGAGATCCAATCGATATAGAATTTGAGGTGAAAGCAGAAGAAGAAGAAGAGAGGTATGTGAGGGATGATCAGCAGTCTATGGAGGAGGATGGAATAACAGGGACATTTATAGAGGAGGACACTCCTACAGAGATCAGCACAGGTGGGTCATTAACACTAAATACATTCTTCCACCCATACTGCTCACTGATTGGTCCAGAGTAGGGCGGGGACTGGGTGATATCAGCCTGTAATCCCCTGGTCACTTTCCTGAGCTGTGTTCCCCGTCCTGTATTCCTGTATTTCTCTCGGATAATCTTCCTTCTCTGTGCTGCAGACACAATTTATGTCTCTAGACTGGATTTATGGAGATTCTGGGGTTCAGCTGGCAGCAAAATGTTCATTTTCACCATTGCATGACCTAGACACCTGGGGTATGTACCTTGGCTCTTCTGCCCCATGCCCAGGTCTAGCATGATCTCTGACAGAACAATCCTCCCAGGGTTACTTGCTCTGTTGTCTGCTGGCTGTGCCGGGTGGAGGGATATGTCTGTATAGTCTCAGACCCAAGTCACTGAGTGCAGTCTCAGGAGATGGGAGGCAGCGGTGTGGGACCTCTGCAACTTGTCTCATGTAAACATTTCATCCGCCACTGATTGCTGAATACCAATATTATGAGTCCTGACCCCTGCACTATATACTCTATGTCAGGGCTCAAAATTTCAAGTCCTGAGCTACTAGCCAGGCCTCAAAGGTTACTTGCCACCAGTGCCCCACTCAATCTCAACCCTGCCCCGCCTCTAATTCCGCCCCCTAGACACGCCCTCATAAATTATCTCTTGAACTGACACTTAAATGTTTTATGCAAAAATAAGTTAGAAAAAAAAATATTAACAACAACTTTATCAGTGCAGCCTCACTTGTGCCCACTATTGCAGCCTCACTGTGCCCACTATTGCAGCCTCACTGTGCCCACTATTGCAGCCATAATGTGTCTGTTGCGGCCTAACTGTGCCCATTGCAGCCACACTGTGCCCATTGAAGCACTGCGAGTGGAAAATTTGAGGGCTGCTCTATCTTGTACATTACATACTTTTAACCCCTGCACTATATACTCTATGTTGTACATTACATACTCCTGACCCATGCACTATATACTCTGTTTTCTACATTACATACTCCTGACCCCTGCACTATATAATCTATTGCATGTAGCGAGGTCCTGGGCCCCCTGAGGACTAATGGTGACCTCCAGAGTTAGAGACAGCTGACATCCTTCTTTGTAGAGTGGGTTACGAGGCATGGTGGGTGTAATGCAAGATGGAATGTTGGGCGCCAGTCACGTTTTGAATGCAAACAATAGATTTATTGTCTCTGAACAAGAACGGTTGGAGAGCCGGTTTAGGGCCAGGACACATTTGAGTAGATGCAATGACAATTGGCAGTACCGAGACTTCTATAGGTAGACTGCTATACAGTGGAAGGCCTCCAGCCGGACACCACTTCTGTATAGGTAGGACCGCTGTCTCCTATGGTAACAAATCTTGTTACAGTCACTAACGGTAGTTCTACATAACTCTTGGTAACACAGAATAGTTCTCTTCTTCTCACAGAGCCTCTCACTGTAGATCTTCACTCACTGAGTTCCCGGGCCCTCTCACTAGACTTCCAGATTCAGTGGCCACTAAATCTCCTGAGCTCTTCTACAGCTAACCCACTGTATATTCCCCAAGCGTGACTCCCGCTATCCTGCTGGGCCCCTGGCTTAGAACTTACTGATTCTCCTCAAGCGTCACCCCCGCTATCCTGCTGGGCCCCTTTCTTGGCACTTACTGATGCTCCTCAAGCGTCACCCCCGCTATCCTGCTGGGTCCCTCGCTTGGCACCTGCTGAAGCTTTCCCACTTCTTCACCGTCCCGGGCTGGAGAGAACAATGCTCTGGTACTGGCTCCAGCTTACTAACTAGTCTCCGGTAACAAGGTGGATGGTCCCTTAGTGGCGACATCTCCCCCTCTACCTCCGACCACAACTGGTTCCCCGTTCGGCTGAACCTTTACTCTCAGTTGGAATCCAATCCTGCAGTCCCAACCCTGCGCTGCTTCTCTTGCTCCTGGATAGGCCTCAGGCTTCCGGCCTAGCAACCCGGGCGACATAACACGTCCAGGTGGCACAGAACCCCGATAACCTGACTCCACCCAAATAAATAGGCTCTCCCAGCAGGCCAAGGGACCAAAGAAACCCCTGCCAATTGTCTGAGACACCCCATGCATTCATAATCTGACCTTGCTACACCCTTGTCAATCTAGTGCCACCTAGTGACAGAAGAGAAAAGGTGCAGCAATCCAAAGTTAGAGAGTAATCAGTAGATCTCCTAACAATAAGCAAGGATAACTTCCACCTGGCGAACTAAGTTTATTAGCCACCCTTCCTAAACACCAGGGGGCTATATGTTCATTACATACTCCTGACGCTTTCACTATATACTCTATATTGTACATTATATACTCCTGACCCCTGCACTATATACTCTATATTGTACATTACATACTCCTGACCCCTGCACTATATACTCTATGTTGTACATTACATACTCCTGACCCCTGCACTATATACTCTATATTGTACATTACATACTCCTGACACTCGTCCTATAATCCCCTCATTACTGTCACTCCTATAAAAGACAGTTCTCGTTGTTTCCTCACTCTCTGACTAAGGTCCATGAATAAAGAAATGATCTGGTAGGAGATCAGAGGACCCATTTACTAGTTACCTTGAGGGGGGAATTGTAAGACCCTCAGAGACAAAGCTGCCTGATGTGGGCGGAGTCCTGGTTTAGGGGAACCAATCAGCTCATGTCTAGTAATAATCTTTGTATTTCTATTTTAGTAGATGGACGGGAGATGAGGAAAACCTCAGAGGATTGTCTCACTTTGTCTCCAGACTGTAAAGTAGAAGATGAGGACATCACACAGTATAGTCCAGGAGAAAACCCGACTACCTCAAATGTCCATCCGGCACCACACAGTGTAGATGGACCATCGTATTCCTCTTATCCTGAGGAACCTCAGACTGTGCGGGACGGTGCCGGATCATCGTATTCCTCTTATCCTGAGGAACCTCAGACTGTGCGGGACGGTGCCGGACCATCGTATTCCTCTTATCCTGAGGAACCTCAGACTGTGCGGGACGGTGCCGGACCATCGTATTCCTCTTATCCTGAGGAACCTCAGACTGTGCGGGACGGTGCCGTCCTTCCAAGAGAGAAGAGGATTTCCTGTACTGAGTGCGGGAAGTGTTTCCGTTTCAAATACCAGCTTAACGAGCATAAAAGATCTCACACGGGGGAGAAGCTGTATTCCTGTTCTGGGTGCGGGAAATGTTTTTCACAGAAGTCACATCTTTCCATACATCAGAGATTTCACACGGGGGAGAAGCCATGTTCTTGTTCTGAGTGCGGGAAATGTTTTTCAGTGAAGTCCAGTCTTTCCACACATCAGAGATCTCACACGGGTGAGAAGCCATATTCCTGTCCTGAGTGTGGGAAATGTTTTTCAGATAAGTCTTATCTTTCCAGACATCAGAGATCTCACACGGGGGAGAAGCTTTTTTCCTGTTCTGTGTGCGGGAAATGTTTTTCACAGAAATATAGTCTTAACACACATCAGAGATCTCACACAGGGGAGAAGCCGTATTTCTGTCCTGTGTGCGGGAAATGTTTTTCACAGAAGTCCTATCTTTTTATACATCAGAGATTGTACACGGGGGAGAAGCCTTTTTCCTGTCCTGTGTGCGGGAATTTTTTTTCAGAGAAGTCCCGTCTTACCACACATCAGATATCACACACAGGGGAGTTGCCTTTTCCCTGTTCTGAGTGTGGGAAATGTTTTTTAGAGAAGTTCCATCTTTCCACACATCAGAGATCTCACACGGGGGAGAAGCCTTTTTCCTGTTCTGTTTGCGGGAAATGTTTTTCGCAGACGTCCAGTCGTAACACACACCAGAGACTGCACATGGTGGTGAAGCCACTTTCCTGAGTGTGGGAATTGTTCCTCACTGAAGCCCTGCCTTCCTGTACATCAGGGGTCCCACACAACCCTCAAGGTGTATTAGTGAGTGCGGGAAATGTCTTGTATATGAATGTTGCTGGACATCACAGCTCTCATGTGGGGAAGAAGCACACCCTGATATACACCTCAGATATACTCCATGGCTGATCTTCATCATGTAAGAAACAGTTGATAAGGAGATCAGAGATCACCAAAGACATGGATGAAGTGTTGTACCGTGTTGGCCATTGATAGCAGGAGAAAAATAAAAATGGAGTCATTACCTCTCATTGGCTGAGTAAATTTTTTGGTAAAAAATTCTTGCAAGAGGTCTGTTTTCTTAAGTCGTCTTCCAGGACGAAACACGTTAACCCCACCACTTAAAGTGTTTGTAAACCCCCCCCTTGCTTTTTTTTTTCATTATACAACCTGCAAAATAAAGACCTAATGAGCCAGTAACCGGAAAGAGCGTGGAAGTCGGAAGAAGACCCCCGAAGTCGGAAGAAGACCCCCGAAGTCGGTAGGAGACCACAGAAGTCGGAAGAAGACCCCCGTAGCTGCCTAATAAATAACTTTAAAAAGCTGTCTAGTGTATTTTTTTTATTGACACTTTTCCCCCTGGTGAATGGGTAGGGGTACGATGTACCCCATACTCATTCACATAGGGTGGGGGGGCCTGGATCTGGGGGGCCCCTTATTAAAAGGGGCTCCCAGATTCCGATAAGCCCCCCCGTCCACAGACCCCGACAACCAAAGGCCAGGGTTGTCGGTAAGAGGCCCTTGTCCCCATCAACATGGAGACAAGGTGCTTTGGGGTGGGGGGGCCGCAGGGCGCCCCCCTGCCCCAAAGCACCCACCCCCCATGTTGAGGGCATGCGGCCTGGTACGGTTCAGGATGTGGGGGGCGCTCGCTCGCCCCCTCTTCCTGACCGGCCGGGCTGCGTGCTTGGATAAGGGTCTGGTATAGTCCTGAGGGGGAACCTCACGCAAATTTTTTTTACATTTTCGCGGGGTTCCCCTTCAAGATTCTCTGCACACGAGTCACCCCGCAAGTCGGATCATCTTGATCCGACTTATGGTGCGACCTCTATTCAAATCAATGGGCTCCCATAGGGAATCATTGATTTGGAATAGAGAAAGAAAAACGTGTCTGAAAGCTAGCGCGGAGAAACGTGCATTGAATTCAATGCAAAATGCGGAAAAAATCGCTTTAAAAACAACGCTTTTTTCCTGGCATCTGTACTAGCTTTACAGCCCGTTTTTTAAAACGTCCGTGGGCATGAGGATATTGCCAAGGCTGTTTTAATGCATGGGCACCCCTGGTCACTGCCCAGGGGCCCAAGGTGCATAAGGGCCCAAAGATAATCTTGCATTACATCATAATTTTCAGCTGTCCCGGATCTGCCGGGACAGTCACGCTTTTTACTAAGCTGTCCTGGGATTGGAAGCATCCCAGAACCTGTACTGTGCCCTCCTGATCCCAGTATTGTGCCCTTCTACCTCCCACCGTACTGTGCCCTTTGTATTGATTAGTCTTTGATTTATGGCATGTTTTCTTATTGTTTAAAATTGAATTTATTGAGAATACTACTAAATATCCAATTCCCCTCTTTATCTGTTACTCAAAAAGAAAATCTTGATAAACCAATCACTGATTTAGAAGTCTGTGCAGCAATTAAAACATTGAAGCCACACAAACACCCAGGCCCAGATGGCTTCTCAGCAACCTATTATAAACATTTTGCTACCATACTGTCCCCCCACCTGGCTGAAGCCTTCAACTGCCTTCTTTTAGGCCATTCCTTTTAGTTGTGAATCCCTCCTGGCATCCATAGCTGTGATACCTAACCCGAATGCTGATCATAGTAAAAAAGAACAAATGGCGCAAATAGAGTTCTGGCAGAGCATAAAATCCAAATGTCAGTGAGTTTCAATGAATGATGTAAGCACCAGCGGCAGCTACCATAAGCAGAAGCAGGCTCTGTAAAACATGGTGAAGAAAGGAAGGCGCGCCAAACTAAGTGCAGCATAATCAGGCTTTAATGGCAAATAAGATAAAAGACAGCCAAATGGCTACTCACAGGATGCAAGACAATATAGGGCATGTAAAGGGTTAATGGTGGTCCGGTGTCATCTAAGGCGGTCCTCGGGGGGGGATGTAGGTCCCAGATGAGAGAATGGCTGAAGACAGGATGAGCGGAAGGCTGGAAGCAGATTTGCGGTGTCAGCAGAGGAAGTCAGAGCATCCGAGCCGTGGGTGATGTGAATATCCCTGTACCGCAGAGACAGCTAGGAGACAACCAGGAAGCTGCGCATCAGCGTGCGCTTCACCGTGGAGCGCAGCGTGCCGTCGGACTGGAAGTGACGTGGAGTATTGAACGGACCAATGGGATGACGCGTTTCACAGCATCCGCTGTTTCATCCGATCCATGGAGAGCATTGTCATAGGTGGATGTAATATAGTAGAGAGACGTGTCGTGATTGGTTGAAAGCATACTGGCGATGGTAAATAAGCATTGTGATTGTGATACCCAATCCAACCCATCCATAGTTCATACTTCTTTTAGACCGAAGTCTATCTTCTACCCCACTCAGTCCAAAGGTCCCTACTTGTCAACCTTCTATCAAGTAGTTTTTAAAGAACTCAGCGACTTATGTACATTTGAATCTTCTAAATCTCAACGTTATAACAATAACCTCAGTCCATCAGAATATCAAGCTTTAAAATCTCTGAGTGCAAATCCAGATATTATTATTAGATCTGCAGATAAGGGAGGAGGGATAGTGATACAAGATAAAAACGACTATATGAAAGAAACCACTTGACTCCTCTCTGACAAAAACACATATGAAAAATTGAAAGCTGACCCATTGCCCAAATTTACAGAAGAAGCCACCACAATCATTAAACAAGCCTGCACGGACGGAATACTGAACAAGCTAGAGGCCGCCTTTTTTCTAAAACCTTTTTTTCAAGTTCCTTACCTATATCATTTACCTAAAATCCATAAAGATATCTCCGGGCCGCCCCATCGTTGCCTCCATGGACAGCATCACTACCAGTTTTTCTTTATACATTGACCACTTCCTACAACCTTTAGCCCAAGCTCTCCCGTCTTACATTCGTGACAGTACCCATCTAGTTGATCTATTGAAACCCTATACTTGGGAACCATCGTATATATGGGTATCCCTAGATGTATGCTCACTCTATACATCTATACCACATTCCATAGGACTTGAAGCAGTTGCCCATTTTCTGAAAGATGACTCCACTCTCAACACCACACAAATAGACTTCATCCTCCTGGCCACCCGTTTCTGTCTTGAGCACAACTACTTTGTATCAACAGGAGAATTCTATCTCCAAAAGCAAGGTACTGCTATGGGCGCTAATTTTGCCCTGAGCTACGCCAACCTCACCATGGGACTATGGGAGTCCAGATTTATTGAAGCCAACAATCCTTTTGCAGCTAACCTTATTTTCTACGGTCGCTATATAGACGACATCATCATCATCTGGGATGGGCCAACCACTTTGGTCAATGAATTCCTAACCTACTGCAATTATAACAATTTTGGACTAACCTTTACCTTGACCATGGACCCTGCATCACTATGCTTTTTAGACCTCGAGCTCTTCCATACAGACAACTAAATTTTTGAAAAAAACTTTACCAAACCCACAGCTGGAAACTCGTATTTACATTACTCTAGTTGCCACCACCCCATGTGGGTTAACAATGTCCCAAAGAGTCAATTCCATTGACTCTGATGTAACTGCACTAGATTAGAAGATTATACATCTCAAAGTATTTCACTCCAAAACAAATTCATTGAAAAAGGATATCCCCCCCACTTGATCGAAGAGGCTCGCACCATCTATCAGCAAGAGTCCTTGCCCGTCCCCAAAAAAAACAATTCCGAACCCACAACCCGTTTCATTACTCAGTACCACGCGAAACATAATTTTTTTTTAAATATTTTCAAGAAACACTGGAGCATCCTCACCCAAGATCCCCACCTATCGAAATCTGTATCAGTTACTCCCAAGTTTGCCTACCGAAGGGCCCCCCAATATCAAAAGTAAGATCGCTCCTAGCAAAACCAAAACACCCAATCATCACAAAAACTATATGCTTAAACAGCTTACCCTAATCCCCATTGTAGGGATGTTTCAATGCAAAAAGGCCCTATGCCTTACCTGCTCTCATATCACCCATGGCCAAAAAACTTTCAAGGCCAACAGCAAGACTTTCAACCTCAGTTCTTTCTATAATTGTTCTACCACCTATGTAGTGTACTGTATCCCCTGTCCATGCGGCCTTTTATACGTAGGCAGAACCATCAGAGCCCTACGGGCCAGATTTGTTGAACACCGCCGTGCAGTCCAAAAAAACAATCCTAAATACAGCGTGGCGCGTCATTTTGCAGCACACCAACACAAAGATATTAGTGCCCTTCAGGTTTGGATCATTGAGCCAATACCGGAAACACCCACTGCTATAGAAAGATTTCAACGCCTCTGCAGACAGGAAACTTATTGGATCTACTCTTTGAATACCATGTCGCCTCATGGCCTCAACGAAGAAATTGAAACCAACAACATCATCTAAAAATTCCTGCATTTTAAAATAATTCCTGCATTACCATCACTTTCTACCTTTCTCGCATTTCTTCCATCCATGCGATTCCTTGTGCATTTTCTCACTCATATCCCAGACTGTCTATCAATTTATTAGAGTTCCTTCCCTGATACACAATAATATATTTTTCCTTTTTGATGTCCGTCTATTCTACATCCCATTACTTTTACCCTATTAGACCCATGCATTTATGCTTATATGTATGTATATATGCACACTGAGCTGCTTTTGTAGATCTGTCACTACTCATGCTGCATTACTTTTGGTGTATTCCTTATACATTTGAATATGTACCTTATCCTAGAAAGAACTTTTTACATATATATTTCATACTATGTATGTATTGTTGATATGTTTATATATGTAATCCTTTTATGATCTATATTCTTTTTTTTATATTTATATGACAGCCATGTTATCGTTCATTACATTTACTTATTTCACCAATCCCCTTCATGTCTTCCCTCATGTCTTTTCCCATCACAATCCCTCTCCATCACTCCCTTGTTCCATTCACTTTGATGTCATCCTCATCCATTAATATATATATATTTTTCCCCTCCCTTTTCCTTCCCCTTCCCATCCTTCTCCCCCCCCCCCCCTCCCCTTCCTTCTCTTACACCATTCCTTTTATTTTATTCTTATTATTTTCTCACTATTATTTTCATATTTATTTCAATCTTTATTTTTATTTTTATTTTTATATTAATTTTTATTTTTATTAATCTTATTTATTTATTTTCATTTTCATTTTTATTTATTTATATTTATTATTTTTATTTTATTTTTATTTTTATTTTTATTGTTATTTTTCTTATCTTCATTTTCATTCTCATTTTTAGTTTTATTTTCTTTTTCCATTAATTTCACTCTTACCTTTATTTTTTTATTTATTTTCATCTTTATTTTTATTTTTATTTTCATTTTTCATCATTTTTTTCAATAATTTTTCGCTCTCTTCCCCCCCCCCCCCTCCCCTTCTCCCTCCTCTCCCTCCCCTCGTTCCCCTCCTCAAATTATTCTGACCTTTATTTCCAACTAACATTGCTTTGCTCTCATCCCCATCCCAGCACCTTTCTCCCTCATATAATAATTTAAACCGCCCCTCTTTCTGTATATAATATTCCATATATATATATATCTTTATAATATAATTTTTCCCTTTTCCCTAATTTGTTCCCCCACATAATCTCCGTTTAGATAACCACACCAGCATTTCTATACATGGTTCTCTCTTTCCTATCATAGCGCCGCTCTCCCCCATATTATCATTCATCCTCTATATTATATAATTTTTTTTCTCCCTTTTTTTTTTTTTTTATCTAATTTGTTCCCCCATAAAAATTCCCGTACAGAAATATTCCATGCCAATATTCCCCTTTTTTCCCCCCCATATATCTCCCACACTACTCCGTGTCATTATATTCCTTATATTCCTCCCTCATCCAATCACAATGCTTGTTTACTATCGCCAGTATGCTTTCAACCAATCACGACACGTCTCTCTACTATATTACATCCACCTATGACAATGCTCTCCATGGATCTGATGAAACAGCGGATGCTGTGAAACGCGTCATCCCATTGGTCCGTTCAATACTCCACGTCACTTCCGGTCCGACGGCACGCTGCGCTCCACGGTGAAGCGCACGCTGATGCGCAGCTTCCTGGTTGTCTCCTGGCTGTCTCTGCGGTACAGGGATATTCACATCACCCACGGCTCGGATGCTCTGACTTCCTCTGCTGACACCGCAAATCTGCCTCCAGCCTTCCACTCATCCTGCCTTCAGCCATTCTCTCATCTGGGACCTACATCTCCCCCGAGGACCGCCTTAGATGACACTGGACCACCATTAACCCTTTACATGCCCTATATTGTCTTGCATCCTGTGAGTAGCCATTTGGCTGTCTTTTATCTTATTTGCCATTAAAGCCTGATTATACTGCACTTAGTTTGGCGCGCCTTCCTTTCTTCAGAATGCTGATCATACATCTTGGTCCAATTATAGGCCAATATCCATACTTAATTTAGACATTAAGTTACTGGCTAAAATTCTTTCTAACCAGCTTAACCCAATTCTAGGAACCCTGATACATAAAGATCAGACTGGGTTTATTCCATCTAGACAAGTGGGCGACAACATAAGACGCGCTACTCTCTTAGCACATATGGCACGTTCCCGCCACATCCCTGCCTGCTTCCTCTCCATAGACATACAAAAGGCATTTGATTCGCTTTCATGGCCTTATCTTACATCTGTTTTATGTCGGTGGGGTTTTGGAACGCATTTTCTAAGTTGGATATCCACCTTATATTAAAACCCAAAAGCATTTGTTTCCTACTCTGGATACTGTTCAGACCCCTTTGTCATTGAAAGAGGAACTAGGCAGGGGTGTCCCCTTTCCCCTCTGCTTTTTGCACTGGCAATTAAACCCCTAGCCCAATTAATACGCTCTAATTCAAATATTTAAGGCCTAGAAAAAGGAGGTCACCAACATAAATTGTGTATGTTTGCCGATGATGTCCTAATTTTTCTCACCTCACCCCTCATATCAGCTCCAAACCAAAAATCTAAAGTTTAAATATTTCATTTTTTTTTTTTTTGGTGGAGAATGCGGGCAGCTTTAAATATTTCAATTCCTTGCAAACTCAACTGCAGGAATCCCTTCCACTTACCTGGTCTTCAACACAAATACCATACTTGGGTATCACATATACAGCTTATCCAGCTAACCTATATACTGCAACTTACCCACCAATGCTGACACGACTTACCTCTTTTATGAAGAACTGGTCTTCTTTACCATTAGCATGGTTGGGTAGAATCTCAGTAATCAAGATGTCTATACTCCCTAAGATTTTATATTTCTTTAGAGTACTCCCGATACAGGTTCCGGCATATTTTTTACGAATCCTACAAAGAAAAGCTCTCCAATTTATTTGGGGTAAACTTAAACCCCCTTATTCCACAACCAACACTATACACACCCCGTGTCAATGGTGGATTAGGGGTTCCTAATATTTCCAAATACTATTATGCAGCCCAACTAGCTCAACTCCCTAAATACCACGCCACTAAAGAAATTCCCCTTTGGGTTACGATAGAATCGGTCGATTGTGACCCTCTCTCCATAGCAAATCTCTTATGGCTCTCACCAACACAATGCCGAACCCTATCACAAAACATAATCTCTCAATCTGGAATAGATTAAGATCTCGTTTTGGTCTTCAATCAAAAGATAATCCCCTTCTCTCCTTTCTCAATAACCCTTCTTTTTATCCTGCCTGGACATTTCCATCATCTTTTCAAAATCTGGTCAAAGTTAGAACTCATACGAGCCCATCATTTTTACAAATCCATAACAATAATGTATTTTGCTACACATTAGGAAACTCGTGCATTGCCACATAATGAAACTTTTAGGTACCTTCAAATAAAAAAATAAATTCCCAGAATGCCCCCTCTGATCCTCCTACCCAAGCTTTACGACCTTTGAACAAGCTTGCCACACTGATCCACATAGGCGTGGACTCATTTCCAATTTGTATGCACTGCTGCTTTCACACACAAATTCTTCCCCCTTATCTTACGTTACAAAATGGGAAACTGATCTAAACCTCCAACCAGACATGCTAAATTGGCCTCAAATCTGGCAGGCTACTAAAGCAGCCATTCCAAACGTAACTGCATTACAGACCAATTACAAGGTGTACAGCGGGAGGCTGTCACCCGGGGGCTATTCGAGACCTTTTCAGTTTTGGAATCACCCTTCAAGGGGTATATGACTTGGATGGCAATATAGCTCTTTGCCCTCGTACACACGGCCGAGATTCTCGTTGAAAAAAACATGTCGTTTTTTTCGACGAGATTCTTGGACAAGAAACTTGTCCCGGCCGAGTGTACACACGCTCGTTTCAAAGAACCCGCGGTTCTTTGAATGGAGCGTACGCGGTGACGTCATCGACTACGACGAGCATGCGCTCGTCACATTCGATGCCGTCGCCGCCATCTTGGTATACCCTACGTATGCCTAGGAAGCTACCGCGCATGCGTCAAATTCATTTCGAACATGCGCGGGCTTCCGGGAGGACAGGTAAGTGTACACACACTCACTTTTCTCGTCGAGAAACATGCCGAGGAGAATCTCGACGAGAAAATAGAGAGCAGGTTCTCTATTTTCTCGTCGAGGTTTCTTGTCGGTTTTCTCGACGAGAAACCCGATAGCCGCGTACACACGACCGATTTACTCGGCAAGACCTCTCTGCCAGCAAGTTTCTTGCTGGTTCTTGCCGAGAAAATCGGCCGTGTGTACGAGGCCTTAGTCTACGTACATGAGCCTTTGCTTTGTAGCCCCAAAGTGGATTCTGGTTTGAAAGCTTGAGTACCTTATAGTTTGGTTACTTATCTTTAGGGATGAGCCGAACACCCCCCTGTTCGGTTCGCACCAGAACCTGCGAACAAACCTAAAGTTCGTGTGAACTTTAGAACCCTATTAAATACAATGGACTCGAATGTTCGAAATCTAAAGTGCTAATTATAACGGCTAATATGCAAGTTATTGTCCTAAAAAGGGTTTGGGGACCCGGGTCCTGCCCCAGGGGACATGTGTCAATGCAACAAAAAGTTTTTAAAACTGACGTTTTTTCGGGAGCAGTGATATTAATAATGCATAAAGTGAAACAATAAAAAGGGAAATATTCCTTTAAATTTCGTACCTGGGGGGGGGGGGTGTATAGTATGCCTGTAAAGCAGCGCTTGTTTCCCTTGCTTAGAACTGTCCATGCACAAAATGCAATTTCTGAAGGAAAAAAAAGCCATTTAAAACCACTCGCGGCAATAATAAATTGTCGGCTCCCGGCAATACAGAGAAAAGTCATTGATAAAAAAAAGTTTTTTATTACTTTTTTTCCTACAGAAATTACACTTTGTGCAGGGACAGTTCTAAGCATGGGAAACAAGCGCAACTTTACAGGCATATTATACACACACCCCAGGTACGAAACTTAAAGGAATATTTCACTTTTATTGTTTCACTTTAAGCATTATTAAAATCACTGCTTCTGAAAAAACGGCCGTTTTTAAAACTTTTTGCATTGATACATGTCCCCTGGGGCAGAACCCGGGTCCCCAAACACTTTTTATGACAATAACTTGCATATAAGCCTTTAAAATTAGCACTTTAGATTTCTCCCATAGACTTTTACAGGGTGTTCCGCAGCTTTTCGAATTTGCCGCGAACACCCCAAATTGTTTGTTGTTCGGCGAACATGCAAACAGGCAATGTTCGAGTCGTACATGAGTTCGACTCGAACACAAAGCTCATCCCTACTTATCTTATGTCATCCCTGTGTGGCACTGTTATGCTCCTGTTTGGAAACTACTTAGTTACAATCTAATTGTGCTAGCAGAGCTAGTTGTCTCTATACTACCTACATGCAGACTACTGGAACTAGTCCATTTGTTGGATGCTATCTTTGAATATCCTTGCTATTGGATATCTATGTATGAGGCTTACTCTACTGCAAGACAGTGAGATCCGTTTTCTCTTTTTGCTATCTTTGAACCTTGAGCATGTCCTGATGAAGCCTAACGGTGAAACGCATTGACACACAAGGGCTCACTGTATACTTTGTATCATTCTATATGATTTTTAATTAACTTTTGAATGCTCTGTTCATACCATGTATTTTTTTTCAATAAATATTGTATTTTTTCTACTTCTCCATTGTTTTCTATGCCTTTAAATTCTGGCCCAAGGCTACTTTTTAAGTAACCCCTTTTTTCTGTACCAATTACAAGGTTCTCACCAGATGGTACCTAGTACTGGCTAGGATATCAAAATTCCTCCCCCAATACCCCTCACATTTGCTTTTGAGGCTTGTACTGACCTGGGTACACATCTGTCAGGGACCTGCCAGAAACAGAAGACAATTCTTGCTTCCCTCGGTACCTGTGCGTCGGCGCGTGCCAATTGCGCACGCGCATGCGCCAATTGCGCGCTAAAGATATGGCGCCATTAGGCCTCTAAAAGGCCAGCAGTTACAACAGTGCGTTGCTGTCTGATCTGCAGCTTTGTAACCTGAATACCTGCATACCTGCTACCTGTTACCAGTACCGACCCGGCTTGCTCGACCACCCGATATATCTCCAACCCTGACCTCGGCTCACCTTGACCCTGCTCTGTCTCTCACCTGCCTACCTGCTGCCAAACCTTGCCTGTGTTCCTGACTACCTCTAAGCCTGCTGATCCATACATCTGACTACCTGCTCTGACCCGGCTTGTCTGACCCTCCTGCTGTCTGCTGTTGTGTGCACCTAACCAGGCTTGTCTCACCTTGCTCCAGCTTCCGCTGTCCCGGTATCCGCCAGCTTCCGGGTCACTGACCTGCAACCACCTGCTCTGCTGCCTACAAGCTCCAGCCACCCCTGGAGGATCACCACCTTGCCACGGTGCCTACCACTACACCTACCACAGGCACTCCTACCTCACTGCGCTCCCGAGTTCACTGTTCCCACTCCAGTGGCTCCTGAGTCAGGGCTGTAAGAGAGGTCTCCTTCTACGAAGTCGGCTCTACGATCGGGTACGTTCTGTACATAACAGTATCAGACAGCCATGACAGAGCCTGCAGGAGAAGTTCCTGCCGTGGAGGAGATTTGCAAACACCTGGCAGCCCTCACACAAGCAGTGAAGAGTCTACAGGAAGGCTACATCCGGCTGGAAGGACAAGTTCAGAACCTCGCTGCCTCCGGTGATGCGGCTCCTGCACCCTCTGCCAGGCCTTCGTCAACTGCCTCTGCTCCTTCAGTGGTGATGCTTCCACCCGAACCCAGAGTTCCTGTCCCAGAGAGGTTTTCAGGAGACCGGACGAAATTCCAAGCCTTCTGTAATGCCTGTCAGCTTTATTTTGCCCTACAACCCCGGACTTTCTCCTTAGAAGTCACTAAGGTGGGATTTGTGATTTCGTTACTCCAGGGTGAACCCCAGACCTGGGCCCATTGGCTACTAGGAGAAAATAATGTTCAGACTCAATCCCTGCTATCCTTCTTTGGAGCCATGGCCCAGCTTTATGATGATCCCCAACGGACTGCCACCGCTGAGTCTGCCCTGCTTGCGCTCCAGCAAGGTCGCCGAGCGGCCGAGGACTATGTTAGGGACTTTAGACGCTTGAGCGCAGACACTCAGTGGAACGACGCAGCCCTGCATCACCAATTCCGCTTGGGCCTTTCCGAGGGTCTGAAGGACGAACTCGCCTGAGTGGGGGTACCAGAGATCCTTGAAGCCTTGATTACCACAGCCATCCAGATTGACCGCAGACTTTGTGAACGCCGGGCAGAGCGTTCCTCCCAGCAAAGTCGCCCAGTATGGATGACCACAAGAGCTCATATGCCTGCTTCCCGTTACCTGCCGCCCACCTGTTTAAATCCTGCCAGTCCCAGTCCGGACACCTCTGAACCCATGCAACTTGGGATAATGCGACCAGCCCTGCTACCTGAAGAACGGGCACGCCGTCGCCAACTGAACCTATGCCTCTATTGCGGTGAAGCCGGTCACTACGTGCGCAACTGTCCTGCCAAGAGTCGTAAGTGCCCTTCTTCCCTTCCTGCTAATCTCGCAGCTTTATCTGCCAATGCAACCCACCTTGCCCTCTCTCTCTCGTTGCAGCTCCAGGGAAGGACAGTCCCAGTCAACGCTATCATTGAGTCTGGCGCATGTAGCTGTTTCATCGACTCCACCTTTGCCAATCAACATAACATCCCTCTTCAGGAAAAGACTCATGGACTTTCTGTTTACTTGGCCGATGGCTCCCGTATAAAATCAGGACAGATAACCCAGGAGACCCTTCCTCTGCCTGTCACCTCTACCGCTCAACATAAGGAGTGGCTGACTCTTGATGTTATCTATTCTCCCCTGTTTCCCGTGATCCTGGGTATACCCTGGCTCCAGGCTCACAACCCCCAAATCAACTGGGTGTCTGGAGAAGTGTCATTCATGTTCCCTTACTGCCAGAAGTACTGTCTACCTGGATCCCTCAGCCCATCCACCACTCTGTTATGTATAGACTCTGACCAGAACCTGCTTCAGTCCGTCCCAGGACCTTACCGTGAATTTATTGATGTCTTCAGTAAATGGTGGGCTGACTCCCTTCTGCCTCACCGCCCCTATGACTGCCCCATCGAGCTCCTTCCTGGGGCCGAGATTCCCTTTGGGCGCATCTTCCCCTTATCAGAAAAGGAACAAGAGGCTCTGAAGGTCTACATCAATGAAAATCTGGGCAAGGGGTTCATCCGCCCATCTACCTCACCAGCGGGCGCCGGAATATTCTTTGTCACCAAGAAGGATCAGACCCTCCGCCCATGTGTGGACTACCGTGAGTTAAACAACATCACGGTCAAGAACCGTTACCCCGCTTCCCCTGATACCTGAACTCTTCCAAAAATTAAGGGCTGCTGTCATCTTCACCAAGTTAGACCTAAGGGGGGCCTACAATCTGGTCTGCATCCGGGCCGGGGACGAGTGGAAGACAGCTTTTCGTACCCGATTCGGCCACTACGAATATTTGGTCATGCCCTTCGGCCTGTGCAACGCTCGTGCCACCTTCCAGCACTTTATCAATGATGTGTTCAGAGACTTTCTTGATATCTTTGTCATTGTCTACCTTGATGACATTTTAGTCTTCTCCGGATCACTTGACAGACATCTGGAACATGTCCGCAGGGTACTAGGCCGCCTCCGCCAACACGGACTATATGCCAAGGTGGAGAAATGCGAATTTGAGCAGCAGACTATTCAATTCCTAGGGTTGGTAATCTCCCCCACAGGGATCAGGATGGATCCTCAAAAAGTGTCTGCTATACTGGACTGGCCTGTACCTTTGGATAAGAAAGGAGTGCAACGCTTTGTGGGTTTTTCAAATTTTTACAGGAGATTCATCAAGGGATTTTCTGCAATAATCACACCCATCACACAGCTGACCAAGCAGAACTCACGTTCCATTGGAACCCTGAGGCCCAAAGGGCCTTTGACAGACTTAAAGGACTTTTCACTTCAGCTCCAATTCTCAGTCATCCTGACCCTGCACTGCCTTACATTCTTGAAGTGGATGCATCTGAAGTTGCAGTTGGGGCTGTCATCTCCCAACGCCAAGGTAGCAAGGACTTAATGCACCCTGTGGGGTTCTTCTCTCGAAAACTCTCCCCTGCAGAGAGAAATTATGATGTTGGTGACCGGGAATTACTTGCCATCAAAGCCGCCTTAGAAGAATGGAGGTACCTGTTGGAGGGCGCTGCCCACCCAGTATTAATTTATACCGATCACAAGAACTTAGAATATTTAAGATCCGCTAAACGGTTGAAGCCTCGGCAGGCCCGTTGGGCTTTATTTTTCTCACGCTTCTGCTTCCATATCACCTACCGGCCAGGTTCAAAAAACATCAAACCAGACGCACTATCACGCATGCACGATAACCCCAAGGATTTATCTGTTCCCGACACCATTCTACCAGCAGGTAATTTTTTACTTCTACAGACAGATCTGCTCTCTCAAATCAGACAAGCATCCACGGACTCTTCCAAACCCCCTTGTACCACCTTGACTTCCAGAGATGGATTATTTTGGAGGGGGAGCCAAATTTTTGTTCCTGGAAGCACTCGGGTTGAGGTACTAAAGCTCCTCCACGACCATCCGCTGGCAGGACATTTTGGAGTCCGCAAGACTCTTGAGTGCTGGTACGACGTACATTCTGGTGGCCGGGTCTGGAGGAGTTCTGCAAATCATACGTCAGTGCATGCCCCCGTCTGTAACCAAAACAAAACAAGGAACCGAGCCTGGGGACTACTGAAACCCCTACCTGTACCTGATAGACCATGGAAGATGATTGCTATGGATTTTATAGTGGAACTTCCGTGTTCCGAGGGGTGTACAGCAATCTTTGTGGTCGTAGACCGCCTGTCTAAAATGGCCCATTTCTTGCCACTAAAGGGCACCCCATCTGCTGCTGAGACTGCCCGTGTTTTCATTAAGGAAATCGTCAGATTACATAGAGTCCCTTCTAACATCGTGTCAGACAGGGGGGTCCAGTTCACTTCACGTTTTTGGAGAGCTCTGTGCGAAATCTTGGAAATTGAACTTGCCATGTCCTCAGCTTATCACCCCCAAACCAACGGGCAAACTGAGAGGACAAATCAGACTCTTTTTTTTTTTTTTATATCTTTTTATTGTTTTTTTAACAACACATCACATATTTTACAATACAGTACATAGGACACATACACACTCTCAATATTTCCAAACAGCAACAACACAAAAAAAAAAAAAAAAAGACAATACTCTACACTCCTATATATAAAAGGCCCGGCCATGAAATCTCCCAATGCCTAGGGGAATCAAGGCTGGGCGGGAGAGAGGGCAAGGAGTAATCAGAAATAGAAGCAGAGCAGCGAGGAAGGGAGAGAGATAAAGAGGGGGAAAAAAAAAAACCCTTCTACCTACTAACAAAAAGACAAGTATTAGAACCTGATATAGGCTATGTAAATAAGAAAGTGTCAATACCTATGTGTAGAGACAAAAAGTGACCAGGATGTGGAGGGGGAAGGAAAAAAAAAAAAAGGGGGGGGAAAGGGAAGAGAATTAAGAAAAAGGGGAGGGAAAGGAAGGGGGAGTAATATTATTCTCTCCCCGGTGTCTTATAAGTGATACTCTGATATGGGTGCTCTTTAAAATGGGATAGTTCCAAACACTTCTACTAACTAAAAACCTAGTGTTAAAATCTGCCAAAACAAAAAACAAAAAAAAAACTTCTACCTACTAACAAAAAGACAAGTATTAGGACCTGATATAGGCTATGTAAATAAGAAAGTGTCAATACCTATGTGTAGAGACAAAAAGTGACCAGGATGTGGAAGGGGAAAGAAAAAAAAAAGAAAAAAGGGGAAAACACTTCTTCATACTAACAAAAAGCAACAACACAAAAAAAAAGACAATACTCTACACTCCTATATATAAAAGGCCCGGCTATGAAATCTCCCAATGCCTAGGGGAATCAAGGCTGGGCGGGAGAGAGGGCAAGGAGTAATCAGAAATAGAAGCAGAGCAGTGAGGAAGGGAGAGAGATAAAGAGGGGGAAAAAAAACCCTTCTACCTACTAACAAAAAGACAAGTATTGGAACCTGATATAGGCTATGTAAATAAGAAAGTGTCAATACCTATGTGTAGAGACAAAAAGTGACCAGGATGTGGAGGGGGAAGAAAAAAAAAAAGGGGGGTAGGGAAAGGGAAGAGAATTAAGAAAAAGGGGAGGGAAAGGAAGGGGGAGTAATATTATTCTCTCCCCGGTGTCTTATAAGTGATACTCTGATATGGGTGCTCTTTAAAATGGGATAGTTCCAAACACTTCTACTAACTAAAAACCTAGTGTTAAAATCTGCCAAAAAAAAAAAAAAACTTCTACCTACTAACAAAAAGACAAGTATTAGGACCTGATATAGGCTATGTAAATAAGAAAGTGTCAATACCTATGTGTAGAGACAAAAAGTGACCAGGATGTGGAGGGGGAAGAAAAAAAAAAAAAGGGGGTAGGGAAAGGGAAGAGAATTAAGAAAAAGGGGAGGGAAAGGAAGGGGGAGTAATATTATTCTCTCCCCGGTGTCTTATAAGTGATACTCTGATATGGGTGCTCTTTAAAATGGGATAGTTCCAAACACTTCTACTAACTAAAAACCTAGTGTTAAAATCTGCCAAAAAAAAAAAAAACTTCTACCTACTAACAAAAAGACAAGTATTAGGACCTGATATAGGCTATGTAAATAAGAAAGTGTCAATACCTATGTGTAGAGACAAAAAGTGACCAGGATGTGGAAGGGGAAAGAAAAAAAAAAAAAAAGGGGAAAACACTTCTTCATACTAACAAAAAGACAAGTATTAAAACCTGATATAGGCCAAATAAATGACAAAGTGACAGAACATATGTGTATAGTCATAAAGTGAACAGAATGTGGGGGGGAAAGAGAGAGAGAAAGAAAAAAAAAATTAAGAAAAAGGGGAGGGAAGGGAAGGGGGAGTAATATTATTTTCTCCCCGGTGTCTTATAAGTGATACTCTGATATGGGTGCTCTTTAAAATGGGATAGTTCCAAACACTTCTACTAACTAAAAACCTAGTGTTAAAATCTACCAAAAAAAAAAAAAAAAAAGGGGGGGGTGAAAAGGAGAGGGGAGTAGGGTCCACCTTATTCTCACCCCAATATCTTATGTGGTGAAACTCCAATATTAGTGCCTTTTATGGTGAAGTGATTCCAAAAACTACCTCAAACTAAAAATCTAGTGTTAGAGTCCACTCTACACAACAAAACCCCCCCCCTCCTCTCTGTGTTCGTTAATTTTACAGTATGTATCTCCTTCCTCATTGTTATTTAACTATTCTCTCCTGAATAATTTATCTTAGCTTCACTTAAGGTCCCTCTCGGAGCATAAAAATATAAGAAAAAGAAGAAAAAAAAAATAAAAAAAGAGGGGGGGGAAGAGGGGGGATGTGAGGGGATAATTGGGAAAAGGGACAGAGGAAAAATAAGAAAGAGAAAAAAGGGAAAAATAGGCCGGCATGCATGGTGTCTAGCGATATATATATAGCTCCATATAATTTATAGTCTCTTAAGGAATAGGCCCATCAGTACCCCAAATAGCTCGATCTTAAACTCTAAGTAACTTATTCAGTATGTATAGGTTAAGTCTTAGTGGAGTTGTGCCATTATTTCCCTATAAGTTGAGGTGTCCTTAAACTCCATCCACGGAGTCCAAGTTGAGATGTGTCGTTGATAAGTGTCCTTGTTATAATGGGTAATATCTTCCATGAGATGGACCTCTGATATTTTTTGGAACCACTTTTTCATGGATGGAGTCTCAGGTTGGCCCCAAAGGGTAGGTATTAGTGCTTTGGCCGTATTAAGCAGATATGGTACTAGAGAACATTTATATTTTCTGACAGGTTCCTTAGTAGCATGGAAAAGAATGGTCCATGCATCCATAGGGAGATTAATATTGGTTATTTGTTGAATAATTCGAATAATGCTAAACCAGTAAGAGCGAATATGTGGGCACGACCACCATATATGTGCGTGGGTTGCTCTGTTCCCACAGTTCCTCCAGCACAGTGGGGAATTGGCGGGGAACATCTGGTGGAGCCTTGATGGAGTATAGTGCCATCTAGTTAGCAATTTATAATTAACCTCAGCCGACTTAGATGCAATTGAAGAAAAATGAGTCAACTGCAGAACTTTATCTTTTTGACTATCTGGGATACAGGATTCCAAATCTGTCTCCCACTTAGCAAGGAAAGGAGGATAAGTGTCTTCTTGGAGTTTACTAAGTGATTTATAAAATGCAGAAATACTATGTTCAGGTAATTCCGTTGAGTTGAAAACTTCCTCAATGCTGTTTAGGTCCTGTATACCTTTGAGCGGCTGAGGCAAAGTTCTAAGAAACGCCTGCATTTGGGTGTATCTCCATTTGTCAAGAAACGTAATCGGCTTATGGTCAAGGATTTCCTTAAGGGGCTTGGGAGCATTTGCTCGCAAGACCTGGTGTAATAAAAGGGGTCCTTCTGGCGACCATGTCTTATATCCCGGATCTAATAGACCGGGTAAGAAATAATCATGTTCCAAAAGCGGTAGCAGAGGAGAAGCATACGACCACGAAATCTTCCTATGTAAAGCATCCCACACATCAAGGGTGGATGTGGTTAATATAGAGGTACTTGAGGCAAGGTGCCTATGTGTGCGTGGTAACCAGGGTATAGTTGCTAGATCTGTTTTACTCAGATCGTATTCCAAACTCACCCATAGTTTGGATTTAGCAGCATATTTCCATTCAACAATTCTAGATAAGATAACAGCCTGGTAATACCTCTTGAAATTTGGGAGGGCCAGCCCCCCAGCCTCCTTGGAGCGAAATAACACTTCCTTAGATACTCTGGGGTGGCTGTTCTTCCAAATAAAGCGGGAGACCATGGTCTGTACTAAAGAAAAAAAACCTATGGGCACACCCAATGGGATCATTTAAAAAAAAAAAAGAACTCTGGGTAGAATATTCATTTTGACTATACTTACGTACTTTACCCAGCCATGAATGTGTCAGCGTACTCCACTTTTGTAGATCCTTTCTAATATTATTCAATAATGGAATGTAATTATATTTAAAGAGGGACTGGGTATGAGGCGTCAAATTCACTCCCAGATATTTCATACTGCATTGAACCCATCTGAAAGGGAAGAGGGGTTTTAACCTTTCCGCCTCTCTTCCTGGTAGATTAATATTTAGAATTTCAGACTTAGTAAGGTTAATTTTAAAGTTAGAAAATGTCTGAAAAGTGGAGAAGGCTGTCATTAAATTAGGAAGCGATATGCGGGGCTGCTGGATAAAGAATAATATGTCGTCCGCATATGCCGCATATTTGTGTATTTTATTTTCTACTTGAATCCCATGTACAGTATATTTGAATTATGTCTTACAGTTGCCAAAAAAGGTTCAAGTGTAAGGGCAAATAAAAGGGGCGACAGGGGACAACCCTGTCTAGTCCCATTAAATAGTTGAAATGACTCACTCAAAGTGCCGTTGATGCGAATTTGTGCCGTAGGATTAGTATAAAGGGAGGTGATACGGTGGAGCATCTTGGGTCCCAACCCAAAATGTTGCAGGGTCATTTTTAAGTATTCCCAGTCCACCCTATCAAACGCTTTTTCTGTGTCTGTGGATACAAATAGGGTGGACTGGGACGTCTTTTGAACGTGTTGTATAAGAGATATCGCCCGGAGAGAATTATCCTTGGCTTCTCTATATGGCATGAAACCTGTCTGGTCTGTAGAGATCCATCTAGGTACCAGAGGGAGTAGTCTGTTAGCCATTACCTTCGAGTATAATTTAATATCAACGTTTAATAAGGAAATTGGCCTGTAACTACTGCATTGAGTGGGGTCCTTATCTGTTTTAAGAATAACTGAGATATGAGCTGTAAGAGATTCCAGGCGTAATCCCGAAGTCTGTGAAATTGAGTTGGCATAAGTCGTGAGCTGGGGCAAAAGAACATCGCTAAATGTTTTATAGTATCGAGTAGTGTAACCGTCCGGTCCCGGTGCTTTACCTATCGGTGAAGATTTCAGAGCTATCTGAAATTCTTCTACCGAGAATTCTGATTCAAGCTCTCTGAGAGCTGAGTTTGAAAGTTTAGGCAAATTAGCTTCTTTTAAATATGCAAGCATGAGACTACGTCTCTCCTTTATAGTCAGAGACGGAGAATCACATTGCACCTTATACAGATCTGCATAATACTCCGTAAAAGCTTTAGCAATATGGGGCGTCGCATAGACTATGTTTCCATTAGATAATTTTATTTTAGGGATAAATGATCTAGTCTGTTTTTCTTTAAGGGATCTTGCTAATTGTCTACTGGGTTTATCCCCCCACTCATAAAGTTTTTGCGAGTAGCGTTGAAATCTCCGAGTTGTGTCTAAGTTAAGCAGGTTTTTCAACTCTTCTCGCTTCAACGTAAGAGCTTCTAAATGGGATATATGTAAAGTAAGTTTGTGTTGTTTATCCAGTTCAGTTATTTGATGAAGAACCTGCTCCAGACGTTGACCATGCTCTCTCTTTTTCCTTGCCCCAAGTTCTATAAATCGCCCTCTCATAGTTGCCTTGTGTGCTTCCCATATAATAGCAGGAGGTGTTTCAGATGGTTTGTTGTCTCTAAAGTATTGTGATATATGTGAGGCAAACGTTGAAACCTCTGTTGCATTAGATAAAAGGGAATCATTAAGTTTCCAATTACTGGAGCGTTGAGGCAGAGTGGGCATGGTCATAGTCATCGACACAGGTGCATGGTCTGATATTGTCGCTGTGCCTATATCCGCCGATTTTAATAATGGAAGATGATGATGGTCTAAAAAAATATTATCTATTCGGGAATAGGACTGATGAGTCTTCGAAAAATGAGAGAAGTCTTTTTCTTTTGGGTGTAAAATACACCATATGTCTATTAATTGCCAGTCTGTTAGTTTTTTTTTAACAGTAGACAGACGTTTAAAAGAGATATTAGAACGACCATGGGATGTATCTAAAGCAGGGTCTAGAGACATGTTTATATCCCCTGCCAGTATAATTAATCCCTCAGCAAAATGTGATAGATCAGTGAGAGTTTGAGAAAAGAAAATAGTTTGATTTTGGTTCGGACAATATATGTTTGCTAGGGTACATTGGGTAGTGCCCAGAAAGCCCTTTATAAAAAGAAAACGGCCATGGTCATCCGCTTGCATATCTAAAAAGCAAAAAGGTACGCTAGCACTAAGACCAATAGCCACACCCTTAGCCTTATTCGTGTCTGAAAGACCGTAATACCACTGGGGAAAATATACCGAATTCAATTTGACCTGTGTCGTATGGGTTAAATGTGTTTCTTGAAGATACACAATGGAAGAAGACAACTTCGGTAATTCACAGGTAACCTGATGGCGTTTAGCCGCCACGTTTAGACCCCTAACATTATAGGAGGTGAATTTAAGTGTGGCCATCATCTTTGTGGAGCGTAACTCCTGCGCCTATTTCTCCATGCATACCGGCCTCGAGGGGGGGGAAAAGAATAAAAATAAAACAGGTATATATTGAGAGACAAAAACACAGAAAACAAACAAATTTGCATAAACAGCAATAACGCCCATCAGGGCGCATGTGGGAAATTTTCATTTGTCACGCAGATATCTGCGGTGGTCCCTGTGGGGTGAGGGAGGGCAGGCAGCCGTCCAGAGCTCCCTAGGGAGGACGGAACCGAGAATTACTCGAAGGCTACCCGCTCTCTCCAGCCCCAAAAGGAAAAAAGGGAAGGGGGACATGTCGTATGAAGGACACTTGGGGGCATTATGCTCCACCCGCATTCAGCTGTGCGACTGGCAATATGCCAAAAAAAAAATACTTTTTACTCCAACATAACTCAATAAACCATAAGCAATAGACCTTCTTAGAATCAATATTCTCTAACTGCTAAATCTTATTTCATTTCGTTAAACATAGTAGCTTGAAAGTGTGTTATATCAGGGAGGAAACAAACACGTGGATCCAAATACTCTTTACTCATCTATGTTGTTGTTCAATGTCTCGTGTAGAAGAACGTCCTTTTTTAGTAATAGGTTTTTGCCAATGAGAGTCCTGGATATGTGAGACCTTAGGGAATCGGGTCATGCCAACCCAGAAGGTCCATTGATGGAAGATCAAGGACCTTTAGAAATTGTGGTAATTCCTCTGGGAACCGAAGAGTGTGTGAGCGACCATTTTTGGTGGCAATAAGGCACGCCGGGAAACCCCATCTATAAGTGATTCCATTAGAACGTAAATGTTCCAAAAGTGGTTTTAGGCCTCTACGGCGGTCTAAAGTTTCTTTGGACAAATCTGAGAAAATAGTGAGAGTCGCTCCATCGAAATCAATGTTGGGGATACTTCTCATCTTGTCCATTATGGCGTTCTTGTCTGAAAAATAATGTAATCGGCATATTACATCCCTAGGTTGCTCAGTAACAATATTGCGTGGCCTGTAGGCTCGGTGTACTCGGTCAAAGTGTAGTAGATCAGTGGGTGCCTTTCCCAACACTGAATTAAATATACCAGTGATTGATGGCTCCAGGTCCTTATCACCAGTAGCTTCAGGTAAACCTCGAATTCGCAGATTGTTTCTGCGATTTCTATTCTCGAGATCCTCGAGCTTATATAGTGAGACGCGGTGAGCAAGAGCTATCTGTGTGACCGCCTGTTGTAATTCTCTTATAGCGTTTTCATGAGTATCTTGTCTCTTTTCTGTATCTTCCACCCTGTCAAGAATATGTGCCATATCTGTTCTTACCCCTGCTATTTCCTTTTTTATTGATGTTTCAAGACCATAGAACATCCCGGCTAGTTCTTTTCTAATGCCGCTCAGTAGGGACGACATGTCTGATGCTGTAGGGGATTCAGGTTCTTCCATGAGGTCTGAGCAGTAAGATGATGTAGGCGAATTTTTTCTCTCAAAGGTTGCTAAAGAAGCGAGAGATGTGGTGCATCTCGTGCACCTCGTTTGGCCGCAACTAGCGTTGGGGCTAATTCCGCTGGTAACCAGGAAACGCTGTATAGAACTAGTAGCAGCTTGATTAATCGCTATTTCTTTATTATGTTTTTTAGTCGAGCTAGAGCGATTTTTTTTGGATGTCTTTATTGGCATATTTAGGACTTTAGAGCTTCAAGGCTGCATGCTGAGTAGAGCCCCCCTCAGTCTCATCTACTCAGCAGCATAAGCAACACGTGGCATAGGGCATATGGTTATTCCAAACCATTTCAAACATACAGTAGTGATGAGCCGAACACCCCCGGGTTCGGTTCGCACCAGAACCCGCGAACGGACCGAAAGTTCGTACGAACATTAGAACCCTATTAAATACAATGGATGCGAACGTTCGAATTCTAAAGTGCTAATTATAACAACTATTATGCATGTTATTGTCCTAAAAAGGGTTTGGGAACCCGGGTTCTGCACCAGGGGACATGTATCAATGCAAAAAGAAGTTTTAAAAACGGTCGTTTTTCGGGAGCAGTCATTTTAATGATGCATAAAGTGAAAAAAAAAAGTCAAATATTCCTTTAAATATCGTACCTGGGGGGTGTCTAAAGTATGCCTGTGAAGTGCCACGTGTTTCCCGTGTTTAGAACTGTCCCTGCACAAAATGACACTTCTAAAGGAAAAAAAAGCCATTTAAAACTTCTTGCGGCTTTAATGTAATGTCTGGTCCCGGTAATATGGATGAAAATCTTTAAGAAAAATGGCATAGCTACCCCATGACCCCCCCCCCCCTACCCCAGCCCATTACCAGCCCCTTTGGGTCTTGTATGGATATTAAGGGGAACCCCGCACATAAAATAAAAAAGGCCCTATATACTCTGAACAGCCGTATACAGGCGGTGCATACAAGACAGGGACTGTAGGTTTGTTCTTATGTAGAATGTGTTTGTAATTTTGAACAGGTACATTGTTGAAGTGTAGCTCCAGCCCAAAAATCTATTTTTAAACTTTTTGGGAAACATAGGTAAGGGTTATCACCCCTGTAACATTTGTTTTGCTGTCTGTGCCCCTGTTCAGAACATTTCACCTCACTTTCCGTCCCAATGACAACTGTTTTTGAAATGTGGTGTTTTTCTTGAAACAAGGATTGCTGATAAAGCATCAGTACAGAGGAGACACCTTTCTCCCATATTTATTCTTACAGGAGAGAATTTTCCTTCCTAGGGGTAGATTTCCTCTCACTTCCTGTTGTCTTCTTTCGTTTGCAAGTAGGAGTCGTTTGTAAGTTGGATGTTTGAAAGTAGGGACCTGCCGTATATACTCTGCAGAAATAGGCCCCTTAGATGTTGGTGTTGGCACAACACTGTAAGCACTCACAGTTACTCTTGGTTGGTGCTGGAACGCCCTGCTGTCAACTATTATATCAGGAATTTTAATTACATATAATTCTTGAACAGTGGTAGTAAAAATTGGGGCTTTGATGGTGGTGCTGGTGCCACAACACTGTAAGCCCTGACAGTTACTCTTGGTGGGTGCAGCAATGGGCCCTGCTGTGAATTATTAGATCAAGAATTGTAATTGCATGCCCCTGTTGAACAGGGGCTGAAAAATTGGGCTTTTCGTGGTGGTGGTGGTGGTGGTGGTGTTGCCACAACACTGTAAGCCCTCAGAGTTACTCTTGGTGGGTGCAGGAATGGGCCCTGCTGTGAATTATTAGATCAAGAATTGTAATTACATGCCCCTTTTGAACAGGGGCTGAAAAATTGGGCCTTTCGTGGTGATGGTGGTGGTGGCGTTGCCACAACACTGTAAGCCCTCAGACTTACTCTTGGTGGGTGCAGGAATGGGCCCTGCTGTGAATTATTACATCAAGAATTGTAATTGCATGCCCCTGTTGAACAGGGGCTGAAAAATTGGGCCTTAGGCACTGGTGGCACAACACTACAACCCCTCACAGATACTGTACTTGGAGCACAGCAATGAGCCCTGTTGCAAAGTATTGCTTCAAAAATTGTAATGACACGCCCCTGTTAAACAGGGGCTGAAAAATTGGGCCTTAGGCACTGGTGGCACAACACTACAACCCCTCACAGATACTGTACTTGGAGCACAGCAATGAGCCCTATGGCAAATTATTGCTAAAAAAATTGTAAGTACACGCCCCTGTAAAACAGGGGCTGAAAAATTGGGCCTTAGCCACTGGTGGCGGCACCCATAAACAAAAATGATCTTCCAAGCTATCATCATCAATCGTATCATTGAGGACTCGGAGGAGGAGGATAGCCAGTCAACATAACAGCACAGGCACTCAGCATCAGCATCAGTCTTGAAGGGACGTGACATGTTAAAATCAATTAGTCTGTTATATCAGCATCAGGTGTGTGGTAGCTGGTGGTGATCCAAGACTGGTTCATCTTGATGAAAGTCAGTCGATCAACCGAGTCGGTGGACAGGCGCACCCTGTGATCCGTGACAAATCCTCCAGCAGCACTGAATGTGCGTTCCGAAAGAACGCTGGATGCAGGACAGGCCAGTAGCCCCTAGATATTCCTGCACCATGTTTATCAGACGCTGGCGATGGTTGCTGGAACCAATCATACTTTGGGGCTGCGGACTAAAGAATTGTCTGAACGCATCGGTCAGACGGCCACCTTCCCCACCGCTCCTTCTTTGACTGGCCGAAGCCTCAGCAACTCGTTGTCCTGGACCAGGAGTTTGTAACCTCCCAGTCTCTGGGAACGCGTTGCACAGACCTTTCTGCAAGGCCTCCCGGAGTTGTCTCATCCTCTGCTCCCTCTGCGACGGTAACATAAGGTCCGCAACCTTACCCTTGTACCGTGGATCAAGGAGAGTGGCCAGCCAGTAATGGTCCCTCTCCTTGATCCGAAGAATACGAGGATCCTTCCGCAGACTTTGCAGGATCAGGGAGGCCATGCAGCGTAGGTTTGCTGAGGCATTCGCTCCGGAGTCCTCTGGGTCACTAAGGACGACATGATCCGCAGTCACCTCCTCCCAGCCACGTACAAGTCCACTGGTTTCTTGGGACTGTAAATCATCCCTAAAAGACTGCTGCTGATGATGCTGAGTGCCAGCCTCCACCTCCATGCTGACACAATCCTCCTCCTCCTCCTCCTCCTCTTCCTCTTCCTGTGCGATGGGTGGGACAGAAGGAACACTGTCTGGGTAAAGGGGGCCTTGAGAGGCAAGGAAGTCCTCCTCTTCCTGCCTCTGTTCTGCCTCAAGTGCCCTGTCCATTATTCCACGCAGCGTGTGCTCCAACAGGTGGACAAGAGGTACAGTGTCACTGATGCATGCACTGTCACTGCTCACCATCCTCGTGGCCTCCTCAAATGGTGCCAGGACAGTGCATGCATCCCTGATCATGCCCCACTGGCGTGGAGAAAAAAAACCAAGCTCCCCTGACCCTGTCCTGGTGCCGTAGTCGCACAGGTACTCATTGATGGCCCTCTGCTGCGTGTGCAGCCGCTGCAGCATGGCCAACGTTGAGTTCCACCTGGTGGGCATGTCACATATAAGGCGGTTCTTGGGCAGGTTCAACTCCTTTTGCAGCTCAGCCAGGCGAGCACTGGCATTATAAGATCTGCGGAAATGCACACAGACTTTCCTGGCCTGCCTCAGGACATCCTGTAAGCCCGGGTACCTGCCCAAGAACCACTGCACCACCAGGTTAAGGACGTGAGCCACACAGGGCACATGGGTCAGTTGTCCCTGTCGGAGGGCGGAGAGGAGGTTGGTGCCATTGTCGCAAACCACCATTCCTGGCTTAAGCTGGCGTGGCGTCAACCACCTCTCGGCCTGGCCCTGCAGAGCAGACAGGACCTCTGCCCCAGTGTGGCTTCTGTCCCCCAAACACACCAGCGCAAGCACGGCATGGCATCTTTTTGCCTGCGTACTTGCGTAGCCCCGTGAACGGCTACGGAGCACCGCTGGTTCATAGGACAAACCACAGGAAGAGGCCATGGAGGAAGAAGAAGAGGAGGGGGTGGAGGAGAGAGGTGTGTCACAACCAGTAGTAGCATTTTGGAGGCGTGGCGGTGGGACAACCTCCAACACTACTGCACCTTGTCCTGCATCCTTCCCAGCTGCCAAAAGAGTGACCCAATGGGCCGTGAAAGAAAGGTAACGTCCCTGTCCATGCCTGCTGGACCATGAGTCAGCGGTAATATGCACCTTACCGCTGACCGCCCTGTCCAGCGAGGCCAAGACATTGCCTTCCACATGCCGGTAGAGAGCCGGAATAGCCTTCCGTGAGAAAAAGTGGCGTTTGGGAACCTGCCACTGAGGAACCGCACATTGCACAAACTCACGGAAGGGGGCCGAGTCTACCAACTGAAAAGGCAGCAGTTGAAGCGCTAGCAATTTAGCCAAGCTAGCATTCAACCGCTGGGCATGTGGATGGCTGGGAGTGAACTTCTTTCGACGGTCCAGCAGCTGGGGCAGGGAAATTTGCCTGCTAGAATCGGACGTCGGTGTACTGCTAGCAGAGTGGCCGCAAGTACTTGGCTGTGACACGCCTAATTCTACACCTTCATTCCTCTCAGTGCATGTTTCAGAGAGGACTGAAGTTATAGTGGGGTTGGAGATCCCAGCTGATGCGGTGCAAGGAGAGGTCCGCTTTGTTCTTTGGTGTGGGTCTTTGAGGTAGGCTTGCCAACGAGCTGCATGGCAGGTCAACATATGTCTGGTCAGGCATGTGGTACCCAAGCGGCTGATGTTTTGGCCACGCGATATACGCTTGAGACATATGTTGCAAACAGCAGCTGTGCGATCTGATGCACTAGCCTCAAAAAAGGCCCACACCAAGGAACTTTTTGAATGACGGGCAGAGGCAGCGCCCTGCACAGGCGGAGCTCTGCGGTGTGATTCCGTCGGTGTACTGCCCTTACGCTGGCCACCAAAGGGCATCCTGTCTCGTTGGAGATGTGCCTCCTCCTCATCCTCCTCCTCCTCTCTCCTATTAGGCACCCACGTGGAGTCAGTGACCTCATCATCCCCTCCCTCCTCATCACTGGAGCCAATCTGGCAGTATGCTGCAGCTGCTGGAACATGACTGCCAGATTGGTGTCCTTCTTGAGCATCCCCTCTGTCTGCTCTCACCCTACTGCCTTCCTGTAGCTGGGTTTCATCATCAGACCCTTCGAAACGCTGGGCATCCTCCTGGAGCATGTACCCAACACTGTGCTCAAACAGTTCGGGGGACTCCTCAGGAGGAGGACATGGTGGGTCTAGGGAAGGAGTGACTGATGATGAGTCTGACATTGATACCAGGGAAGAGGACGCTTTGGCAGCTGCTTTGCCAGTACCCTGAGCCTGGGTGAGAGAGGATGAGGAGGAGGAGGAGGGCTTGGTCATCCACTCTACCAAGTCTTCGGCATGATGTGGCTCAACATGTCCAGCTGTCGAAAAGAAGGACAAGCGTGTCCCATGGCCATGTGCTGATGACAATGCACCGCGTCCACGACCAGCACTGTTGCCCCCAGACACAGAGCCTGCTTGCCCTCTTTTATTGCCTCCTGACTGTCTGCCTCTCCTTGTTTGCCTTCCAGACATTCTAATAGATGGCCTGCAGGGAGATGGGAAAAAAGCAATAAGGGCTACCTTCAGGTGTCCTTCTCTGTCCCTTGAAACAAGGACTTGCACAGTGAAAGAAACTGACACTCTCCCTACCTACAGTTTTCTGTCCCTAGAAAAAATGTTTTTTTTAAGCACAATATAGCACAAGGAGAATTCACTCACTGTCCTTCCAGGTCCCTGGAAACAAGGACTTGCACAGTGAAAGAAACTGACACTCTCCCTACCTACAGTTTTCTGTCCCTAGAAAAAATGTTTTTTTTAAGCACAATATAGCACAAGGAGAATTCACTCACTGTCCTTCCAGGTCCCTGGAAACAAGGACTTGCACAGTGAAAGAAACTGACACTCTCCCTACCTACAGTTTTCTGTCCCTAGAAAAAAATGTTTTTTTTTAAGCACAATATAGCACAAGGAGAATTCACTCACTGTCCTTCCAGGTCCCTAGAAACAAGGACTTGCACAGTGAAAGAAACTGACACTCTCCCTACCTACAGTTTTCTGTCCCTAGAAAAAATGTTTTTTTTAAGCACAATATAGCACAAGGAGAATTCACTCACTGTCCTTCCAGGTCCCTGGAAACAAGGACTTGCACAGTGAAAGAAACTGACACTCTCCCTACCTACAGTTTTCTGTCCCTAGAAAAAATGTTTTTTTTAAGCACAATATAGCACAAGGAGAATTCACTCACTGTCCTTCCAGGTCCCTGGAAACAAGGACTTGCACAGTGAAAGAAACTGACACTCTCCCTACCTACAGTTTTCTGTCCCTAGAAAAAAATGTTTTTTTTAAGCACAATATAGCACAAGGAGAATTCACTCACTGTCCTTCCAGGTCCCTGGAAACAAGGACTTGCACAGTGAAAGAAACTGACACTCTCCCTACCTACAGTTTTCTGTCCCTAGAAAAAAATGTTTTTTTTAAGCACAATATAGCACAAGGAGAATTCACTCACTGTCCTTCCAGGTCCCTAGAAACAAGGACTTGCACAGTGAAAGAAACTGACACTCTCCCTACCTACAGTTTTCTGTCCCTAGAAAAAATGTTTTTTTTAAGCACAATATAGCACAAGGAGAATTCACTCACTGTCCTTCCAGGTCCCTGGAAACAAGGACTTGCACAGTGAAAGAAACTGACACTCTCCCTACCTACAGTTTTCTGTCCCTAGAAAAAATGTTTTTTTTAAGCACAATATAGCACAAGGAGAATTCACTCACTGTCCTTCCAGGTCCCTGGAAACAAGGACTTGCACAGTGAAAGAAACTGACACTCTCCCTACCTACAGTTTTCTGTCCCTAGAAAAAAATGTTTTTTTTAAGCACAATATAGCACAAGGAGAATTCACTCACTGTCCTTCCAGGTCCCTGGAAACAAGGACTTGCACAGTGAAAGAAACTGACACTCTCCCTACCTACAGTTTTCTGTCCCTAGAAAAAATGTTTTTTTTAAGCACAATATAGCACAAGGAGAATTCACTCACTGTCCTTCCAGGTCCCTAGAAACAAGGACTTGCACAGTGAAAGAAACTGACACTCTCCCTACCTACAGTTTTCTGTCCCTAGAAAAAATGTTTTTTTTAAGCACAATATAGCACAAGGAGAATTCACTCACTGTCCTTCCAGGTCCCTGGAAACAAGGACTTGCACAGTGAAAGAAACTGACACTCTCCCTACCTACAGTTTTCTGTCCCTAGAAAAAATGTTTTTTTAAGCACAATATAGCACAAGGAGAATTCACTCACTGTCCTTCCAGGTCCCTGGAAACAAGGACTTGCACAGTGAAAGAAACTGACACTCTCCCTACCTACAGTTTTCTGTCCCTAGAAAAAAATGTTTTTTTTAAGCACAATATAGCACAAGGAGAATTCACTCACTGTCCTTCCAGGTCCCTGGAAACAAGGACTTGCAAAGTGAAAGAAACTGACACTCTCCCTACCTACAGTTTTCTGTCCCTAGAAAAAATGTTTTTTTTAAGCACAATATAGCACAAGGAGAATTCACTCACTGTCCTTCCAGGTCCCTGGAAACAAGGACTTGCACAGTGAAAGAAACTGACACTCTCCCTACCTACAGTTTTCTGTCCCTAGAAAAAATGTTTTTTTTAAGCACAATATAGCACAAGGAGAATTCACTCACTGTCCTTCCAGGTCCCTGGAAACAAGGACTTGCACAGTGAAAGAAACTGACACTCTCCCTACCTACAGTTTTCTGTCCCTAGAAAAAATGATTTTTTTAAGCACAATATAGCACAAGGAGAATTCACTCACTGTCCTTCCAGGTCCCTAGAAACAAGGACTTGCACAGTGAAAGAAACTGACACTCTCCCTACCTACAGTTTTCTGTCCCTAGAAAAAATGTTTTTTTTAAGCACACTATAGCACAAGCACAAAACACACTGACACTCTCCCTACCTATCCTTCTCTTTCCCTAAACTAAAGGAATCCAGGTTAAGCAAGAAAGAAATAAAAGTCACTGTCCCTGCCTATGCTGCTCTATCCCTGCTCCGGAACACACTACACTAGGCCGCCGTGCTGGCGGCCTTTTATAGTGTGGGGCGTGTACTAAACACCCTCAGCAATAATTGGCCACAGGCATCCTGCCTGTGGCCAATCATTGCTCTCCTCGCTGCCGGCGCTGTGATTGGCCAAGCATGCGGGGTCACAGTGCATGCTTGGCCAATCACAGCGCCTGGATGACACTGCGATGGCGTAGTGCATTGTGGGCCGTTCGCGTCACTCGAATTTGGCGCGAACGGCCCAAATCGTTCGATCTTCGTCGAACGATCGAACAGCCGATGTTCGAGTCGAACGTATGTTCGACTCGAACACGAAGCTCATCCCTAACATACAGTCCTATTGGTCTTATTTCTGTTAGATATGTTTTTTCTAGCAATTTTAAAATAACAACCACTGGATATTATATCACGGTTCAATAATAAAGCTATCCAGCATCCTCATATATCAGCAGCCAAGCAAAAACACCACCAGATATTTTTCTCCACAGTATATCTCCTTACTTTGTTGCCTGTCAATGTCTCATATTCACTTAGAGAGTAAGAGATTGATGTTAACTGGCACTAAGTCATAGTTCATCTAGTTCAACTAGAGAGGCCGAGGATGTTTCCAGGAGAGGGGCACATATACTGGGCCTTCACCTAGAGCTTATAGGGGGATAGCTAGGTGTCCGGGGGGCTGATATCGGGGGCTGGTTGGCTGGGTGGCTGGTGATTTGGGTCTGGGTGTAGCAAGATGGTCGCCGACCTCCAGATGTAGGCCGAAGCCGCGGCCTTTCCTAACACAATCCCCGGCCCGAGAAAACCTGTTTTTTCAGGTATTGAGCCTTTAAAGCAGCCCCCACCTGGCACCCAGACTGTCCGCCGTTACCAGGGGTACAAATACTGGGAGCAGAATGTACCTGAGTGGCGGGGATGCGGGCGTCCTGTCGGGCCTCCGAATGGTGTCGGGCCGGGATGTGTAGCGCTGGTACACCTCTGGGGGGTCCGCTGTCCTCCCCGTCTATGGCGTTCGTTCCGCTGGACCCAGCAATCGAAACCGGCGGCTGCGGAGGTCTCATAGGCTGGTCCTCGGATTGTGGAGCTGGCCGCGGGCCGGGCAGCGGCACGTGTAGGCGGTGTGAGGGGGTTAGCTCGGCAGCGGGTGTGTGTGACCCCCGGGATGGGCTCCCCAGACAAAAACAGGCCCAGCAAACGGAGGTTGTGGTTTTCAAAATCAAAAAGGTGCGGTTTATTTTCTATTTACAGTGACAAAACACAGCAAAGCAAAAGAAACATAAATAAAATAAATCCTGGTCAACTTGACCTCTGACTAAACATACAGGTTTCCTAACTAACAACTGGGATCAGCCTAGTGCTGTCCTAGTCCCTAAGTCCCTGGTTTTAAATGTCCAAGCAAATAGCCACACAGGCTTTGTCTCACCGCACAGGGGTTCACTCTCCCTAGACAGTCCACACAGGTCTGGTTCCAGGCATGAGCTAACACCTAATGAATCTGGGAGTTCTTATAGAGGCCTAAATGAGCTGACAAGCTTCAGCTGGTCTCATCAACTCCCTGTCTGCACGACGCCCCACACTCTCCCTAGAGGTATGAGTCATCCATGAGCCCACTAGCCTCAGCTGGGCTTATACAACTCTCCACCTAGTTGTATAAGTCGGCGTAAAGCCTGAATCTGGGCGAAATATATCTACCCCCCTGGATGCAACCAGGTGACTTTACCTTCCTGCTGTCACATACCCCCCCCTCTTGTTTTAACCTCGGGGTTGGAACACCAGCAATCAGGCATTCATGTACTCGAGACAAAGCATCCACATTCCCCATTTGAACGCCAGGGCGATGCTTTACTGTGAAGTTGAATTCCTGGAGGGCCAGGAACCACCTATTCACTCTTCTATTTGTTTCCTTGTTTTGAGCCATCCACTTTAACGGAGCGTGATCCGTAACCATGTCAAAGTGCCTACCTAGCAGGTAGTACCGAAGGGAATCTAGAGCCCACTTCACCGCTAAACACTCCTTTTCAACGGTGGCGTAATTTACCTCATGGGACTTCAACTTCCTGCTGAGGTAAATGACTGGGTGCTCTTCCCCGTTCCAGACCTGGGACAATACTGCTCCTAACCCCACATCTGACGCATCACTTTGTACGACAAAGTCTTTAGAGAAGTCGGGTGAGTACAACACTGGCTGGCTACATAAGGCTTGTTTCAAGAATTGGAATGCTGCCTCAGCCTCGGGGGTCCATTTAATCATGACCGACCCTTTCCCCTTCGTCAGGTTGGTTAGGGGCACAGCCTTAGAAGCAAAGTGGGGAATGAATCGCTGATAATACCCAGCGATTCCCAGAAAGGCTCGTACCTGCTTCTTGCTGTTGGGACGTGGCCAACTCTGGATGGCCTCGACTTTGTTGAGTTGGGGTTTTATTACTCCCCTCCCAATGGTGTACCCAAGATATTTGGCCTCCTCCTGCCCAATGGTACACTTCTTGGGGTTAGCCGTAAACCCCGCTTCCCGAACAGAGTCCAGGACTGCTTGCACTTTTGGCAGATGTGAGGCCCAATCTGTGCTATGGACAATTACGTCATCCAGGTAAGCCGCAGCATACTTCCGATGGGGCCTCAGCATCTGGTCCATTTTCCGCTGGAATGTGGCCGGCGCATTCTGTAACCCGAACGGCATTCTTTTATATTGGAACGCCCCGTCTGGGGTTACAAATGCGGTTTTCTCTTTGGCCGACTTGGCCAGGGGGATTTGCCAATACCCTTTTGTGAGGTCAAGAGTCGTCATGTATCGGGCTGTTCCCAGCCGGTCGATCAACTCATCTATACGTGGCATGGGGTAGGTGTCAAATTTTGTAACTTTGTTCAACTGACGAAAATCGTTACAAAATCGCCAGCTCCCATCCGGTTTAGGCACCAACACAATGGGACTAGACCAATCACTTTGGGACTCCTCTATCACCCCTAAGTTCAGCATTTTCTGTACTTCCTCCCGTATTGCCTCCCGTCGGGCCTCTGGGATCCGATAGGGTTTTAACTTCACCCTTTCACCGGGCGGGGTAATGATGTCATGCTCTACCCCAGATGTTTGTCCCGGCAGCTCAGAGAATACCTCCTTGTTGCGAAGCACAAACTCCTTAACCTCCTGTTGTTGGGGTTGTGACAAGGTGGCTGCTATTCCAACCTCAGGAATCACGCAACCAGTTTGAGCTGGTGACCAAGTGTCTGCGACTAGGGACTCTCTATCCCTCCAGGCTTTCAACAGATTAACGTGATAGATCTGTTCGGGCTTTCGCCTTCCTGGTTGTCTGACCTTGTAATTCACTTCGCTCACTTTTTCCATTATCTCATAGGGGCCTTGCCATTTGGCAAGGAATTTACTTTCAACCGTAGGGACAAGTACCAGTATCCTATCCCCCGGGGAAAAGGTACGGGTCTTGGCTCCACGGTTGTACACTCTCTGCTGTGCTAACTGCGCTTGGGCCAAATGTTCCTTCACGATGGGCATTACCTGTGCAATTCGGTCTTGCATCAGGGCGACATGCTCAATCACACTCCTGTGGGGAGAACTCTCACTTTCCCAAGTTTCCTTGGCAATATCCAACAGCCCTCTTGGGTGTCTCCCATACAGTAACTCAAAGGGGGAGAATCCCGTAGAGGATTGGGGCACCTCCCTAATAGCAAACATCAGATAAGGAAGTAGACAGTCCCAATCCTTTCCATCTCTATCCACCACTTTCTTCAACATTTGTTTTAGGGTTTTGTTGAATCTTTCAACCAGCCCATCGGTTTGGGGGTGATACACAGATGTACGTAATTGCGTCACTTTGAACAATTTACACAGCTCCTTCATAACCCGGGACATAAAGGGTGTACCTTGGTCCGTAAGCAGTTCTTTACAAATACCCACCCGGCTAAACACAAGAGATAGCTCTTTGGCTATGGTTTTGGCCGAGGTATTTCGGAGAGGGATCGCTTCTGGATAACGGGTGGCATAGTCCATTATAACTAATATGTACTGGTGCCCCCTAGCGGACTTGATTATAGGCCCTACCAAATCCATGGCGATCCTCTCAAACGGGACCTCAATGATGGGTAGAGGGACCAGCGGGCTACGGAAATGTGGCATCGGGGCCGACCTCTGACACACAGGGCAGGAGGAACAATAATTTTCTATGTCCTTCATCACCCCCGGCCAATAGAATCTCTGTAATACCCTCTCTCGGGTTTTCTCTGTCCCCAGATGACCTCCAAGAATGTGCCCATGGGCCAACTCCAACACCAACTTCCTGTAAGGTTTGGGCACCACAAGCTGCTCAACGGTTTCTTCTGCCCTTTTTGCCACCCGATACAGTAGGTCCTTCTCTACGCTGAAGTATGGGTAAGTGCAGGTATTATCTGGGTTCACTAACTCGCCATCTATTTTCACTACGTTTTCCCGTGCCTTTTTTAGGGCGGGGTCTTTCAACTGTTCTGTGGCAAAGTTTTCCCTGTGAACCTCAAGATCAGAAAACTCCACAGACGGTAGGTTTTCGTCTGAGGAGGTGGGCTCCTCTCCAGTTTCTTGAGTCTCCCCTGCCAATACTGATAAGGGAAATTCCGGAGAGTCCTCACCACTCTCAGGGGAGTTCTGGCTATCACATTCCTGGTACATAGGGGCACCAGTGGGGGGCTCAGGATCATCCCACAGTTCCCAGAACTTCGGAAAATCCCTTCCCACAATGGCGTCATGCGGTAACTGAGATACTAAGCCCACTGGATGAGAGAGGGTACCTTTGGGGGTCTCGAAACACACTGTAGTCACTGGATACTCTCGGGTGTCCCCATGCACACAAATAACAGCTACCTTGCTATTCCCAAAGACCTCTGTTTTAACTAACTCAGCCTTTATCAGGGTCACAAGGCTACCTGAATCCAGCAATACCACAACATTTCTACCATTAACACACATTTTGCATAAATGTTTCTCAGTTCCTCGAATGGCAGTGCATGCGACTGTCGCACACAGCGACTGACGTCTGCCCGTCAGAAAGTCACACTGCATGGGTTCCTCCACAACCGGGCAATTGGCTGCAATATGTCCCGCTTGCCGGCAGCGGTAGCAAACGATCCTTCTTGCCGCCTCTTGAGCCGCTGATTTCCCAGGCTGTTCTCGCCAAACTTGGGGTAGAGCTCCCACCCTCTCACTCTCTCCACCCTCACCCCTTGGAATCCTCTTATCCGCCCCTGGGGATGGTCTGGTCTTAGGGTGGAAAGTCCGAGTGTCTCTGGAAGAGGCCGTCAGGTTCTCTGTAGCCAAGTATTTCTCCACACGATCCACAAGACCATCGGCCGTCTCTGGGTCTCCATGGCTTACCCACTTTTGGATGGCAGTAGGAAGAGCTCTCAAAAACCGATCCATTACAACACGTTCCACAATCTTTGGTGCGGACAAAGTCTCTGGCTGTAGCCACTTTCTGCTCAGGTGAATGAGATCATACATTTGAGACCTGGGGGGTTTTCCAAGCTGGAAAGTCCAGTTATGCACACGCTGAGCCCGGACAGCCTGGGTGACACCCAGCCTTGCCAAAATTTCAGCTTTTAGCATCACATAGTCTTTTGCTTGGTTAGGCTCTAGGTCATAGTAAGCTTTCTGCGATTCACCAGTTAACAGAGGAGCCACCAGTCCAGCCCACTGCTCCTCAGGCCACTTTTCTCTTTCAGCGGTCCTTTCAAATGTGGTCAAAAATACCTCTGGATCATCCTCTCCAGTCATTTTTGTCAATAAACGACTCACCCCAAAGGACGCGGTATTAGTGGGACGGCTTTCCTCACTGGTCTGCGGACGTTGCTGCATTACTGCTTCCATTTGTTGTAGTCTCTGCTCTTGCTTCTGTAACAGGTCTATGAAGCGGGCCTCAGATTGCTGCTGGGCTTGTTGCTGAGCTTCCAGACTCTGTTGGTGAGCTTGCTGCTGGGCTGCAAGGCTCTGTTGATGAGCTTGCTGCTGGGCTGCAAGGCTCCTTTGCAAACCTGCATTTGTCTGCTGTTGATTGGCATTTGCTAGAGCCAGCTGTTTCAGTATCTCCTCCATGCTGGCTTAAAAAAAAACTGCCACTGGTTCTCCACCAACTGTGAGGGGGTTAGCTCGGCAGCGGGTGTGTGTGACCCCCGGGATGGGCTCCCCAGACAAAAACAGGCCCAGCAAACGGAGGTTGTGGTTTTCAAAATCAAAAAGGTGCGGTTTATTTTCTATTTACAGTGACAAAACACAGCAAAGCAAAAGAAACATAAATAAAATAAATCCTGGTCAACTTGACCTCTGACTAAACATACAGGTTTCCTAACTAACAACTGGGATCAGCCTAGTGCTGTCCTAGTCCCTAAGTCCCTGGTTTTAAATGTCCAAGCAAATAGCCACACAGGCTTTGTCTCACCGCACAGGGGTTCACTCTCCCTAGACAGTCCACACAGGTCTGGTTCCAGGCATGAGCTAACACCTAATGAATCTGGGAGTTCTTATAGAGGCCTAAATGAGCTGACAAGCTTCAGCTGGTCTCATCAACTCCCTGTCTGCACGACGCCCCACACTCTCCCTAGAGGTATGAGTCATCCATGAGCCCACTAGCCTCAGCTGGGCTTATACAACTCTCCACCTAGTTGTATAAGTCGGCGTAAAGCCTGAATCTGGGCGAAATATATCTACCCCCCTGGATGCAACCAGGTGACTTTACCTTCCTGCTGTCACAGCGGCCAGATATCCCAGTTGCTGTCGGTGTCCGCTCCAGGGATATCCCAGGGCTCGGCTAGTCCTCCGTCGATTGGCCCACACAAATCAGACTCTTGAACAGTATATCAGATGTTTCTCGTCCTTTGCACAAGATGATTGGGTGTCCCTATTGCCCTTAGCAGAGTTTGCCTACAAAAATGCCAACCATTCGGCCACTGGGCAATCCCCCTTCTTTGCTAATTACGGCTTTCATTTAACATTTTTACCTGATTTTCTTCCAGAATCTACAGTCCCGGCAGTACAGAGCATGGTGGATTTCCTCAGCCGCAACAACCGGGTGTTGCAGGAAGCAGTAACCAAGGCCCAAGCGGACAGCAAGAAAGCCTATGACAGGAAAAGGAGAGGGGAGCTGGATCTTCAACCAGGTGATCAGGTATGGCTTTCCACGAACAACCTCAAGTTGGCCTGCCCATCCAAGAAGCTGGCACCCAAGTTCATGGGACCCTTCCCGGTAAGAAGGAAAATCAATGAGGTATCATACGAATTATCCTTACCTGATTCTATAAAGGTTCACCCAGTGTTTCATGTTTCATTGTTGAAGCCTGCAGTACCTGACCCCTTTCCTGACAGGGGAGCCAGACCACCAGAACCAGTTTTGGTTGACGGTCTCGAGGAATACGTGGTGGAGGCCACCCTTGATTGTAGGAAACGGCAAGGGCTAACTCAATTCTTAGTCAAATGGAAGGGGTACGGTCCGGAGGACAACTCCTGGGAACCTGAAGGCAACATCCATACCCAGAGGTTAATCCATGCCTTTTTTCTTGGCCATCCTGAGAAAGAAGCCTGGTTAGGCATCCGGAGGCTGCCCCTTGGGGGGGGGGCAATGTCAGGGACCTGACAGAAACAGAAGACAATTCTTGCTTCCCTCGGTACCTGTGCATCGGCGTGCGCCAATTGCGCACGCAAATGCGCCAATTGCGCGCTAAAGATATGGCGCCATTAGGCCTTTAAAGGGCCAGCAGTTACAACAGTGCATTGCTGTCTGATCTGCAGCTTTGTAACCTGAATACCTGCTACCTGTTACCAGTACCGACCCGGCTTGCTCGACCACCCGATATATCTCCAACCCTGACCTCGGCTCACCTTGACCCTGCTCTGTCTCTCACCTGCCTACCTGCTGCCAAACCTTGCCTGTGTTCCTGACTACCTCTAAGCCTGCTGATTCATACATCTGACTACCTGCTCTGACCCGGCTTGTCTGACCCTCCTGCTGTCTGCTGTTGTGTGCACCTAACCAGGCTTGTCTCACCTTGCTCCAGCTTCCGCTGTCCCGGTATCCGCCAGCTTCCGGGTCGCTGACCTGCAACCACCTGCTCTGCTGCCTACAAGCTCCAGCCACCCCTGGAGGATCACCACCTTGCCACGGTGCCTACCACTACACCTACCACAGGCACTCCTACCTCACTGCGCTCTCGAGTTCACTGTTCCCACTCCAGTGGCTCCTGAGCCAGGGCTGTAAGAGAGGTCTCCTCCTACGAAGTCGGCTCTACGATCAGGTACGTTCTGTACATAACAACATCTATGTATCTGTTGGGGCTGTCCCATAGTCAGAACTTTTTGGTCTAAAATCCTCAACATTCTTTCCACTATGTTCAAACCCACCTTACCTCCTGACCCAGCGGTTGCAATCCTGAACAAATAAACCACAAGACTTTAACGCACCGCCAATTCAAACTTCTACTCCTAGTTACTACACCTGCAAAACAAACTATTGCAAAATCCTGGAAAACAAATACGTTATGCACAGTATCAGTTAAACACTGAGTAACTCAGGCAATGATTCACGCCATAACGGAGGCACTCCTACTTGATAATTTACCCAAGTTTGAGTCACTACGGCTCCCATGGATTGAACATTACCTACCACCTGGTCTTGATTTATCCCTAATATTAAACTGAGACTATATACCCATCTCATATAGCATCTTTCATACGATACCCTGGACTTACTGACCACTGACCCATTCTGGCTACATCTGCCATCCACCACTTTTTTCTTCACAAACCCTCCCAATCCCCCACTCCCACCTTAACGACCTATTGATTTTTCACATACTAAAACTTAAACAAATAGTTAATTAATTACTACTAGGGATGAGCTTTGTGTTCGAGTCGAACACACGTTCGACTCAAACATCGGCTGTTCGATCATTCGCCGAAGATCGAACGTTATGGGCCGTTCGCGCCAAATTCGAGTGACGCGAACGGCCCACAATACACTGCGCCATCGCAGTGCATTGCCGGCGCTGTGATTGGCCAAGCATGCACTGTGACCCCGCATGCTTGGCCAATCACAGCGCCGGCAGCGAGGAGAGCCATAATTGGCCACAGGCAGGATGCCTGTGGCCAATCATAGCTCAGGGGGGTTTAGTACACGCCCCACCCAATAAAAGGCCGCCAGCGCGGCGGCCTTGTGCAGTGTGTTCCGGCGTGCAGGGAAAGAGCTACATAGGCAGGGACAGTGTGTTCTAATCTACAGTGTGTTCTTTTCTCAGGCATCTGCAGGAGTTAGTGGGTGTTGTGTGCCCCAGCACAGTATACACCTGTATATACCCGTTATTGCTGTTCTCTAATACAGGCATCTGCAGGAGTTAGTGGGTGTTGTGTGCCCCAGCACAGTATACACGTGTATATACCCGTTATTGCTGTTCTCTAATACAGGCATCTGCAGGAGTTAGTGGGTGTTGTGTGCCCCAGCACAGTATACACCTGTATATACCCGTTATTGCTGTTCTCTAATACAGGCATCTGCAGGAGTTAGTGGGTGTTGTGTGCCCCAGCACAGTATACACCTGTATCTACACTTTTTTGCTGTTCTCTAATACAGGCATCTGCAGGAGTTAGTGGGTGTTGTGTGCCTCCAGCACAATATACACTACCCAATTGCTGGTTTTCCCATCTCCCTGCAGGCCATTAGAATGTCTGGAAGGCCAACAAGAAGAGGCAAACAGTCAGGAGCCAATAAAAGAGGGCAAGCAGGCTCTGTGTCTAGAGACAACAGTGCTGGTCGTGGACGCAGTGCATTGTCATCAGCACGTGGCCATGGGACACGCTTGTCCTTATTTTCGGCAGCTGGACGTGTTGAGCCGCATCATGCCGAAGACTTGGTAGAGTGGATGACCAAGCCCTCCTCATCCTCTCTCACCCAGGCTCAGGGTACTGGCAAAGCAGCTGCCAAAGCGTCCTCTTCCCTCGTATCAATGTCATCATCAGTCACTCCTTCCCTAGACCCACCATGTCCTCCTGAGGAGTCCCCCGAACTGTTTGAGCACAGTGTTGGGTACATGCTCCAGGAGGATGCCCAGCGTTTCGAAGGGTCTGATGATGATACCCAGCTAGAGGAAGGCAGTAGCGTGAGCACAGAGAGAGGGGATGCTCAAGAAGGACAGCAATCTGGCAGTCATGTTCCAGCAGCTGCAGCATACTGCCAGATTGGCTCCAGTGATGAGGAGGGATGGGATGATGAGGTCACTGACTCCACGTGGTTGCCTGATAGGAGAGAGGATGAGGAGGAGGCACATCTCCAAAGAGGCAGGATGCCCTCCCGGGGCCAGCGTAAGGGCAGCACACCGACTGAATCACACTGCAGAGCTCCGCCTGTGCAGGGCGCTGCCTCTGCCCGTTATTCCAAAAGTTCTTTGGTGTGGGCCTTTGAGTCGAGTGCATCAGATCGCACCGCTGCTATTTTCAACATATGTCTCAAGCGTATATCACGTGGCCAAAACATCAGCCGCTTGGGCACCACTTGCTTGACCAGACATATGTTGACATGCCATGCAGCTCGTTGGCAAGCGTACCTTAAAGACCCACACCAAAGAACAAAACGGACCTCTCCTTGCACCGCATCAGCTGGGATCTCCAACCCCACTATACCTTCAGTCCTCTCTGAAACCTGCACTGAGAGGAATGAAGGTGTAGAATTAGGTGTGTCACAGCCAAGTACTTGCGGGCACTCTGCTAGCAGTACACCGACGTCCGATTGTAGCAGGCAAATTTCCCTGCCCCAGCTTCTGGACCGTCGAAAGAAGTTCACTCCCAGCCATCCACATGCCCAGCGGTGGAATGCTAGCTTGGCTAAATTGCTAGCAATTCAACTGCTGCCTTTTCAGTTGGTAGACTCTGCCCCCTTCCGTGAGTTTATGCAATGTGCAGTTCCTCAGTGGCAGGTTCCCAAACGCCACTTTTTCTCACAGAAGGCGATTCCGGCTCTCTACCAGTGTCACGAGGATGCTATACACAGACATCCAATACAGGTGGTCAGATCATTGGGCTGCACATTAAGGAATCAGGAACAGAGTAAGTGAAAAATATAAATATTTATTAAAAATAAAGACACACGTGTAAACAAAACCACAGCAAACCATAAGCAAGAAACGAATACAACAGAACACAACAAACCCCAAAAACAACCTAATCTAACTAGTATGTACAAAAGAGAACACACATACATGAACAAGGCAGGGATGAGAGACGAGGGGAGAAGAAGGCCAGGTACTGGGAGCAGTCAGCAAGGGGGAGCTGGTATCAGGGGACAGGTCTCAGGGGACAGGGTACAAGGATCAGAGTCCAGGACTAGGTAGGGAACGGTTCAGGTTCAGGTTCAGGCAACGCATCAGGCTTACAGAAGGAACTCTGGAGCAATGAGCTTGGTTAAGGACGGGCTTATATAGTCCAGCAGACCCAGATCAGGTGTGCTTGATGGCTGGTGGAAAGTCTTGGTGGGGAGACACCCGCTGGTGGCCACCAGAACTACACCCACTGGTGCCGGATGCAACAGTGCCACCAGCAGGTGAGCCTGGTAATGACACCATTCCTGACAGTTCCCCCCCCCCTTAAGGAGTGGCCTCCGGACACTCCATTCAGCCCTTGGTTTGACAGTCCGAGTGGATACGGAAACCCCCTAAAAAGTTTCCCTACTGAGTCTGCGGACTTCTTCACACTTCCTAGGCCAGAGTGCTTTAGTTCACTGGGGGACGTGCCACTAGAGTCTGAAAATAGGACACGCATCCCACCACCAGGGTCAGGAGGTCTAGATCTGGAAATGAAAATTAGCAGGGCAACTGGCAAGAACACATCGGAGGCAGACCACGCAGGGGCATTACATTCAGGCTGGGTGACAAGCAGGATTAAAACAGCGGAAAAGAGGGCATCCATCAGGAAGACATCAGCGGCCAGCTGGGCATCGGGAATAGGTTTAGCAGGGACCATATCATTAAGCTGGGCATCGGGCTCCGGGTCATCAGGCTGGGCAGCAGTAAAGGAACCACCAGGCAGAATATCAGGAATGGGGCCATCAGGAACTGGATCGTGAGGCTGGATATCAGGTACAGGATCACCAAGCAAGACAGTAGGCTCTGGGACATCTGACTGAGCAGCGGGCGCTGGAGCAGCAGACTGGACAGTGGGTACATCCGGGCAGACAACAGGCTCCGGGTTGTCGAGCTGGGCAGCAGGCTGGAACACCTCGGGCTGGGCAGCAGACAGGAACACCTCGGGCTGGGCAGCAGACAGGAACACCTCGGGCTGGGCAGCAGACAGGAACACCTCAGGCTGGGCAGCAGACAGGAGGACCTCGGGCTGGGCAGCAGACAGGAGGACCTCGGGCTGGGCAGCAGACAGGAGGACCTCGGGCTGGGCAGCAGACAGGAGGACCTCGGGCTGGGCAGCAGACAGGAGGACCTCGGGCTGGGCAGCAGACAGGGGCACCTCGGGCTGGGCAGCAGACAGGGGCACCTCGGGCTGGGCAGCAGACAGGGGCACCTCGGGCTGGGCAGCAGACAGGGGCACCTCGGGCTGGGCAGCAGACAGGGGCACGTCGGGCTGGGCAGCAGACAGGGGCACGTCGGGCTGGGCAGCTGACAGGGGCACGTCGGGCTGGGCAGCAGACAGGGGCACGTCAGGCTGGGCAGCAGACAGGGGCACGTCGGGCTGGGCAGCAGACAGGGGCACGTCGGGCTGGGCAGCTGACAGGGGCACGTCGGGCTGGGCAGCAGACAGGGGCACGTCAGGCTGGGCAGCAGACAGGGGCACGTCAGGCTGGGCAGCAGACAGGGGCTCGTCAGCCTGGAAGACTGGCTCGGGCACGTCAGCCTGGAAGACTGGCTCGGGCACTTCAGCCTGGAAGACTGGCTCGGGCACTTCAGCCTGGAAGACTGGCTCGGGCACTTCAGCCTGGAAGACTGGCTCGGGCACTTCAGCCTGGAAGACTGGCACCGCAGCCTGGAAGACTGGCTCTGGAACTTCAGGCTGGCAAACTGGCACGGGAACTTCAGGCTGGCAAACTGGCACGGGAACTTCAGGCTGACAAACTGGCACGTCAGACTGGGTAACAGGCATAGGGTTGGCAGATTTAGGTAGATCATCAGGTTCAGCTGGCATGAACGAAGGCTGGAGCAGGTTGGTGGGTGTGGAGGCAGGTTGGGATAGTGGTAGGATTAAATGGGTTGGGAAATACTTCTTTTTTTTCTTTGGTTTCGCCACTGAGGATTTATATGTGGAAATAGGACTGCAGGTATTGGATATAGCTGGTAGCGGAGAAGAGCGGAGGGATGGTGAAACAGAGGGTGCAGACTTTGAAGGGGGCTTTGGAGGAACTGATGGAGCCAGCAGAGAAGAAGCAGAAGGGTTAAAGGCAGGGTAAGTGCAGCAGGAGGAAACAGGGTACTGGTACTTCATTGTTAGCTGGGTGTATTGTTCAGCGAAAGTGGGAATTGGGGAAAAAATAGAGGAAGACATCCTAGCAGGTTGGTGTCTAGCCATGGAAATGGATGATTGAGAGCTGACGGGCTGAGTACAACAAACTTGACCAGGCCTGTAATAAGGATTTCACAAAATCAGGTTTGCACGCTGCTTGTCTGACCAGAGACTGCACTGAATCAATGCATGCTGCAAGCACCTGTTGAGGACAAGCTGAGTACTGCTCATGGAAAAAGGCTGAGTCATCCTCCAACAGCCACACCAAAGATTCTACTTGAGCTGCATTAAAAGGAGGTGTATAATCATCTGTTCCAATAGAGGCATCAGACAGAGCCAACTCTGTACAGATACAAATCAAAGCTTGCACATCCTCAAACACAAAATTGCCCTGATCCACAAAAACGTGAGCTATGCGGATGCATTCCAATAACTGCTCTCTGGTATATTCTCTTAGTGTCTGATAACTGAAATCTCTGTCATCTGTTGCCAGGAGCGAAAGATAAAAAATATCGTCCACCTCCATCTCAGTAATTTTAACAAGTGCTCAGACCCAATTCCCAGGTGCAGCCGATCTGATTGTATGGCTCCAGAATTCTGTCACGAGGATGCTATACACAGACATCCAATACAGGTGGTCAGATCATTGGGCTGCACATTAAGGAATCAGGAACAGAGTAAGTGAAAAATATAAATATTTATTAAAGATAAAGACACACGTGTAAACAAAACCACTGCAAACCATAAGCAAGAAACGAATACAAAAGAACACAACAAACCCCAAAAACAACCTTATCTAACTAGCTAACTAATATGTACAAAAGAGAACACACATACATGAACAAGGCAGGGATGAGAGACAAGGGGAGAAGAAGGCCAGGTACTGGGAGCAGTCAGCAAGGGGGAGCTGGTATCAAGGGACAGGGGACAGGTCTCAGGGGACAGGGTACAAGGATCAGAGTCCAGGACTAGGTAGGGAACGGATTGGGTTCAGGTTCAGGTTCAGGTTCAGGCAACGGATCAGGTTCAGGTTCAGGTTCAGGCAGCGGATCAGGTTCAGGCAGGGACCAGGCTTACAGAAGGAATTCTGGAGCAATGAGCTTGGTTAAGGGCGGGCCTATATAGTCCAGCAGACCCAGATCAGGTGTGCTTGATGGCTGGTGGAAAGTCTTGGTGGGGAGACACCCACTGGTGGCCACCAGAACTACACCCACTGGTGCCGGATGCAACAGTGCCACCAGCAGGTGAGCCCGGTAATGACACCATTCCTGACAGTACCCAACTTATCCTTTATCTCAAGTGTTTCATGATTTGAATGCATCAGACAAACATTTCGGTTCTTCACATTTGGTCAATCTATGGGAAGTCTTACCTGAAGTGGGTCTGAGGGTTTTGGATTTGCTATTCACACCAGTTTTATTTTTTCATTTTATTTCACCTCACTAGTGTTTTGTTGAATGCACCATTAACTCAACAGAGACTTTTTTCCCTTACTGCATGGACTGCGGTTTTCTCATTAAATTTTAATATTTTATTTTCTTATTGCTTATAAGCACTTTTTATTGAGTGTGGGGATTCCTTCAGTGGAAGTATCCACACTTTATTCCTTTATTGATTTTGATTCATGTACTGATAATGTGTGGATAATATATATTGATGTATGTATTTTTCATCCATGTCAGATTATCACTTTTTTATTTTAGTGATATTGTTGTTAGTATAGCGCTGTACTATCCTGTTACACATGATTAGGGATGCATGCACTGTCCTGGCACCATTTGAGGAGGCCACAAGGATGGTGAGCAGTACCAGTGCATGCATCAGTGACACTGTCCCTCTTGTCCACCTGTTGGAGCACACGCTGCGTGGAATAATGGACAGGACACTTGAAGCAGAACAGAGGGAGGAAGAGGAGGACTTCCTTACCTCTCAAGGCCTCCTTTATCCAGACAGTGTCCCTGCTGGCCCGCCTATCACACAGGAAGAGGACAAGGAGGAGGAGGATTGTGTCAGCATGGAGGTGGAGCCTAGCACTCAGCATCAGCAGCAGTCTTCAAGGGATCAATTACAGTCCCAAGACACCCATGGACTTGTATGTGGCTAAGAGGAGGTGGCTGCGGATCATGTCGTCCTGAGTGACCCAGAGGACTCTGGACCGAATGCCTCAGCAAACCTATGCTGCATGGCCTCCCTGATCCTGCAAAGCCTGCGGAAGGATCCTCATATTCGTGCTATCAAGGAGAGGGATCATTACTGGCTGGCAACCCTCCTTGATCCACGTTACAAGGGTAAGGTTGCGGACCTTATCTTGCCGTCGCAGAGGGAGCAGAGGATGAAGCATCTTCGGGAGGCCTTGCAGAAAGGTATGTGCAACGCGTTCCCAGAGACTGGGAGGTTACAAATTCCTGGTCCTGGACAACGTGTTTCTGAGGCTTCGGTCAGTCAAAGAAGGAGCAGTGGAGAAGGTGGCCGTCTGACTGATGCGTTCAGACAATTTTTTAGTCTGCAGCCCCAAGGTATGATCGGTTCCAGCAACCATCGCCAGCGTCTGGTTTACATGGTGCAGGAATACCTAGGGGCAAGATCAAACTTGGACACCTTTCCCACCGAAAATCCTCTGGGTTACTGGGTCTTGAGGATGGATCACTGGCCAGAGCTTGCACAGTATGCAATTGAGCTACTGGCCTGTCCTGCATCCAGCGTTCTTTCGGAACGCACATTCAGTGCTGCTGGAGGCTTTGTAACCAATCACAGGGTGCGCCTGTCCACCAACTCGGTCGATCGACTGACCTTCATAAAAATGAATCAGTCTTGGATCACCCCCAGCTACCAAGAACCTAATGCTGATGTAACAGAATAATTTTCTTTGAAATGTCAGATCCTTTCAAGACTGCCTATGCTGATGCAGAGTGACTATCCTGTTATGCTGAGTGACTATCCTCTTCCTCCTCAATGATCATGCTGATAGCATGTAAGAACATTTTTGTTTCTGGGCACCGCCACCAGTGGCTAAGGCCCAATTTTTCAGCCCCTGTTTAACAGGGGCGTATAATTACAATATTTAATGCAATACTTTGCAGCAGGGCTCATTCCTGCGCTCCAACTAGAGTATCTGTGAGGGGTTGCAGTATTGTGGCACCAGTGCCTAAGGCCCAATTTTTCTGCCCCTGTTAAACAGGGGCATGTAATTACAATTCTTGAACTAATATTTCACAGCGGGGCCCAATCCTTCGCCCACCAAGCGTAACTGTGAGGGCTTACAGTGTTGTGGCAACACCACCACCACCAAAGGCCCAATTTTTCTGCCCCCGTTCAACAGGGGCATGTAATTACAATTCTTGATATAATATTTCACAGCAGAGCCCGTTCCAGCGCCCACCAAGAGTAACTGTGAGGACTTGCAGTGTTGTGGCACCAGCACCACCACCAGCAAAGGCCCAATTTTTCTACCACTGCTCAACCATGGCATGTAATTACAATTCTTGATATAATAGTTCAAAGCAGGGCATTCCAGCGCCCACCAAGAGTAACTGTGAGGACTTACAGTGTTGTGGCAACACCAACACCTAAGGGCCAAATTTCTGCAGAGTATATACGGCAGGCCCCTACTTTCAAACATCCAACTTACAAATTACTCCTACTTGCAAACGGAAGGAGACAACAGGAAATGAAAGGAAATCTACCCCTAGGAAGGGAAATTCTCTCCTGTAATGCCCCGTACACACGATCGTTTTTACTGTCATTTTTTAAACCGACGTTTTTCTCCTCGTTTTTTTTCATGTTTCCTCTCAAGCCTGCCTTGCGTACACACCATCATTAAAAAAAACGATCAAGCAAAGCGCAGTGACGTTCAACACGTACGACGGCACTATAAAGGGGAAGTTCCGTTCGAATGGCGCCACCCTTCATGTTAGTAAAGTTTGTTGAGCGACGATTCGCGCTTTTCAGTCCGTTACTGTGTAATGAATGTGCTATCTCCATTACGAACGCTAGTTTTACCAGAACGAGCGCTCCCATCTCATACTTGATTCTGAGCATGCGCGTTTTTTTTCACGTCGTGAAAGCATACACACTATCGTTTTTCACGTCGTTAAAAAAAACGACATGAAAAACGACGTGAAAAAAGAGAGCATGTCCGGAATTTTTAATGCCCGTTTTTCACGTCGTTAAAAATGCTCTGGAGCCTACACACGATCATTTTTAATGGGCATTTTTTAAAATGGCATTTTTAACGGCATGAAAAACGATCGTGTGTATGGGGCATAAGAGTTAATATGGGAAAAAGGTGTCTCCTCTCCACTGATGCTTTATCACCAATCCTTGTTTCACTAAAAAACCCACATTTTCAAAAAACATTTGTCATTGGGACAGAAAGAGAGGTGAAATCTTCTGAACAGGTGCACAGACAGCAAAACAAATGTTACAGGGGTGATAACCCTTCCCTATGTTTTCCAAAAAGCTAAAAAAGTGATTTTTTGGCTGGAGCTACACTTCAAAAATGTACCAGTTCAAAATTACAAACAGATTCTACTTACCTACAGTCCCTGTTTTGTTTGCACCCCCTGTATACTGCTGTTCAGAGTATATAGGGCCTGGGGGCCCCATGCGGGGTTCCCCTTAATATCCATACAAGACCCAAATGGGCTAGGGGGGGGTACCCATGCCATATTTTCAATGATTTTCATCCATATTGCCGGGACCAGACATTACATTAAAGCCGTAAGCAGTTTTAAATGACTTTTTTTCCTTTAGAAATGTCATTTTGTGCAGGGACAGTTCTAAACACGGGAAAAACGTACCACTTCACAGGCATACTTTAGACACCCCCCCAGGTATGATATTTATGTTTCAATCTTTTTATTCAAGTTTTGTCATACAAAATGTATAAAAGTCGCCACATAACATTGTACAGTCACAATCAACATTTGGGGTAACACAATGAAGATCACCAAGTGTAGGGGTCTTTGGAGTAGTCCGAAGCTCCGTAGAGCCGTTAACCCCTATTAGCATCGCAGATCATATCTGAACCGTCCACCCAGACGAGCCGCCCCCCCATCCATCTATCGGGGGGGGCGCAACTCAGCCGGCCATGTGGGCAGCCCAGAGGTCTGATCAGACTGACAATGGTCCCGTAGGAGCTGAGAAAACAGGGAGCAGCACAAACCTCTAAGGTCTGGATCTGACTCCAAAAAACAATAAACAAATTTCAAAAGAGAGGAAAGAGGACAGTGACAAAGAATAGAAGGAAGGAGACAGAGTAAGGAAAGGACAGTTGAGGAGGGGGGAATGGGGGGAGGGAGGGGGGGAGGAGCCCCGATTCAGCATCCAGACATCTCAACCTAATCCCCTAGGCTATGCTGTAAACATCCCCGGGTCATTAGTTAGGTAACGAAGCCATGGGTCCCAAACTCCATGAAACAGTTTCATTTTATCTTGGGCCAGAGCGGTCAAGCGTTCGTTTAGCATCAACCAAGACAATTTGCCTTTAAGCTGATCGAATGGTAGAGCTGCCGATTTCCAGTTCCTAGCAATAGTGATTTTGGCTGAAATAAAAATAAATGTCAAGAGCCTCTTGCAGGACTTGGAGGCTTCCACATCTCCTCCCCCCAGTAGTGCTTGCTTAGCTGATTTAGTTAGGTTTAGTTGGGTAAGGGAGTAAACTAAATTATACACCCTGATCCAAAACCTCCGGACCTTTGGGCATGTCCACCAAATATGATAGGTGGTGCCCATCTGGCCACATCCTCTAAAGCACAACGGGGTAGCTCCTGAGACAAAAGTTGCCAGTCTGACCGGCACCATATACCACCTCAGTAGCAGGTATGATATTTAAAGTAATATTTCACTTTTTTTTTTCACTCTAAGCATCATTAAAATCACTGCTCTCCAAAAAAACGCCAGTTTTTAAAACTTTTTTTTGCATTGATACATGTCCCCTGGGGAAGGACCCGGGTCCCCAAACCCTTTTTAGGACAATAACTTGCATATTAGCCTTTAAAATTAGCACTTTTGATTCCGAACATTCAAGTCCCCTAGACTTTAACAGGGTTCGAAAGTTCGCGCAAACTTTTGGTCCGTTCGAATGTTCTGGTGCGAACCGAACCGGGGGGTGTTCGGCTCATCCCTAGCTTGGACCAAATTTCTTTCTACGGTTTAGCAACTGGGGTAGGGAAATTTGCCTGCTAAAATCGGATGTTGGTGTACCGCTAGCAAATTGGCCGCAAGTACTTGGGACACTTATTGCTATACCTTCATTCCTCTCAGTCCAGGTTTCTGAGAAGACTGGAGGTATAGTGAGGTTGGAGATCCCAGATGAGGAGCAGGGAGAGGTCCGCCTTGATCTTTGATGTGGATCTTTTAAGTGCTGTTGCCAACGGACTGCATGAGAGTGCAAAAAATCTGAGGAAAACGCTTGGACAGCCGCACTCCAAAAAAGGTTCTTTTATTTAAAACAAAAGCACAAATAAAATGCCACAGCAAAAAAACAGCAAGTATGAGCTGACGTTTCGCACTGCGATTCACTGCTTAATCATAGCTGCATGAGAGGTCGTCATGTCTGGTCAAGCATGTGGTGCCCAAGTAGCTGCTGTTTTTGCCGCGCTTGATCCGCTTCAGACATAAGGTTGCTAACAGCAACAGTGCGATCTGCTGCACACGTGTCAAATATAGGCCAACACCAAAGAACTTTTCAAAATAAGCGGGGAGTCAGCAGCGCCCTGCACTTGCGGAGCTCTGCAGTGTGATGCAATAGGGTGGCTGCCCTAAAGCTGCCACCTGGAGGGCATCCTGCCTGGTTGGAGATGTGCCTTCTCCTTCTCCTCCTCCTCCTCTCTTCTATCAGGGACCCAAGTAGAGTCAGTGACCTCATCATCCCCTCCCTGCTCGTCACTGGAGGAAACTTGGCAGTATGCTGCAGCTGGGGGAACATGACTGCCAGTTTCATGTCCTTCTTGAGCATCCCCTCTCTCTAGGCTCACGTTACTCCCTTCCTCAACCTGGGTACCATCATCGGAGCCTTCAAATCGCTGCACATTCTCCAGCAGCATGTACCCAACACTGTGGTTAAATAGTTTGGGGGACTCCTCCATGCATGATGGTGGGGCTAGGGTAGGAGTGACTTTTGACATGGAGCAAATGGAATAGGCCGCTTTGGCAGCTGCATTGGCAGGCAAACTACCCTGAGCCTGGGTGATAGAGGATGAGGACCGCTTTGTTATCCACTCCACCAACTCTTCTGCATGTTCTGGCTCAATAACACGGCCAGCTGCAGGAAAAAAGGACAAGCATGCCCCATGGACACTTGCTGGGGATGCACCGTGTCTAGGGTTGCCACCTTTTCCTCAAGCCAAAACCGAACACTTTAGCGTGCATGGGAAATTTTTTGGTGGTATACGCTATAGGATTTTAAAGACCTGGAGGAGAGCAATAATGCGTCACGCTTAGCGTGGATGGTAACTACTGGTCCCATCCACTGCCCCACTGACACTGTCCACTGCCACACTGACACTGTCCACCTTCCTCCCCACAGATTCCCCTTCCCTTATATCGGTCCTCCCTCTATTAGATCAGGGAACCCACCCATCAGTGTCCCCTGCCCCGAAAGACCCCCATTAGACTGCCTTACCTAGAGCTGCTTCAAGCCAGGAAGTGTGGGAGCTGGAGTTTGGGGGTGGAGCTCCTCTACTGTAGTGCTGTTTTCCTTCCTTCCACTGTGTGGGGAGCCTTGGGGAGAAGTGTGTCGGCAAGACACAGGATTCAGGACACATCCAAACTGGTGCACTCATTCACAAGGCTGCTGTTAGCAATTATTGGGGCCCCATACAGCCATCCTCATGGGGCTTCCACCCCCTGAGGAGGGAAAGGGGTGGGGGAGGGAGGTGAGAGAGAGGCGGTGGTGAGGGGGGTGAGGGAGAAGAGGAGGAGGTGAGGGGGAGGTGAGAGAGAGAGGAAGAGGTGAAGGGGAGGTGAGAGAGAGAGATGAGGGAGAGAGAGAGAGAGAGAGAGAAGGAGGTGAGAGCGAGAGGAGGAGGTTGAGAGAGAGAGAGAGGCAGAGGGGAAGGATCTGACACAGAGGAGGGGGAGCTGACACAGAGGAGGGGGTGACACAGAGGAGGGGGTGACACAGAGGAGGGGGGTGACACAGAGGAGAGGAGGGCTGAAACAGAAGAGAGGGGGACTGACACAGAGGAGAGGGGGGCTGACACAGAGGAGAGGGGGGCTGACACAGAGGAGAGGGGGGCTGACACAGAGGAGGGGGAGCTGACACAGAGGAGGGGTGCTGACACAGAAGAGGGGTGCTGACAGAGGAGGGGTGCTTACACAGAGGAGGGGAGGGCTGACAGAGAGGAGGGGGTGACACAGAGGAGGGGGTGCTGACACAGAGGAGGGGCTGACAGAGAAGAGGGGGCTGACAGAGAAGAGGGGGCTGACAGAGAGGAGGGGGTGACAGGGAGGAGGGGGTGCTGACACAGAGGAGGGGTGCTGAAACAGAGGAGGGGGTGACAGAGAGGAGGGGTGCTGACAGAGAGGAGGGGTGCTGACAGAGGAGGGGGTGCTGACACAGAGGAGGGGGTGCTGACACAGAGAAGGGGGATGACAGAGAGGAGGGGATGACAGAGAGGAGGGATGCTGACAGAGAGGAGGGGGTGACAGAGAGGAGGGGGTGCTGACACGAAGGAGGGGGTGACACAGAGGAGGGGGTGACACAGAGGAGGGGGCTTACAGAGAAGAGGGGGCTGACAGAGAGGAGGGGTGCTGAGAGGAGGTGGGTGACACAGAGGGGGGTGACACAGAGGAGGGGGCAAGCTTATAGAGCGGATGAGACCTCAGAAGACAGACACACATCGTGAGGCAGGACTCCGGGAGCAAGCAGGCACGACTATCGAATCCACAGTCCAGCCCGCCCCCGCCTCCACACGTGACCAGCACCAGCCTTGCAGGGCTATTCACATACCCCCATGTCTGCCGTCCGCCCCTCACATGGCCCGTTCGGCCAATCACAGGGCACCCGCTGGCTCAGAGCGCACCGCTGTGTGACAGTGATAGCGGGCACGGGATCACGCGCGGCCGGGGACAGAGATCCGGCTGCCACTGGCCACAGGATGGTGGAATGTGTGCCCAGGTTTCCAGCGGGTGGAAACCCGGGCACATGTGTCAAAACCCGTACTGTCCGGGTCAAAACCGGACAGGTGGCAACCCTAAACGTGTCCACGACCAGCATTGTGGGCTGTAGACCCAGAGCCTGCTTGCCCTCTTTTAGTGGTCTGTGAGCGTCTGCCTCTCCTTGGTGGCCTTCCGGACATGATGTAAATTTTGTTTGGCAAAACCACACTACATTGTATTGTGTACTGTGTACATCACCAGAAAAGTAGTAGCAACTGCACTAGGGGTGCACGGTATTGTGTACACCACCAGGAGTCTAATAGCAACTATGGGTGCACTGTATGTATTGTGTACTGTGTACACCACCAGAAAAGTAGTAGCAACTGCACTATATTGTGTACTGTGTACACCGCCTGAAATATATTAGAAAAAGTACACCAGGAATGGCCTGCAGTCAGATATAGGCTACACTGGATGCAGAGAGAGTGTGTGTGTGTGTGTGTGTATATATATATATATATATCTATATATATATATATACTGTATATATATATATATACACATACACACACACACACAAGACTGATTGTGTATATATATATTGTGACAGCAGGAAGGTAAAGTCACCTGGTTGCATCCAGGGGGGTAGATATATTTCGCCCAGATTCAGGCTTTACGCCGATTTGTACAACTAGGTGGAGAGTTGTATAAGGCTAGTGTGCTCATGGATGACTCATACCTCTAGGGAGAGGGCTGGGCGTCGTGCAGACAGGGAGTTGATGAGACCAGCTGAACCTTGTCAGCTCATTTAGGCCTCTATAAGAAACTCCCAGCTTCATTAGATGTTAGCTCATGCCTGGAAGCAGACCTGTGTGGACTGTCTAGGGAGAGTGAACCCCTGTGCGGTGAGAGAAAGCCTGTGTGGCTATATTTTGCTTGGACATTTAAAACCAGGGACTAGGACAGCACTAGGCTGATCCCAGTTGTTAGTTAGGAAACCTGTATGTTTAGTCAGAGGTCAAGTTGACCAGGATTTATTTTGTTTGTTTCTTTTGCTTTGCTGTGTTTTTTGTCACTGTAAATAGAAAATAAACGGCACCTTTTTGATTTTGAAAACCACAACCTCCGTCTGCTGGGCCTGTTTTTGTGTGGGGAGCCCATCCCGGGGGTCACACACACCCGCTGCCGAGCTAACCCCCTCACAGTTGGTGGAGAACCAGTGGCAGTTTTTTTTTAAGCCAGCATGGAGGAGATACTGAAACAGCTGGCTCTAGCAAATGCCAATCAACAGCAGACAAATGCAGGTTTGCAAAAGAGCCTTGCAGCTCAACAACAGAACTTCGCAGCCCAGCAGCAAGCTCATCAACAGAGCCTTGCAGCCCAGCAGCAAGCTCACCAACAGAGTCTGGAAGCTCAGCAACAAGCCCAGCAACGATCTGAGGCCCGCTTCATAGACCTATTACAGAAGCAAGAGCAGAGACTACAACAAATGGAAGCAGTAATGCAGCAACGTCCGCAGACCAGTGAGGAAAGCCGTCCCACTAATACCGCGTCCTTTGGGGTGAGTCGTTTATTGACAAAAATGACTGGAGAGGATGATCCAGAGGTATTTTTGACCACGTTTGAAAGGACTGCTGAAAGAGAAAAGTGGCCTGAGGAGCAGTGGGCTGGACTGGTGGCTCCTCTGTTAACGGGTGAATCGCAGAAAGCTTACTATGACCTAGAGCCTGACCAAGCAAAAGACTATGTGATGCTAAAAGCTGAAATATTGGCAAGGCTGGGTGTCACCCTGGCTGTCCGGGCTCAGCGTGTGCATAACTGGACTTTCCAGCTTGGAAAACCCCCCAGGTCTCAAATGTATGATCTCATTCACCTGAGCAGAAAGTGGCTACAGCCAGAGACTTTGTCCGCACCAAAGATTGTGGAACGTGTTGTAATGGATCGGTTTTTGAGAGCTCTTCCTACTGCCATCCAAAAGTGGGTAAGCCATGGAGACCCAGAGACGGCCGATGGTCTTGTGGATCGTGTGGAGAAATACTTGGCTACAGAGAACCTGACGGCCTCTTCCAGAGACACTCGGACTTTCCACCCTAAGACCAGACCATCCCCAGGGGCGGATAAGATGATTCCAAGGGGTAAGGGTGGAGAGAGTGAGAGGGTGGGAGCTCTACCCCAAGTTTGGCGAGAACAGCCTGGGAAATCAGCGGCTCAAGAGGCGGCAAGAAGGATCATTTGCTACCGCTGCCGGCAAGCGGGACATATTGCAGCAAATTGCCCGGTTTTGGAGGAACCCATGCAGTGTGACTTTCTGACGGGCAGACGTCAGTCGCTGTGTGCGACAGTCGCATGCACTGCCATTCGGGGAACTGAGAAACATTTATGCAAAATGTGTATTAATGGTAGAAATGTTGTGGTATTGCTGGATTCAGGTAGCCTTGTGACCCTGATAAAGGCTGAATTAGTTAAAACAGAGGTCTCTGGGAATAGCAAGGTAGCTGTTATTTGTGTGCATGGGGACACCCGAGAGTATCCAGTGACTACAGTGTGTTTCGAGACCCCCAAAGGTACCCTTTCTCATCCAGTGGGCTTAGTGTCTCAGTTACCGCATGACGCCATTGTGGGAAGGGATTTTCCGAAGTTCTGGGAACTGTGGGATGATCCTGAGCCCCCCACTGGTGCCCCTATGTACCAGGAATATGATAGCCAGAACTCCTCTGAGAGTGGTGAGGACTCTCCCGAATTTCCCTTGTCAGTATTGGCAGGGGAGACTCAAGAAACTGGAGAGGAGCCCACCTCCTCAGACGAAAACCTACCGTCTGTGGAGTTTTCTGATCTTGAGGTTCACAGGGAAAACTTTGCCACAGAACAGTTGAAAGACCCCGCCCTAATAAAGGCACGGGAAAACGTAGTGAAAATAGATGGCGAGTTAGTGAACCCAGATAATACCTGCACTTACCCATACTTCAGCGTAGAGAAGGACCTACTGTATCGGGTGGCAAAAAGGGCAGAAGAAACCGTTGAGCAGCTTGTGGTGCCCAAACCTTACAGGAAGTTGGTGTTGGAGTTGGCCCATGGGCACATTCTTGGAGGTCATCTGGGGACAGAGAAAACCCGAGAGAGGGTATTACAGAGATTCTATTGGCCTGGGGTGATGAAGGACATAGAAAATTATTGTTCCTCCTGCCCTGTGTGTCAGAGGTCGGCCCCGATGCCACACTTCCGTAGCCCGCTGGTCCCTCTACCCATCATTGAGGTCCCGTTTGAGAGAATAGCAATGGATTTGGTAGGTCCTATAATCAAGTCCGCTAGGGGGCACCAGTACATATTGGTTATAATGGACTATGCCACCCGTTATCCAGAAGCGATCCCTCTCAGAAATACCTCGGCCAAAACCATAGCCAAAGAGCTATCTCTTGTTTTTAGCCGGGTGGGTATTTGTAAAGAACTGCTTACGGACCAAGGTACACCCTTTATGTCCCGGGTTATGAAGGAGCTGTGTAAATTGTTCAAAGTGACGCAATTACGTACATCTGTGTATCACCCCCAAACCGATGGGCTGGTTGAAAGATTCAACAAAACCCTAAAACAAATGTTGAAGAAAGTGGTGGATAGAGATGGAAAGGATTGGGACTGTCTACTTCCTTATTTGATGTTTGCTATTAGGGAGGTGCCCCAATCCTCTACGGGATTCTCCCCCTTTGAGTTACTGTATGGGAGACACCCAAGAGGGCTGTTGGATATTGCCAAGGAAACTTGGGAAAGTGAGAGTTCTCCCCACAGGAGTGTGATTGAGCATGTCGCCCTGATGCAAGATCGAATTGCACAGGTAATGCCCATCGTGAAGGAACATTTGGCCCAAGCGCAGTTGGCACAGCAGAGAGTGTACAACCGTGGAGCCAAGACCCGTACCTTTTCCCCGGGGGATAGGATATTGGTACTTGTCCCTACGGTTGAAAGTAAATTCCTTGCCAAATGGCAAGGCCCCTACGAGATAATGGAAAAAGTGAGCGAAGTGAATTACAAGGTCAGACAACCAGGAAGGCGAAAGCCCGAACAGATCTATCACGTTAATCTGTTGAAAGCCTGGAGGGATAGAGAGTCCCTAGTCGCAGACACTTGGTCACCAGCTCAAACTGGTTGCGTGATTCCTGAGGTTGGAATCGCAGCCACCTTGTCACAACCCCAACAACAGGAGGTTAAGGAGTTTGTGCTTCGCAACAAGGAGGTATTCTCTGAGCTGCCGGGACAAACATCTGGGGTAGAGCATGACATTATTACCCCGCCCGGTGAAAGGGTGAAGTTAAAACCCTATCGGATCCCAGAGGCCCGACGGGAGGCAATACGGGAGGAAGTACAGAAAATGCTGAACTTAGGGGTGATAGAGGAGTCCCAAAGTGATTGGTCTAGTCCCATTGTGTTGGTGCCTAAACCGGATGGGAGCTGGCGATTTTGTAACGATTTTCGTCAGTTGAACAAAGTTACAAAATTTGACACCTACCCCATGCCACGTATAGATGAGTTGATCGACCGGCTGGGAACAGCCCGATACATGACGACTCTTGACCTCACAAAAGGGTATTGGCAAATCCCCCTGGCCAAGTCAGCCAAAGAGAAAACCGCATTTGTAACCCCAGACGGGGCGTTCCAATATAAAAGAATGCCGTTCGGGTTACAGAATGCGCCGGCCACATTCCAGCGGAAAATGGACCAGATGCTGAGGCCCCATCGGAAGTATGCTGCGGCTTACCTGGATGACGTAATTGTCCATAGCACAGATTGGGCCTCACATCTGCCAAAAGTGCAAGCAGTCCTGGACTCTGTTCGGGAAGCAGGGTTTACGGCTAACCCCAAGAAGTGTACCATTGGGCAGGAGGAGGCCAAATATCTTGGGTACACCATTGGGAGGGGAGTAATAAAACCCCAACTCAACAAAGTCGAGGCCATCCAGAGTTGGCCACGTCCCAACAGCAAGAAGCAGGTACGAGCCTTTCTGGGAATCGCTGGGTATTATCGGCGATTCATTCCCCACTTTGCTTCTAAGGCTGTGCCCCTAACCAACCTGACGAAGGGGAAAGGGTCGGTCATGATTAAATGGACCCCCGAGGCTGAGGCAGCATTCCAATTCTTGAAACAAGCCTTATGTAGCCAGCCAGTGTTGTACTCACCCGACTTCTCTAAAGACTTTGTCGTACAAAGTGATGCGTCAGATGTGGGGTTAGGAGCAGTATTGTCCCAGGTCTGGAACGGGGAAGAGCACCCAGTCATTTACCTCAGCAGGAAGTTGAAGTCCCATGAGGTAAATTACGCCACCGTTGAAAAGGAGTGTTTAGCGGTGAAGTGGGCTCTAGATTCCCTTCGGTACTACCTGCTAGGTAGGCACTTTGACATGGTTACGGATCACGCTCCGTTAAAGTGGATGGCTCAAAACAAGGAAACAAATAGAAGAGTGAATAGGTGGTTCCTGGCCCTCCAGGAATTCAACTTCACAGTAAAGCATCGCCCTGGCGTTCAAATGGGGAATGTGGATGCTTTGTCTCGAGTACATGAATGCCTGATTGCTGGTGTTCCAACCCCGAGGTTAAAACAAGAGGGGGGGGTATGTGACAGCAGGAAGGTAAAGTCACCTGGTTGCATCCAGGGGGGTAGATATATTTCGCCCAGATTCAGGCTTTACGCCGATTTGTACAACTAGGTGGAGAGTTGTATAAGGCTAGTGTGCTCATGGATGACTCATACCTCTAGGGAGAGGGCTGGGCGTCGTGCAGACAGGGAGTTGATGAGACCAGCTGAACCTTGTCAGCTCATTTAGGCCTCTATAAGAAACTCCCAGCTTCATTAGATGTTAGCTCATGCCTGGAAGCAGACCTGTGTGGACTGTCTAGGGAGAGTGAACCCCTGTGCGGTGAGAGAAAGCCTGTGTGGCTATATTTTGCTTGGACATTTAAAACCAGGGACTAGGACAGCACTAGGCTGATCCCAGTTGTTAGTTAGGAAACCTGTATGTTTAGTCAGAGGTCAAGTTGACCAGGATTTATTTTGTTTGTTTCTTTTGCTTTGCTGTGTTTTTTGTCACTGTAAATAGAAAATAAACGGCACCTTTTTGATTTTGAAAACCACAACCTCCGTCTGCTGGGCCTGTTTTTGTGTGGGGAGCCCATCCCGGGGGTCACACACACCCGCTGCCGAGCTAACCCCCTCACAATATATATTGTGGCGGTATGCGAGGTGAGATATATGACAGTCGCTATGTTTCACCTCGCATTTGTCCATTGTAAGGGACTGAACCAGAATCCGGCCCAGGTTTTTCCAGCCTCTGTAGTTGGCTGGGTTCCGGTCCAGATATTCAGGTTCACTGGAATCCATAGGCAGCTGGGTTTTAAAAATCCAGGAAGAGAGCACAGCATGGCTCCGGCCTGAGACTCAGAAGGGAATCTGATTAAGAGGAGCGCTGTTTATTTGGGCTGAAAGAATAAGGTTTGCTTTACTTCACCTTGTGTTTTGTGGGTGACGGGGACCAGCCCCTCACCGTATAGAGAGCGGTGGCTGTATAGTTTAGCGCCGGATGGCAAGGATTTGTTTTACTGTTTTGTTTATTTTGTATGACTATTTCAAACCACTTGTAAATAAAGCTGGCAATACGCCAGGTTTTAAAGAAACTGCCTGTACGCTGACCTTCATTCTGTGAAAAGGTGATCCCCACGAGCTAATCTCCCACACGTGGTGGATTCAGCGGGCATTTTCTGAAGATGGAGGAAATGTTAAAGGCCCTGCTACAGGCCAATGCAGCTCAGCGGGAAACCAACCGCCAAGTCGCAGCACAACAGGCAGCACAACAGGAGGCCGCTGCAGCACAACAAGCAGCCCAGCAGGAGATGAACCGCCAAGTCGCAGCACAACAGGAGGCCGCTGCAGCACAACAAGCAGCCCAGCAGGAGATGAACCGTCAGTTTGCAGAGGCTCTGATGGAACTGAAAAAGGGGTCCGCACCTCATGTGCCAGTGGAAGCCAAGATGATACGTGCATCCTACCACCTACAAAAAATGACATCTGCTGATGATGTTGAGGCATATCTTGCGACTTTTGAGAGAGTTGCTGTCCGCGAAGGATGGCCAAAAGAGCAGTGGGCGGGTCTGTTGGCCCCATTTCTAACAGGAGAACCCCAAAAAGCCTATTTTGACCTAGAACCCGATAAGGCCCAGGACTATGAGACTCTAAAGACAGAGATACTCGCACGCTTGGGTGTCACCATGGCAATCCGGGCCCAGCGGGTGCATCAGTGGTCATTCTCCAGCAACAAGCCACCCCGTTCGCAAATGTTTGACCTGGTCCACCTCACCAAGAAGTGGTTGCAGCCAGAGACCTTGACAGGCCCGCAGATCGTAGAGCGTGTGGTAATGGACCGGTATCTGTGTGCGCTTCCTGCTGCTCTGAGGAAGTGGGTCGGACAGGGTGACCCCAAAACTGCAGCTCAACTGGTCGACCTAGTGGAGAGTTACAGTGCTACTGAGGACTTGGTGAATCCATCTACGCCCCACTTCGGTATGTTTAGGGGTGCAAGATCTCCCGGCGGTTCGGGTAAGACTGTTCTGGGGTCCAAGAGCTTGGGGAGATTTGATAAGACTGTTGTTCCAACTCATGAGACTGTGCTTCCTAGACCTGGAGACTGGCCAAAAAAGCCAGGAAGGTCTTTGGAACCCTTAAGAGGACTGGGGGTTGAGCATATAAGATGTTTTCGTTGCCATGCATTAGGGCATATTGCTGCGAACTGTCCTATAAATGATGAACCTATGCAATGCGATTATGTTTATATGAAAAGACGCCTTTCTTTGTTTGCACAGGTCGCATGTACTGCATCATGTCAGAGTCACATTGAAAAACAAATGTGTGTTATTTCTGTGGATGGAAAGCCCCTGACAGCCCTGCTAGACTCTGGTAGTGTGGTGACCCTAGTCAGGAGTGATTGTGTGAACCCCACAAAACTACACCCCAGTACTATTGGGGTAATTTGCATCCATGGGGACACTCGAGACTACCAGACAGCGGTGGTTGAGGTTGTTACCCCCAGGGGCAGTGTAACACATTCAGTGGGGGTGGTACCTTCACTGCTTCATGAAGCTTTAGTGGGAAGAGATTTTCCCCATTTCTGGAATTTATGCGAGAGCAAAGGGAGGCTGGTAGATAGAGCTCCCCCTGCTGGGGAAGCATGGGAACTCTCACACAACCCTTTTTGCCAAAGGGAAGGGGATGCTGTTGGTGGGATCAAGGAAGCCGGAGACCCTCTTCCTTTCCCTGTCATGGTTGGGGAGCCGGAGGACCTGGAAGCTAGCTCCCAGCCTGAGGGTAACGAACAGGAGAACCCCTCTGACCCTGACATTGAGAGTAGCCAAGATGTGGTACCCGATTTAGAGGTCAGGAGAGAGGATTTCTGTACCGAGCAATTACGAGAGGCCACCCTCATGAGAGCCAGGGAAAACGTTAAGATGTTGGATGGGGAACCGGTGGATCCTAACTGGGGGGTGTCTTTTCCCTACATGGCAATTAAAAACAATCTATTATATCGAGTGATAAAACATGGAGAGGACGAGGTAGAACAGCTGCTAGTTCCCAAACCCTTCCGCAGGATGGTGCTAGACCTAGCCCATGGTCATGTAATGGGGGGACATCTCGGTGTTGAAAAAACCAAGGAGAGAATCGCCCAGAGATTTTTCTGGCCCGGGTTGCATGCAGATGTCAAGGAGTACTGCGAATCGTGCCCCGAGTGCCAAATGTCGTGTTTTGCTTTGCGTCTATCTAGCAAGGTTACTTAACTTCTGTTACTCGTGATCTCCATTGGCAATGATTCTTCTTGGAGACCAGGTCCTGTTCTTCTTCATGAGTGGCTTTTTCTGATGTTACAGCAACATGGTGTGTGTGTGTCCTAGCTTATGCCTGATTTTATGTGAAAACATACCTGTTTACGGTAGCTCTATTCAACAATAGCATTGAAAACAACAATGCTATCTACCTATTGTCTACTCAAAACAAACCTGTAATCTAAACTGTCATTCTTTCAGTTTGAGAGCTGAAAGAAATCTAAACAAGTAATGCCTTACTTGTTTACTGAATACAACAATGGTATCTAACCCCATTGTATCAAAATAAACAGCATTTGTCTGAGAAATCTACTCAAACCAAAAACTGACAGGTAATCTGACCAACTCACTATTGTAAAATTGTCCCATGTATCCTATGTCTGATTAATATAATAAAAATCATATTTTTAACAAACGCAACATATTCCGCCCTATGATTTATTTTTATTTTTTTCAGACTACACACAAAAAATCTCTTCATTACTAAAAACTCAATATACACATGAATTTTCCTTAAATGCAACCCCTCCCATATTTCTGTCACTGGGAAGGTGTTTCAGTCTTTGGATAAAAGTTCATTAGAAAGCCCATTCTAAAGTTCTTTAGAAACAAGTCCAGGCTTGAAATACATCAAAGGCCTTGTTCTCCACAGCCCTTGCGATCTTCCGTCATTCTTTCCATCATTTAACCACTTTTCTCTGGTCTTCCTATGGATCAAATCGGAGTCAACCTGTGGAGTGGAAAACAAAGCGGATTATCTGTTCCTTCTAACAATACATAAACAGTAGATCCTGGCCCTTCAGCTACAATCTCTCCTCTAAATGGCTTCTTGCCTGGATATCTGACCAATACTTTGCCACCTGCCTGTATGCACCTCTGACCCTCCCAAAGAACATCAATAGGGAGGAGAGGAAATATACTGATATTTCCCAGAAGATCACTGCTGTTTATTTTGGAAGGTTTGATGTTATGTAGCCTCACTTTCCACTCTTGCTGAGAAGTATCCACTAACCAGTCAGAGTCCCAGCCACTGTCTTGAAGCTCATCTGCCAATGCAAATATAACTTCAAACCTTCCTGCCAGATTCCCTCTCATTCCTAGATAGGCTTCAGCTTCAGATACGTCACTCTTGGTTTCTATGTCATGGGAAGCAGTAACATGGTATCTGTTAAACCCTGTTCTTTCAGGAACCTTACATAAATACTGAACTCTGCACTCCAGCTGTGGAATCTGTGCCTCAGCCCCTACCATCCTCTCATATGGTGTGCTTTTGGCTATTGGCCTAGAATTTAACAACATGACTGCCTGTGTGAGGACCCGATCCCCCCCCCCTTAGTGTATGTGTGGGTGTAATTTTGCGTATCTGGTCCTTCAATAGCCCGTTGTATCTTTCAATCAAACCAGCTGCCTGTGGATGGTATGGGATGTGGCACAACCAGTACACTCCAGAATCTTTGGCCCACTGCTGTACTGTTAATCCGGTGAAGTGTGAGCCATTATCACTTTGGACTTGTTTGGGACAACCATAAGCAACGACAAGTTTCTGAAGCAGTTGAAACGTTGCGGCTTGATCTGCACGTTTGCAAGGATGAACAAGCATAAGTCCTGAATAGGTGTCCACTGCAGTGCAACAATATCTCAGTCCATTGTTTCCCCGGGGCAGGGGACCGATGAAGTCAATCTGCCAGATCTCTGCAGGCCTCTCACCCCTCTTAATCGACCCAGTGGAGTACTTTTGCAATGGCCATTGTCGTACTTCTCCACACACTGTACAGTTCCCTATTACAGTCTTTATCATGTCCATGGATATAGGCAATCCTCTCTGCTGTGCCCATTCATATGTTGCTTTCTGCCCCAAATGTCCAGATTGCTTGTGGGCCCAGTTGGCCAAGTTCACCAAAACAGGATCAATTGGCACAACTGCCTTCACTTTTGCGATTTCATCTGCAACTCTGTTATAGTTCTCAAAGTCTGGTACTAGGGGCACATGTGCATCAACATGCCCCACTTTTATGGTGCGGGAGTGAGCTTCCTTCCAGATGTAGTCCCAGAATTCCTTGCCTCCCCACACCACCTTTCCATGAATCATCCATTCATTGGACTTCCACGTGGGCATCCAAGTTGTCAGTCCTTTAAAAACCGCCCAGCTGTCAGTGTAGATAGTGACATGGGAAGATGGATCCTCCTGAAGAGTCATCACTACAGCTTTCAATTCTGCAAACTGACTGGACCCTCCGATTCCGGACTCCTGCAGGACTGTGTCTCTACTTGGGTTGTAGGCTGCTGCTGTCCATTTACGCCCAGACGAGGCGATTATGGCTGAACCATCAGTGAACCACGCTGACTCCTTCATGTCTTCTGACAGAGACTCAAAGGGTGGAGCCTCTTGAATGGGGGATGACTGCAGCACAGAAATTTCTTCTTCTGGCCGGGTGCTGGTAAAAGTAACAAGCCCTGCCAACTGTTTTGAAATGTCTCTAACATCCCCAGCTGCAATACCCCCTCTTTCTTGAAGGTACCACTTCCATTTCATCAGTGTCTGGTTCTGGGCTACAGCTGCCCTAGTGGTCAGTCCATTATCTCTCACCCATCCTGCTATTGGCAATGCAGTATGGATGGTGACTGTGTCCTTTCCTGTAATGGTCTCTACATGTTGAAGTGCTGTGTAGGCCCCAAACAGGTACTTCTCTAGGGGCGTGTATCTCGTCTGTGCCCCTGTCAGTTGTTTGGACCAAAATCCAATAGGTATTGCTCTCAGTCCTTTCTTTTCATTTGGTTGCCACAGACTCCAAGATATGGTACCATTCTGCTCCACTACATCCAGCTGAAATGGTACTCCTTGTCTCACGGGTCCCAATCCCTGATGCTGCAAAATAGCTTCTTTAGCAGCCAGGAATGCAGTCCGCTGCTCTGAACCCCATGAGAACTCAGTCTTTTTTCTGGTAACATTGTATATAGGCCTCAGAATCAGTCCAAGATGTGGGATGAACGATCTCCAGAATCCCACAACTCCAATGAACTTCTGTGCCTCCTTTTTGGTAGTAGGGGGCAACAGCGCCTGGATAGTTTGCACAACTGTCTCTGGAATCTTCCTCTGTGGCCCAGTCCACATCATTCCTAGAAATTTCACCTCTGTGGCAGGTCCTTGGACTTTGTCTCTGTTGATAGCCCATCCTCTGTTCTCCAAGTGCTGTATCAGCAGGTGCAGTGCTTCAGTTACATCTTCTTTTGTCCCAGAGATCATGATGTCATCAATGTAGTGAAACACAGCGACTTTCAAATTCAGGGTACTTAAATCTCGGGCAATCAGTCCATGACAAATCGTTGGAGAATGAAGATAGCCTTGCGGAAGGACAGTGAAAGTGTACTGGCGGCCGTCCCACACCATAGAAAACTGGTCTTGACACTCTGGGTCTATCAAAATTGAAAAGAAAGCATTAGCCAGGTCTATCACAGCATGATATTCTCCTGCATCTTTAGCAATTTTCTCAACAATTGAGATCATATCTGGTACATCTGACTTCAATGGAGGGGCCACTTTGTTTAGACCTCTGTAATCCACAGTCATTCTATATGTCCCATCAGGTTTCTTTACTGGGAACACCGGAGTCGAGAAAGGACTTACAGCAGGTCTAAGGATCCCTACTCTCAACAGTTCTTGAATAGTCTCCCCAATTTCTTTGTGGCCTCCAGGAAGTTTGTACTGCTTGAGACAGACTGGCTTCTCTGGTGGAGGAATGTAGACAGGGGTCCATTTCGCATGACCTCTGACCACAGCCTTCACCGCCCTTACCAGATACGCTTTATGAGGATACCCGAATGTGAATGTACCTCCTTCAGTCTGAATTGACTGACCTTGAAGTACATCCATCCCAAGAATATTTTCGGGTATCTCTGATATTAAAACATTTGTCATAAATCCTGATCCCTTGCCAATAGCCAATTTCACCCGTATCCTAACTGCTGGTGTAGTTTGCCCTCCCAAACCTTCTACATAAATCAATTTTCCTTTGTGATGGGAAGGATTTCCTTGCAAAAGTGTAACTTCAGCTCCGCTATCAATTAGAGCCATTACATGTGTAGGAGAAGATGACTTCCCCCACCATACAGTGACAGGTGCATATGGGCGTCGGTCTCCTGCTGTCACTGCCCTTGCTGCTATTACAGGAGACTCACCTTCCCTTCATAAAGGATATTGAACCTCCCAATCCCCTTTTCTGATTCTCTCTAACTCCTCCCCAGGATAAAGGGATTTGGGTTTGGGTTCATGTTCACTTTTGGGAATTGGTTTGGGGCTAACAGGAGGGGTCTGTTCTGTTTCCTCTAAGTCTAGGCTGATGTTATCTTCACTAGGAGTAGTGTTTCTAACCCTGACAGTTTTCCCTACTAAATGTTTCCACCTCTTCAGCATTTCTGCAGTAGGAATGCCATCTATCTCATCTCTAGGTACCCCTGCCTTTAATAGGTCCACCCACATTTCTTTCCTAGAAATAACTAGCCTGGTTTTCTCTTCACCTTCTGTCTTCTCTACCCCATTCCGTTTCTTCTCTGTTCTTTTCTTGACCTTATCTACTGCCCTGACAGGTTTTGTTTTAGTCTCCTCTATCTCCCCCAACTGGCTTAAAAGGGTTGTGGCTTCATGAATCTTGCTGTTTAATCCCAGGCCTCCCAACAAAGACAATAATGGAGCCCTGAGATTAAATGGCGCAGACTTCATTAGTTTAGAGCGCAGAGCAGACGTAAAGGGTTCCATATCTGGACCTATCCATTCTGGAAATGTATTTAATCCGGTTATACAGCCCATCTTACGTAACCTGGAAATACCCTCTCCTATTGATCTCCAGGAGTAGGTATTTTCCAGGTCAGTAGGACTAGCGTATATTCGGACTATTCCATCTCTCACAAGGTCTAACAGTGAAAAATTCACGCTAAACTCTCTGGCTTTTTGCATTGCCTGACGCAATTGTGGATCATGGGTTAACACTCCCATAGCCACTGCTTCCTTACCTGACAAAACAACACTGTCCGCCCCTTCATCCCATAAGCGTAGGAGCCAACTCAATAGGGGCTCCCCAGACCTTTGTTTGTATTGTTTTGCCAGCTCATGGAGTTCAGTTTGTGAAAACTCCCGTACTTCTTCAAATTCAACATCTCTGGGGTTGCGATAATGCACCTCCCCATCTGCCATATCCTCTCTATCATGTTGCCGTTTCCTATGCTTAGTAATGAGAGGTCTGGCATACTTTTTCTTTCCCACTAGCAGTTCATCCTCTGAAATATCAAACTCTATCTCCTCATCCTCACTATCATTTGAGGAGAGCACATCCTCACAATCCCAATTTTGGGATGTGGCAATGGCACGTACCCTGGCTTTACTAACAGGTTTACACCCCTTCTTTTTCCTTAAGGCATTAATTGATTTGGTCATGAGGGCTGCACACCGCTCTTGCAAATCATCAGCCCGACTAGCGGTTGAACGTACACACTCTGAAGCAACTGCTAGCTGGTCTTTTAATACCTTAACTTCTGCCTCTGCCTTCTCCCTTCTATGTGATTCAGTATAGAGAGCATGGTGGAAGTACCAACCCACTGTGGACACTGTCCTATTCTCTTTCTTACTTAAATCCAACCCCTTAAGGCTAAAATCTACAAAATGATCTGAGACTTTATCACCCCAAGTCAGCTTCAAGGGAGAAGCATACTTCACAAATGCATTAGCAAGAGGCTCCCACTCATTATTTCTAGCCCAGATAGATAAGCTGCACACTTTCTTCTGGTCACCAGAACCCTCTGCAGCCTTGTTTTTCCTAAACAGCTTATGCAGCATTTTACCTAGCACAAGCTACACAACACACTACAGAAAAACAAGTCTGCTTCAATTGAATTATAGCACAGATCCCGGACGAGCCCCCAAATGTTTTGCTTTGTGTCTATCTAGCAAGGTTACTTAACTTCTGTTACTCGTGATCTCCATTGGCAATGATTCTTCTTGGAGACCAGGTCCTGTTCTTCTTCATGAGTGGCTTTTTCTGATGTTACAGCAACATGGTGTGTGTGTGTCCTAGCTTATGCCTGATTTTATGTGAAAACATACCTGTTTACGGTAGCTGTATTCAACAATAGCATTGAATACAACAATGCTATCTACCTATTGTCTACTCAAAACAAACCTGTAATCTAAACTGTCATTCTTTCAGTTTGAGAGCTGAAAGAAATCTAAACAAGTAATGCCTTACTTGTTTACTGAATACAACAATGGTATCTAACCCCATTGTATCAAAATAAACAGCATTTGTCTGAGAAATCTACTCAAACCAAAAACTGACAGGTAATCTGACCAACTCACTATTGTAAAATTGTCCCATGTATCCTATGTCTGATTAATATAATAATCATATTTTTAACAAACGCAACACAGGGCCCCTCCCACCCATTTCCATTAAAGAACTTCCAGTCAATGGAGGGGGAGGGAAGGGGCTCTTTACACATCCTGTTACTACCTAAACTCTATATTATTATTATAAAGTCACCATAGAAATTGCCATAGCAACACATACCACCTCTTGACTTTATAGAATAATATAGAAAACTTCTTGAAGCCTTTTGTCCAGAAAAGGGCGAAACCCCCCCCCCCCCCCCCGTAAACGGGAGGAAAAAATTCCCTTTTGACCCCCATCTGGGCGATCAGACTTTTGCTTTGTCCCTGGAAGGCTGCAAAATTACTTTTGAGCAGGGTTAATGTCTTTGGCAGTTTGTGTAAAGAAAGTCCCAGATGAAAGTCTGTTGTCCTCTTGGTCATAAGGAAATGCTCAGATGAAAGTCCACTCCAATTCAGCCACCTTTAGGACATCATCCGCATCTTCATCAAGCTCTCTTCTGGTCTTCCTCCTCCCACCCAGCATGGTCGTCTGCTCAGCCTGCTCCACCTTTCGATGCTCAATATCTGAAAAGAGTAAGAGACAAAAGCAGATTATATGTTCATTTCCAACTGTGCCAAAAAACATAGCTCACTGCTCACATTTCTCTATCTGCCCATTTGTAACTGCAAAACTATTGTAGGGTGCCCACTGTTGCCTTGAAACACTTTCACAGAAAGGCATTGACTTCCAACGTAACGAATAAACTTGCATGTCTCTCCGTGCCGTCCTTGGAAGAACAGAGGCCTGCTGCTTCACAGTATGGCACATTTTTGCAAAATGCCCCATTTTGTGGCAACATAAACACTTAATGTGACTGAATCTACCATTCCCAACCATTTGCTTCCACTTCTTAAACAATGCTGGTGTAGGAATCCCATCTATTTCCTCTCTAGGGACCCCCACCTTAAGTAAATCAATCCACATGTGTCTCCTGGAGATCATAGGCCTTGCCTTCCTTGTATCTGAATCAACTCTGTAATTTGAGCTGATCAAATCCTCAGCTTCCCGGTTATGAGAAGTAACAGTAGCACATGTCCTATTTCTGCTTACAGGCTTTGGGCCTTTGTCCTTTGTTAGAGCATCATTAGATTTATTCATGGGGGCTGCACACCGCTCATTCAAATCTTCAGCTCGGCCTACAGCGGTTTGAACACTCTTGGAAGCCACTGCAGGTTTAACTTTGATTACCCTATTTTCTAAATCTTTTGCCTTGCTTGCAGTTTCTTCCAAACACTTGGATGCTACTGCAAGCTGCTTCTTTATTAAATCTCTTTCTAATTCTGCCTTTTCCCTCTTTTCAGATTCAATATGTAGAGCATGCACGAAATGCAAACCAAACACAGCAACTGCCCGCATCTCTCCCTTACTGAACCCAAAACTTTTGAGGCTAAAATCTGAGGAAAGATCAGAGACTCCATCCCCCCAAGCTCTGTTCAAAGGAGAAGCATATCCAGCCAGCTCCTTTGCAACAGACATCCACTGACTATTTCTGGCCCAGATAGGAAGGGTGCACGCCTTCAAGTCCTCCTGGACACCAGAAACCTTTGCAGCTTTACTCTTCCTAAACAGTGTACGCAGCATTTTTCCCCCAGCACAAGCAACAAAACACACCACAGAAAACAGGTCAGCTTCTGTTGAAATTTTAGCACAAATTCCGGCCATGAGCCCCCATTGTTATGCTTTAAGTCTATCTATTAAGTTCTTGTGGTAAAATCAAGGAAAGCTTAAACTTCTGTAGTGTATCAATGCTTTACTAAACAAGGAAAAATCTGCACATACAACTGTAGGATGCACAATACAACACAACTTATAGCTTACAAAATATATGCCTACAAATATATAAGCATGTACAACATGTACCGTACACATTAAGTAAACTAAAAATAAATTACTCAACTTAGGGGTCAAGATGTCCTCCATGGTCCTTTGCTCAGTCCATCTCCAAAAGTTCTCCAAAGCTCTCTAGCTCCAGGCAGTCATGTCTCTTTGTCCTTCCAAACACCAACTGTTGTTCAAAAAACATGTCTCTCCACCAAACACCTTTTCAAACCCCCCCCCCTTTCCTGTTTCCTGATCAATGGAGGGGGAGGGGCCCCTCCCACCCATTTCCAGCAAAGAACTTCCAGTCAATGGAGGGGGAGGGAAGGGGCTCTTTACACATCCTGTTACTACCTAAACTCTATATTATTATTATAAAGTCACCATAGAAGTTGCCATAGCAACACATGTCGGCACCGTCACCCCATTTTCGCAGCCCCCTTGTTCCTCTGCCAATAATCGAGGTCCCCTTTGAGAGGATTGGCATGGACCTGGTGGGGCCGATTCTGAAATCTGCCCACGGTTACCAACATATTCTGGTGATCCTGGACTATGCGACTCGCTATCCTGAGGCCATACCCTTGCGCAACACCTCCGCTAGTGCTATTGCCAAGGAATTGGTCCATGTCTTTAGCCGAGTCGGGATCCCAAAAGAGATCTTAACTGATCAGGGCACCCCCTTTATGTCCAAGGTTACCAAGGAGCTTTGTAAGTTATACAAAATCTCCTATCTCCGTACCTCTGTCTACCACCCCCAAACGGATGGTCTGGTCGAAAGATTTAATAAAACTTTGAAAAGTATGCTGAAAAAGGTGGTTGACAAAGATGGGAGAAACTGGGATTTTTTGCTGCCATATCTCATGTTTGCAATACGTGAGGTTCCGCAGGCATCCACAGGCTATTCCCCCTTTGAACTCTTGTATGGTAGGCATCCCAGGGGGCTGCTAGATGTTGCCAAGGAAACATGGGAAGGTGAGGCAACCCCATATAAAAGCATCATAGAGCATGTCTCCTTGATGCAGGATCGAATCGCAGCTGTCCTGCCCCTGGTGCGAGAACATATGGAGCGGGCCCAGGAGGCCCAAAGGAGGGTCTATGACCGAAGTGCCAGGGTCCGTACTTTCAGCCCTGGGGACAGAGTGTTGGTATTGGTCCCCACGGTGGAAAGTACGTTTTTAGCCAAGTGGCAGGGTCCCTTCGAGGTTGTCGAAAGGGTGGGGGAGGTAAACTACAAAGTCTACCAGCCAGGGAAAAGGAAACCACACCAAATTTACCATGTGAATCTCTTAAAACCCTGGAAGGACCGAGAGACTTTACTGGCCACGTCCCCGCCTCCAACCGACCGGGTACCCGTGACACCTGACGTTCCCATCACGGATACCCTATCCGTGGCACAACAAAGTGACGTTAGGGTGTTTGTGCATAAAAATAGAGACTTTTTCTCCCCCTTACCCGGACTGACCAACGTGATCCAACATGACATAGTGACGGAACCAGGGGTTCGGGTAAATGTGAAGCCGTATAGAATCCCAGAGGCCAGGCGTGAGGCAGTCGCGAAAGAAATTAAAAACATGTTGGAGTTGGATGTGATAGAAGAGTCCCACAGTGAGTGGTCGAGCCCCATAGTGCTGGTCCCAAAACCTGATAGCACTATCAGGTTTTGTAATGACTTTCGAAAACTTAACAGTGTATCCAAGTTCGATGCATACCCGATGCCCCGGGTCGACGAACATGTGGACAGGTTGGGACAGGCTCGCTATATAACGACCCTAGACCTGACAAAAGGCTACTGGCAAATACCGCTATCTGAATCGGCCAAGGAGAAGACTGCCTTTTCCACTCCTGAGGGCTCGTTTCAGTACAAGCGGATGCCTTTTGGTCTGCATGGGGCCCCTGCATCATTCCAACGAATGATGGACAAAACTTTGAGACCACATCGCCCGTATGCGGCTGCTTATTTGGACGATGTGGTCATCCACAGCCCAGAATTGGGAATCGCACCTGCCCCGGGTACAGGCGGTGGTAGATTCCCTTAGAGAAGCAGGCCTCACGGCTAACCCAAAGAAGTGTGCCATAGGCCTGGAGGAGGCCAAGTACCTGGGCTATGTTATTGGCCGGGGACTTGTCAAGCCTCAGACCAATAAAATTGAGGCAATTCAAAAGTGGCCCCAACCCGTAAACAAGAAACATGTTCGGGCCTTCCTAGGCATTACGGGGTATTACCGACGGTTTATACCTGACTTTGCCACTATTGCCATCCCTCTGACTGACCTGACGAAGGTGAGACAGGGAGAGGACAGCACGAGGGAGCACTGGCCACCAGCAGGTAGAGGTGTCTTGAGCACTGGCCACCAGCAGGTAGAGGTGTCTTGCTGAAGAATCTAGCAGGGATGAGTCTGAAGAACAGGCCAGGAGTCAAACACCAAGGGTAGACAGGGTCAAACAGCAACCAGTAGCAAGGCACAAGTCCGTTTAGGAGTTTAGCAGGAAGCACCAGAATAGTCAGGTTAGGCAAGAAGTCCAGGGTACAGGCAGAAGGTAGAGGGCTGGAGACAGGCAGCAGATCCGGGTCACAGGCCGAGGGTCAAGCACAAGGAGAGAGGTAGAAGTCCGTTTAGCAAGCCAAGGGGTCAGGTTCAGGAGAAGCAGAAGCGTAGTCAAATCCGGTCCGGGTCACAGCAGGAGAACTTTAACTTCTTTCAGGCACAAGGAAACACAGTAAAGCTGACAAACCAGCAACCAGATAGTGTTACTGCGTCTGTTTAAATAGGCCCGCCTGTAGTCCCATTGGCGAGCTATTGCACACGCGCATTCGTCGTTGCGCCGGTGCGCGCACCCGAGCACGCCGAAGCGCCGTCCCGCCACGCACGCGCCGATGCGCCATTTTGCCGCGCATGCGCACTGAGCGCAGATTGGTGACAACAGACGGGGAATTTCCCTGACAGTGCCCCCCCCCCCCAGGGGCGGACTCCGGACGCCCAGACTGGCCATTAATTCCGGATGTTCTTGGTGAAAGGCTTGTATTAGGCGAGGAGCATGCAAGTTCCTGGATGGTTCCCAGGAGTTGTCTTCCGGGGGGTACCCCTTCCATTTAACCAAGTATTGTAACTGTCTGCCTTTTTTCCTACAGCCCAGGATGGATTCCATCTCAAATTCCTTTTCCCCATCTACTTCAACTGGTGGTGGAGGAGGTTCATCTCTTCCAGGAAAGGCGTTGGGAATGACGGGTTTTAATAAAGATGAGTGGAACACTGGGTGAATCCTATAGGAATCAGGTAATGCTAGTTCAAAAGCCACAGGATTAATAGCTCGTTTGATCTTGAAGGGCCCGATAAATCTAGGGCCGAGCTTTCGAGAGGGAATAGGCAATCTGAGGTTGGCGGCGGAAAGCCAAACTTTTTCCCCGACTCTGAACGCCGGGTTTTCCTTCCTTCCCCGGTCATAAAATTTCTTGTAGGATCCTTGGGCATTCCGCATCATCTCCTGGAGTCTTTGGAAATTCGCCTGGACAGAAGCCACTCGGTCCTGGACCGCGGGAACAGGGCTCTCGGGGATGTTTTCAGGGAGAAAGGAGGGATGAAAACCGTAATTGGCCCAAAAGGGGGTTTGATTGGTAGCAGAATGCATTGAATTGTTATAGGCAAACTCTGCGTAAGGAAGTAGAGATGCCCAGTCATCCTGGGAAGCAGAGCAGAAACAACGGAGGTATTGCTCCAGGGTCTGATTGGTTCTTTCTGTCTGGCCATTGCTTTGGGGGTGGTACGCTGACGAGAGGCAGGTTTTGACTTCTAGTGACTTGCAGAGTTCCTTCCAGAATTTTGAAGTGAACTGGACCCCTCTGTCGGAGGTGATACTCTTTGGTATTCCATGAAGCCTGGTTATCTCCTTAAAAAAGATTTGAGCAGTATCCATGGCTGAAGGTGTCCCAATCATCGGTAAAAAGTGAGCCATTTTTGAGAGGCGGTCCACAACGACCAGAATCGTGGTAAACCCTCCGGAGGAAGGCAAGTCCACGATAAAGTCCATGGACACGTCCGCCCAAGGGCGCTCAGGAATGGGTAAGGGCTTGAGCAGGCCCCAACTCTTGGTGTTTGGCCCCTTGTTACGCTGACACTGAGTGCAGGAAGCGACATAAGACTTACAATCTTGCCTCCAGCCTGGCCACAAGAAGGAGCGGGAGACAAGTTCCGACGATTTACGTGCTCCGAAGTGACCTGCCAGTTTGAGATCGTGGAAGGTCCTCAAGACCAGCGGTCTTGTTTCCAGAGGGACGAAAATCTTGTCCTGGGACCAGAATAGGCCGTCCCGCTTCTCCAGGGAGGTAGTGACCGGATCAGAGCAGAGCCCGGAAGCGATTTTAATAGAGGTGAGTAGATCGGCCCGGGGAATCAACAGAAAGTTCTGAGCTGACAGAATGGTGCCCGGTTGGGCCGACTGAGGGGTTTCCGGAAACATCCTGGATAGCGCATCCGCCTTCCCATTCTTGGAGCCGGGTCTATAGGAAATGTGAAAGTTGAACCGGGTGAAGAAAAGGGCCCAACGGGCCTTCCTGGGGCGTAGACGTTGAGCTGTTCTTAAGTACTCTAGATTTTTATGATCTGTGAAGATCATGATGGGGTGTACTGCCCCCTCCAGAAGGTATCGCCATTCCTCCAGTGCAAATTTTATGGCCAGTAATTCCCGGTCCCCTACATCATAGTTTCGCTCCGGGGGAGTCAACTTTTTAGAGGCAAAGGCTACTGGATACAGGAGAGCCTTGGGGCCTCGTCTTTGAGAGAGGATGGCTCCGATGGCTGTCTCAGAGGCGTCCACTTCCAGGGTGAACGGCAGTAGAGGATCCGGGTGCTGAAGTACTGGTGCTGAAGTGAAGACGTCCTTGAGGCGAGAGAAGGCCTCTTGAGCTTCTGGAGACCAGTGAAAACGGTTATTTTGCCGGGTAAGTTGGGTTATTGGGGCCACAATGGAGGAAAAGCCCACGATGAATCTCCTATAGAAGTTGGCGAAGCCTATAAACCGCTGTACCCCCTTCTTGTCGGTTGGGGCTGGCCAGTCCTGAATGGCCTTCACCTTCTGCGGGTCCATCGCGACCCCATCGATGGAAATAATAAAGCCGAGGAACTGTACGGTGGTCTTTTCGAACTCGCATTTCTCAGCTTTGAGGTAGAGTTTGTGCTTCCGAAGGATGGTGAGGACCTTCATGACATGAGCCCGGTGGAGTTCGATGTTGGTGGAAAAGATGAGGATATCGTCCAGGTACACTACTAAGAAGTCATCAAGGTGCTGTCTGAAAATGTCGTTGACTAGGTGTTGGAAGGTGGCTGGAGCATTACAAAGACCGAACGGCATGACCGAATACTCAAAGTGTCCGAAACGAGATCTGAAGGCGGTTTTCCACTCGTCTCCGGCCCTGATTCTGATAAGATTGTAGGCCCCCCGTAGATCCAGTTTGGAAAAGACCCGAGCAGATCGGAAGCGCTGAAATAGCTCCGGAATAAGGGGTAGTGGGTACCTGTTCTTAATGGTTATCCTGTTTAGGTCCCGGTAATCGATACAGGGTCTTAAGGACCCGTCTTTCTTTTCCACAAAGAAGATTCCTGCACCGGCTGGAGAGGAGGAAGGGCGAATAAATCTCTTCTGGAGGTTTTCATCAATATAAGCCTTGAGGGCTTTCAACTCGGTTTCGGACAACGGAAAGATACGTCCGAACGGAATTTTGGAGCCCGGCAAGAGATTGATAGGGCAATCATAGGGCCGATGAGGTGGTAGATGGTCGGCTTGCTGCTTATCGAACACGTCCCGGAATTCTAGATAGACTGAAGGAACATGCTGTAGGTTGTCCGGATTGGCAATCATGGAAGCGCAGACCGTAGAGGCAGAGGCAAGACAGTTCTGGGAACAATAGGAGGAGGTGAAGCTAACCTCTTTCTTCACCCAATTTATGAGGGGCTCGTGTGCCTGTAGCCAGGGAAGACCCAGGATGATGGGGAACATCGGGGAAGGTATGAGGTCTAACCGGAGAAGTTCTTGATGACCCGAGTCAGAGATGGCAAGGATAGGTTTGGTTTCCTGCGTGATCAGCCCTGAACGGGGCAAGGACCCATCCGCCAGGTGGATCTGAAGGCAGTGGTCCTTAGGTTGAGTGGGGACATGGAATCTTGAGGCTAAGGCAGAGTCCAGGAAGCAGCTGCAGGCTCCAGAATCAATAATTGCCGGGAGGCGGATTGCCCCTTCCGGCAGCTGTAGAGACACAAAGAGAATGACATAAGACTGAGGGTTGTCAAAGAGTTGATAGTTTAAAGTGTCTTTAGAGATAGACTTACTAGGTCTTACGGGGCAGTTGAGGAGGAAGTGGCCGGCACCCCCGCAATATAGGCACAGATTGGCCTGGCGCCTTCGCTGTTTTTCCTCAGGAGTCAGGGGAGCCCGAACCAACCCGAGCTGCATGGGTTCTGGCTCAGGAAGAGGTGTGACTGCAGGCGCAGAGGTTGGTGGGTAGTGAGGTACAGTCCTGGATGGAGGCCAGTTGGGACGAGGAGATTGAAATCGCTCCGCCCGTCGTTCACGCAGACGCCTATCGAGTTGTATGGCGGATTGGATCAGGTTCTCCAAGGTAGTGGGGGTTTCGATCCTGGCCAGCTCGTCCTTGAGAGTCTCAGATAGTCCCTGGCGGTATTGGTATCTGAGGGCCGCCTCATTCCATTTGGTGTCGGCGGACCATTTCCTAAATTCCGACGTATAGTCTTCCACCGGTCTTCTCCCCTGAGTTAGGTTATGGAGGACGGACTCGGCCGTGGCTGATCGCTGGGGATCATCGTATAATTGAGCCATATGTTCAAAAAATGTCTCTACTGAGTCCAATATGGGGCTCTGTTGCTCCATCAGGCCATGGGCCCAGGCTTGAGGGTCATCCGTTAAGAGAGAGATGATAAACCCCACCTTTACTGCTTCCGAAGAGAAGGTCCTTGGTTGGAGGGCAAGGTAGAGGGAGCAGGCGTTTTTAAAGGCCCGGTATTTTTTGCGGACACCCGAAAAATGCTCCGGAATAGGGACCCTGGGTTCAGGGGTGGCCATCACTACTGTAGAACTCATAGGTACTTGGGAGTTGGTGGCGGTGTTGGCAGAGGTGGCAGCTGTGGGGCCTGGCCCTAGGAGACCGGTGAGCTGTTGAAGACGGCCATCAATCTGGGTATATCCCTCTTGGAGTCTTTGGACAGTGTCCGTTAGGGTGGAGACCTGCTGGCAGAGGGTGTCAAATGGGGAACGCACTCTGTTGGCCTCAGACATCTGGCTGGTTTGTACTATCAGGCTACGTACTTACCGAGGCCGAGATGCCGAGAGTGGTTCACCCTTGCACCCAAGCGCACTCCGCCCCCTGGAGGTGAGACAGGGAGAGGACAGCACGAGGGAGCACTGGCCACCAGCAGGTAGAGGTGTCTTGAGCACTGGCCACCAGCAGGTAGAGGTGTCTTGCTGAAGAATCTAGCAGGGATGAGTCTGAAGAACAGGCCAGGAGTCAAACACCAAGGGTAGACAGGGTCAAACAGCAACCAGTAGCAAGGCACAAGTCCGTTTAGGAGTTTAGCAGGAAGCACCAGAATAGTCAGGTTAGGCAAGAAGTCCAGGGTACAGGCAGAAGGTAGAGGGCTGGGGACAGGCAGCAGATCCGGGTCACAGGCCGAAGGTCAAGCACAAGGAGAGAGGTAGAAGTCCGTTTAGCAAGCCAAGGGGTCAGGTTCAGGAGAAGCAGAAGCGTAGTCAAATCCGGTCCGGGTCACAGCAGGAGAACTTTAACTTCTTTCAGGCACAAGGAAACACAGTAAAGCTGACAAACCAGCAACCAGATAGTGTTACTGCGTCTGTTTAAATAGGCCCGCCTGTAGTCCCATTGGCGAGCTATTGCGCACGCGCATTCGTCGTTGCGCCGGTGCGCGCACCCGAGCACGCCAAAGCGCCGTCCCGCCACGCACGCGCATGCGCCGATGCGCCGTTTTGCCACGCATGCGCACTGAGCGCAGATTGGTGACAACAGACGGGGAATTTCCCTGACAAATACACTGCAGCTAACTGAATAACCTGCCTGCCTTCCTGCTCAATCTAAATCACACTATCTCTCCGTCCACACCAGCAACATACTACACAGGGCCGACGTGCAGGCAGCCTTATATAGTGTGGGGTGCGGACTTAGTCCCCCTGAGCTGTCTTAGCTGAGGGCGCTGAGATTAGCCAAAGCATGCAGGTCATGGTGCATGCTTTGGTCAATCATCATACAGCAATGCACTGCGATCTCACAGTGAATTATGGGGCATTACGCGGCAGTCGAATTTGCCGCAAACGTCCCATAATGTTTGTTTTTCGAAAAACGGGCGAATGCCCGATGTTCGAGTCAAACTCATGTGGCATATAAAGCTCACAACACCCTTCTGGAACTCGGCCGGAATACTCTCCTTCCATTATATCAGGGCATATGTGCAGTCTTCTTCCAACTCATGTTTCAGGTCCAAGAGGTAGGACCCCTTTTCCAGAGCGACCTTCCTCATCAACTAATCAAACATATTCGCCAGCACACCAAGGATCGTTCAATTAGGTTCAAAAAGGTTTTATTACTAAAAAAATTCTATCACAAAGGTGCAACGTTTCGGAGTCGCGTAGGACCCCTTGCCTGACGAAGGGGTCCTACGCGACTCTGAAACGTTGCACCTTTGTGATGGAATTTTTTTAGTAATAAAACCTTTTTTGGACGTAATTGAACGATCCTTGGTGTGCTGGCGAATATGTTCGATTGTTTGATGTTTCCAGGACCCATCTGGTAATCGTTGCAGCACCCACCATCTTATAGGAGCCATTTTACCAGGAACGTGTGCGATTGGAAGATTGTTTAGACTTCCTCATCAACTGCCATACCTCCCTGTCAAACCACCGGACACCTGGTAATCTCAGAACTATGATTTGCTCTGGCCGACTCCCATACTCCTGACTCCACTGTGCGGCTGTGGCTGAGTCTATGGTCTCTTTCACTCTGGACGCATCAACTGATCTGCTCGGGTGCCCCAGATTGGGTATCTCGTGGGACCTCCAAATGTAGCAGTACCCCCATGGGGGCTGCTGATTGACTCTATACCCCACTGCCCACCCCGACTCTGCAGACCCTCTCTTACCTCTGACACCTTGGGTTCCATTGTAAAATACCACATTAGTAATGAGAAACTCAGACAAAGTCACTGAACCACTCAAAGAACGTTTACTATGGTAAAAGATAACACAAAGGAATGGTACGAATAAACACTGAATGAACACAGGTTATGATTGACAGAGGTATTTGTTCAATACAATAATATTATATACTTGTACCCAGTAACAACCTGATGAGGGTATATGTGAACAGGTGCACAGGGAGATAGATCTTTAATACCTTTTAACACATGTATTAAATACCTTCCCACTGAGGCCTCAGCACACAGACTAATCTACTAAGAGAATGCACAACAGTGAATACAGTAATACAATACAAGTTCTAACTATATCTCACTAAATGGCTTCCTCTAGGTTGCAGCTCAGAGCACTTCTCCAATGTAGAGCAGTAAGCTTTGTAAAGGAATAAAGCAGTGAATGTTCCTCAATTTCCAGTTTGTCTTCAGCTAGCTTATTTTATACTGCACTGTTGAGTTGTGTAATTATTTGTAATCCAAGAGAAACAGAGGAAAAGCAATGACTGTAGAAATAGGATGCTATGGATTCCTTAGCTGAAGAACTATTCCCACTTGTAATTTCTTTAATAGGTGAGTAATACAGTACTAACCTTACAGCATGGGGGAAAGGAAAGCAAGGCCCCAAAGTCTGGTTGTAAGATGCTCAGGTGCAGCAGATCCACAGCTGTGGAACTACAGGTCTCAGCAGCAGTCTGTAGGAAAGAAACTCACTCAGCAATACTGCAGTCACTACTTAGATAGGCAGGTGCCCTCTCACCATTGTGGATCCCAGCTGGCTGACAGACTACGTCCGGAATCCCCTCCTGGTGCTTCCGTCAGTGAAGATGGCTCCACCACGCCGTGCTGCCACTCCAGATGGGCAGGAAGGCAGATGGCCCCAAACGCTCCGAAGCGCAGGACGATCCACCCGCTCGATTAGCAGGGCCATCCACAAAGATCCCTCTGGGGCAGTCGATCCGACTCTCTGCTGTAGGCCGCAGTCTCTCACTCCTGGTCACACATACAGACCTCCTGCTGGCAGTTGAATGGTGTCCAAAGAGGCTGAAAACAGGCCACACCTGTCCTTTTATCTCTCTACCCAGCAGGCTGTTCTGTAACTTGGCATTGTGGGTCTGTGACCTGGCATTGTGGGTCTAGTAGTTCCCAGACTGATTTAACAACATGAGTCACTTCCTCATCAAACTAGATATCCCACAATGCATAACTGTTTGCGTCTTAAACAGAAGGAAGATCCTGATAGAGTTCAGCGGTCACTAGACGGAGCCAAACCCTTACTTAAGGAACAATAAACTACTCAACATAATAACTTTAGTAGCAACCCCTGGCTACAAATGTCTTAACGGAAGGGGTCCATACAGTTTTTTTTGTGCTTCTTTTAATATTTTGTTTACATTAACTGGCCAACCATCAAATCCCCAGTTGACAGCTGAATAAGCCTGGTGGGTATACATCACTGGGTATTCGGACACTTGTGGCAACCAACCTCCGATTAACCAACCTGAGCAGGAAGCTGCCACATTTAGAGGCGGTAGTAATACTGCAGCCAAAAGTTGTTATTTGCTGAACACCTATTCAGTTCAGCCATTCGCCATCCACCTAAACAAGCCAAATTCTGTTCAAACATGGGTTCTGTCCAAACCCAGAGCTCTAGTTTTAGTGGTCTGTTTATTGGTCCCTTACAGTGGTGACCAATAGGAGAAGGACCCTCTTATATCAGGGGTCAGTGGAGAAAGACATTCTTACATCGTCATCAGTGGGAAGACTGCCCCCCTTACATAGTTGCCAACATTGCAAAAAAAACATCTGGGACACTTTTTTTGTATTGAGGCGGAGCCTTGCTATAATTAGGGGGCGGGACATTCGTTTGTAGGCGTGTCATGCTGGAATGAAAAATGCGGTGCGCGAAGCGCGTGGCGGCGAAAAATGGGCGTGGTTTACGCACGATAGTGGGTGTGGCTTAAATGGGTGTGGTTCAAAGGGGTGTGGCTAGAGTCCGAGGTGAGAGAAAGAAATAGAAAGAAAGAAGCCAGATCCTACACCACAATAGAAATGTGTAACAAAATTGGCAGATAAGGATACTCCAAAACACCTGTTGGCGCTTCAATCATCCCGGCACCATGGTTGTTACGGTGTCAGGATGATTGAAGTGCATTATTTCTATTATTACATTGTAATATAAAATGAAATCATTCAACTCACCATAATGCCGAATCAGTGGAAGCCCTGAGCGTGTTACCTGCCACGTCGCCTGCCACCAGATGGCCTCCCCAGCAGTCCGTCCTTGCATCAGGTGCCTCCCCAGCAGTCCGTCCTTGCATCAGGTGCCTTCCCAGCAGAGCCCCCTCCACACTTGTGGACAAGGGTCCAAAAATCATGATTGTCCCGGGAAATTCGGGACTGTTTGGCAACTATGCACTACACTGATTACCCCGCCACCCACTACACTGATTACCCCGTCACCCACTACACTGATTACCCCGCCACCAACTACACTGATTACCCCGCCACCCACTACACTGATTACCCCGCCACCCACTACACTGATTACCCCGCCACCCACTACACTGATTACCCCGCCACCCACTACACTGATTACCCCGCCACCCACTACACTGATTACCCCGCTACTCACTACACTACACTGATTACCCTGCCACCCACTACACTACACTGATTAACCCGCCACCCACTACACTACACTGATTAACCCGCCACCCACTACACTACACTGATTACCCTGCCACCCACTACACTGATTATCCCACCACCCACTACACTACACAGATTACCCTGCCACCCACTACACTGATTACCCCACACTGATTACCCCACCACCCACTACACTACACAGATTACCCTGCCACCCACTACACTAATTACCCCGCCACCCACTACACTACACTGATTACCCCGCCACCCACTACACTAATTACCCCGCCACCCACTACACTGATTACCCCGCCACCCACTACACTGATTACCCCGCCACCCACTACAATACACTGTGATTACCCCGCCACCCACTACACCACACTGTGATTACCCCACCACCCACTACACTAATTACCCCGCCACCCACTACACTAATTACCCCGCCACCCACTACACTGATTACCCCGCCACCCACTACACTGATTACCCCGCCACCCACTACACTAATTACCCCGCCACCCACTACACTGATTACCCCGCCACCCACTACACTGATTACCCCGCCACCCACTACACTGAATACCCCGCCACCCACTACACTACACTGTGATTACCCCGCCACCCACTACACTACACTGTGATTACCCCACCACCCACTACACTAAATTACCCCGCCACCCACTACACTACACTAATTACCCCACCACCCACTACACTACACTAATTACCCCACCACCCACTACACTACACTGATTACCCCACCACCCACTACACTACACTGATTACCCCACCACCCACTACACTACACTAATTACCCCACCACCCACTACACTACAGTGCAATAGTACGGTACCTGCGGTGCGTGAGGATGTGCTGGTGGTCCGAGGGGTCTGCCAAATGGAGTGAGCCAGGACCATCACAGTGTCCCCAGCCAGCGGTGCCCCGGTCCTTCCATCAGTGTCCCCACTCGTCGGACACACGGGGGCGGGGCGGAGGGTTGTTGGCAGCGGCGGCGCCGGGTGCTGATAGGCGTCAGTGTCCCCAGCCAGTGGAGCCCCGGTCCTTACATCCGTATCCCCGCTCCTTGTCGGACACACGGGGGCTGGGCAGAGGGTCGTTAGCGGCGGTGGCGGGTGAAGCATGCTGCTTCCTTGTGCCTCTCCTTGCGTTCAGTGGAGAGCGGGGAGGAGTCGCCAATCCGAAGCCGATTGGCTGCCCCAGGCTCTGCACTGAACACAAGGGGAAAACGTAAACAAATATGGTGGCGGCAGCGCCCATTTTTGTGTAGCCGCTGCCGTTTTTAGCTAAAGCATTCCCGAATTTACCCACTACACTAATTACCCCGCCACCCACTACACTACACTGATTACCCCGCCACCCACTACACTAATTACCCCGCCACCCACTACACTGATTACCCCGCCACCCACTACACTGATTACCCCGCCACCCACTACAATACACTGTGATTACCCCGCCACCCACTACACCACACTGTGATTACCCCACCACCCACTACACTAATTACCCCGCCACCCACTACACTAATTACCCCGCCACCCACTACACTGATTACCCCGCCACCCACTACACTGATTACCCCGCCACCCACTACACTAATTACCCCGCCACCCACTACACTGATTACCCCGCCACCCACTACACTGATTACCCCGCCACCCACTACACTGAATACCCCGCCACCCACTACACTACACTGTGATTACCCCGCCACCCACTACACTACACTGTGATTACCCCACCACCCACTACACTAAATTACCCCGCCACCCACTACACTACACTAATTACCCCACCACCCACTACACTACACTAATTACCCCACCACCCACTACACTACACTGATTACCCCACCACCCACTACACTACACTGATTACCCCACCACCCACTACACTACACTAATTACCCCACCACCCACTACACTACAGTGCAATAGTACGGTACCTGCGGTGCGTGAGGATGTGCTGGTGGTCCGAGGGGTCTGCCAAATGGAGTGAGCCAGGACCATCACAGTGTCCCCAGCCAGCGGTGCCCCGGTCCTTCCATCAGTGTCCCCACTCGTCGGACACACGGGGGCGGGGCGGAGGGTTGTTGGCAGCGGCGGCGCCGGGTGCTGATAGGCGTCAGTGTCCCCAGCCAGTGGAGCCCCGGTCCTTACATCCGTGTCCCCGCTCCTTGTCGGACACACGGGGGCTGGGCAGAGGGTCGTTAGCGGCGGCGGCGGGTGAAGCATGCTGCTTCCTTGTGCCTCTCCTTGCGTTCAGTGGAGAGCGGGGAGGAGTCGCCAATCCGAAGCCGATTGGCTGCCCCAGGCTCTGCACTGAACACAAGGGGAAAACGTAAACAAATATGGTGGCGGCAGCGCCCATTTTTGTGTAGCCGCTGCCGTTTTTAGCTAAAGCATTCCCGAATTTACCGGGACAAAACGGGACAAAAAGAACTGGGCTTGTCCCGAATCGGGACAAGCCCAATTCGGGACAAGGGTCCAAAAATCGTGCTTGTCCCGGGAAATTCGGGACTGTTGGTAACTATGCCCTTACTGATCATTGATGTCGGTTGTTACTGAGAGACAGAAATTGTTCATTGCTCAAGGAACCCCTAGAAGCCTTTGGAGGAACCCTGGCTAAGAAAGGCTGGACTAGGCCGTAATATATTTCTCTCCCCCTTGGTGGGAGTGGAGATAACCCATCTATAAGGATGTACAGTACATACACACGTGGTCACACTATGAGACGTTTCTTGAGACTGCAGTTCCGCTGAGATCCACAAGGTGGTGATCTTACTTCTACCATAGAGAAAGGAAGTCTCTATGGAAGACAGGAAGTGATGTCAGATGCAGACATGTCAGGTATAAATAGGAAGTGCCGGGTGAGAGGTGAGTCAGGAGAACGAAGAGGGAAGACATTGCTGGAAGACGCAGCAGAGGAGGTAATAAGATCTTATTTTCTATTTACACCCAGTAACCCCGTCATGTCCGTCCTCTTCCTCCATAGTCACTGTGATGTCTTTTATCTCCAGCAGATGATGATGTACACATATATAGTGTGGAAACCTAGATTAACCCCTTCAGGAGCAAAACATTCCCCATAGAGAATTCTCTTCATTTTGGAGATGTGTCACATTTCCCACTATAGTTTAAAAAAATATGAACAAATTCCTATGCACACATCTTATCTGTAGTGCAAAAAAACAGGAAA